>CM021101.1:361940851-362461060 GCA_007115665.2 Sequoiadendron giganteum
TCTTTATAGCTAGAGGCATCAATTTTTTTGCTTTTGAATCCCATGGGTATGGTGGAATGAGTGGAAGCTTCATGTTTAGACAATGTGTGCATTGATTGGTCATGATTAGGATTTTTAGAGGATTTATGGATAGGTGGATAAGGGGATTGGATAATGGGGATATTAGGTGTTGGGAGTAGTGGAGGTAGATTAGATGGAGGGTTATCAGGAGTTGGAAGCAATGGTGGCAAAGTTGATGGTGGAAGATGTATGGTCACATGCTTTTGACATTTGTAAGATGATGGAGGAGGGATGGCAACATATGTTTTAGGCATATGATAGGATTTATGGTGGAAAGAGGACTTATGATGGATGGAGGAAGTACCAACATCTTTAGATTGGTGTCCTTGGGGTGTATATCCAAGGCCATAAGAGCGTAGAGGGACCTTGACATGGATGGGCTCCAAAACACCTTGTTCATGAAGGCCTAAACCTTTACCTTGATAGTTCATATTCTGAAGCATGCGATGGACAATGGGACTAGGTGTGTTTTGGACACTAGACTTGAGTTCATTGTTAGATGAAGAAGGTGAAGTGGATAAAGGTTGTTGTTGTTCTAAGGAGGAACATTCATGAATAAATATGGATAGACCAATAGGACATGTTGGTGTATTTGAAATGGGGTTTATAGTGGATGTGGAAGGATCATTAGATCTTGATTATGCTCATTTAGATCCACACTATTGGTTTTATCTTCTACATTTACTTGGGAGGTATGTGTCTCATCATGAAAAGTGGATAATGCAGGATCATGGAGAGGACTAGGTAGGGGGTCTGTAGGAGAAAATAAAAATCAAAACATTTCAAAAAGTAAAACTAGAACAACAAGATATGAAAACCCTAACAAGCACAATAGAGCACACACTAGCATGAAATCAAAACAAGAAAGCAAAGAAAACCAATCTCCAAGCTAGATTTGATTTATCTCCATTGCTCTTCTCCACCTACATGAGAATGCAAAATTTTGAAGGTTTGATTGTTGATATGTTGATTTCTTATTTTTGCAGCATAACGATAAGATGAAAGATAATAGAAGAAAATAGATAAATAAGAAGTAATGATGCTAGAAGAAGATTCCCCAAATGACCTATGAAAGGCTTGATTTATAGGAGAAAGCTGATTTGATTCGATGGCCAAGATTAAAAGTCAAATTTGTGATATGTGTGGCTAGTATTAAAAGTTTATTTTAGTGTCTATGACACACATTAAGTGGGTTATGACATGAGGCTAAAATTAAGATGTGAGGAAATAAGTGGGATTCTTTTATTTATCTGGAGAGAAAAGATGTTTATGACGCACAATGAATGGGGGTAAAAAATAGGATGTGAGTGGGAATCTCATAATTTAAATAATAAAATTATTTAAATTATTTATGCATGTGAAGAGTTGTAGTTATGTGACACATGTTGCAATGTGACAATAAGTGAGGGATTAATTCAAATATTTAATTTGAATTATTTTGAGACATGTGAAGGGAGAATTAATTAATTAAATAAATGAGATTTATCTAATTAATTGGGAAGGTGATTAAGTGGAATAAATGGGATAAGTGAGATAATATAATGACCTAGGGTAAAATATTACAAGATGTTTTACAAGGTCATGTATCGACTAGGTAATGTTATGACATGGACAATTTTGGGTGTCTACAAAAAGACCATGGGATTAAGAGGCATAAAACAACACCTTACACTCTGCAACAAAATGGAGTTTGTGAAAGGTTGAATAGGACATTGATGGAAAAGGAAAGAAGTATGTTGAGCAATGTTGGTCTAGAGCAGATTTTCTAGGCTGAGGTTGTGGCTACAACATATTATTTATTGAATCAATCAATCACCTTCTTCCTCACTTGTTGATATAACACCTATGGAAGCTTGTTCTGGTAAGAAGCCCTCTCTCAGAAATATTTGTGTCTTTGGCTACGAAGCATATGTTTATGTTCTGGATGTGAAAAGATCTAAATTGGACAACAAATATGAAAAATGTATCTTCATTGGGTATGGTCTTGGTGTGAAAGGATACAAGCTTTTGAATCCTGTGACTAAGAAGGTATTGTACAACAAAAGTGTAATCTTCTGGGAATAGAATCCTTCTTCAGTAGATCAACAATCAGGGATGAAGGAAGAGGAAGAGAAGAGTGATGTTGTTGAGATACCTCTAATTCAAGGAAAAGAGGAACAACACATTGAAAGTGTACCTGAAATTGAGGAGATTTTGAGCAGCTCTGAGAGTTCTGAACAAGAAGAAGAACCACAACCTCAACCTTAGCCTTTGAGGAGGTCTACATGTGAGAATAAACAACCAGATAGGTATGGATTCTCTAATTTGGATTCTAGTTGTTCCTATGCTTTGATTAATAACACGGATGATCCTAGGACTGTAAAAGAGGTAATTGAAATGTCTAATTCAGATTCCTGGTTGGAAGCCATGAATGAAGAAATGGCATCATTAAGGGAAAATGATACTTGGGATCTTTTCCCATTGCCTAAAGGTAGAAATCTTATGGGCTACAAGTGGGTATTTAAAAAGATAATTGGTATGGATGGCTGTGTTGAAAAGTATAAAGTGAGATTGGTTGTGAAGGGTTATTCCCAGGTAGAGGGAATTGATTATGGGGAAATTTTTTCTCCTATAGCAAAGCTAACATCTATCATATTTATTTTATCACTTGCTATAGCATATGATTTAGATATTGAGCAAATGGATGTGAAGACAAAATTTCTTCATGGTGATCTTGAAGAAGAAATCTATATGTCCCAGCCTAAGCACTTTGTGAGAAAAGATAAAGAAAATTTGGTTTGCAAGTTGAAAAAATCTCTGTATGGTTTGATGCAATCACCTAGGATGTGGTACCAGAAATTTGACACATTTGTTTTTTCTTTGAGATTTTTAAGATCAAAATTAGATCATTGTGTGTACAATAAGACTGAAAGTGATCAAATTCTTATTATTTCTCTTTATGTTGATGATATGTTGTTCATAGGAAATAGTAATTTAATGATTTCTGATCTAAAATCTCAGTTGTCTGCAAAGTTCAAAATGAAAGATCTTGGTGCAGCTAGGTATATTATGAGGATGGAAATAACTAGGGATAGAAAGGGCAGAAAGATTTGGCTTAGCCAGAGTAAGTATATTAATATTGTTCTGGAGAGATTTGGTATGAATGATTGCAAGCAACTAGTTCTTTTAGTTTTGTAGGGAACGAAACTATTTGTTGAAGATTGTCTGAAATATACTAGTGAGATGGATGACATGGCCAGAGTGCCTTATGCTAGTGCAATTGGCAATTTAATGTATGCAATGGTCTATACAAGGACACACATTGCCCAGGTAGTGGGAGTTATTAGTTGATTTATGGCGAATCTAGGAAGGACACATTGTAATGTCGTAAAAAGAGTGCTTAGATATTTGAGGGGCACTTCAGAATATGCTCTATGTTACCATGGACATTTGGTTGGATCACAGAGGACTCTCAACATTCATGGATATGTGGATTCTTATTAGGCAGGGGATATTGACAATAGAAGATCCACCAGTGGATATACTTTCATGTTGAATGGTGGTGCAATTAGTTGGATGAGAAAGCAACAAGTTTTAGTTGCTTTTTCCATTATAGAGGATGAGTAAATGGGAAAAAATCATGCCTATAAAGAAGAAATTTGGTTAAAAAATTTGTGTTCTAACACTAGGTTTGATGCTTGGTAGATTACAATTTACTGTGACAGTCAGAGTGCTATTTGTCTGGCAAAGAATCCTACTTTCCATACTAGGACAAAACATATTGATGTGTAGTATCACTTTGTACAAGATATGGTGGAGGATGGAAAGGTCTCTTTAGAAAAGGTGGATACTCTGGAAAATGTTACAAATGCATTGATGAAATGAGTGAGCATAGATAAGTAGAGGTGGTGTACCAGTTTGATGGGCCTTAGTGGCCATAAACTCAGTAGTTTTTTTGTCCTCTAGAGGTGTCAGTAAGATCTTTTTCAAGTGGGAGATTGTTGGAAAAAGTGCCTCAATCCTTACTGACATGGAACTCCTGAAAGAGCAATATCAGTGAGACCTTTGGAATGTATTGTCGATGAGAAGCTAATCAGATCACTATGACCTTGGATTTTTCTTAGCAATTAGAACCATCGAGGTGACATGATCTATTGGAGTGAGTTTGCAAACTCACTCTGGCATCAGAAGTCTTGGCAATGTCGGCGTGACCTAGTGGTTTTGTCAGCGATATCGACATGACTAGAATAGTTAGAGTGACATCTCCATCTCACTCCGATGGAAAATGTTTGGGCGACGAAGATCATCAAGGAGAGTCCTAGCAATGAATGCATCGGGGAGACTTGTGTTGTCAATGTAACCTCCTGATCTCTTGACGATGGTTTTTCTCTCACCGATGGATCTTCTCCTTATGAATGCTAAGCATGAATCTTGCCGATATGTGTGGTTTAGTGTTTGTTGGGTCATCGAGGAAACATGAGTTTTCGGTGTGACTTCCAAGTGTGTTGGTGATAGCTTTTGTATTTCGGTGGTCCTGAAGATTGGGGAGACTTCACTGAAGTCTAAGAAATAGGAGTCGATGTCATGTATGATAGCCTATGGATAGTCTAAAATCAATTCAACACATTATGTTGTCTCACCAATGAGCGATAAATTTGAAATTAATTGACCAAGCATTTGACCTATGTGTTCTATCTTGGACCAATGAATGATCCATAATGCAAACCAATTGGCAGTTGAATTGTTGTGACTATTTTCTTGTGGGAAACAAACAGATAGCTTGAGCAAGTGATGAACAATTTGGTCGAGGGTTTGGTCTGGTTGGGGTTGGTTAGGCGAATGATCAGTGGGTGAATTCCATTTTATGTTGAATGAATACATTTTTATAGTGTAATTCAATACAAGGTTGATCAGGGAAATGTCATCTGAAAAGAAGAGACTTTAACTTGTATGTAATTTGATTACTGTAATAGAAGTGATCTTTCTTTGGTGTGGTGGGTTTTTCTCCCTTAAGGGTTTTCCCACGTAAATATGGTGTCAATTGTGTTATGTTTTTTATTTCTCAATTTTTTTTTCTTTCATGTGTGTCTTAATGAACTGTAATTGTAAAAATTGAAAGGCATATCTCTCTTCTCCTCTGAGACTTGGCATTAGGAAAATTTGTTCCACTATTGAATTTTTCCTAATAGGATGGAGGGACATAAGGACCCAAAATGGACTTAGAGGATGAAGCAGGAATATGGATGGTTGTTTTGAGGTAATATTATGGAGGAGGGGGGATGGTGACAAATGGTTTAGTAGAGCGATGGGAACTGCCTCTCATTCCTTTGGAAGAGGCTCGCTTAGGATGTATGGAGGTTGTACCAAAATTTTTGGATTGTGATTCTTGGGAGATATATCCAAGGTCTTGTGTGCCTAGATGGGCTCTAAAGTACCTTTCTCATGAAGTCCTAAACCTTTTCCTTGATAGTTCATTTTATTGATCATGTGATCTATGGTAGGGTGCATATTATTTTGGAAGCATGATACGATTCCGTTAGCAGGGGGAGGAGAAAGGGTGGTGTATATAAAATTTTTTCTTCTACAAGAAGACCACCATGGATGAGTGTAATGTTACCAAGGTGATATAAAAGTGGTGTTGGGATGGTAGGGCTAGGTGGCGATGAAGGATCATGGGATGGAGATGATGGGGTGGAAGCATATTGATCAAGAGGAATGAGTGATAAGGTATCGAGAGAGGGATTAGGTGGTATGACAAAATCTAGATTTGTGGCAGTGGGTGATAAGGACTCATTACATGAAGTGATTGGATCTTGAGTGCAAAGGGGACCATGGGATGGAGCAGATGATCTAGTTTGATCTTGAGATGGGATAGATAGGATGGTAGGATCTTGATTTGGAGGAGGGGATATGCTTGTATTCTTTGGATCAAGCTCTTGGTATGACTCATATTTTGGGGGAGACATGACGAGAGAGGAGTGTTGGAGGGACTCCTCAATTGGGGGAGATGGAAGGATGGAGGATTCCTGAAGGTCCTAGGATTGGATCTCAGTGATACTAGGATTGGGAGAAGTGGATTGGACATGGGTGTCTTCACTAGTTTTAGTGGTTCTAGGAGTAGAATATGGGGATTCTATGGATTCAACAATTTGGATGGTGTTAGGAGCGATAATAGGGTGATAGAGATAGGATGGGGAAGAGAGAAATCACCAATGACTATACATGATAGAGTGGGATGGCATGGTTCCACAACATCAAGATGTGGATTTGGGGATGTCTCTTCTGTCATGTGTCCTTGGACGACATCTAGAATGAGATCTTTGGGCATTGTAGGTTCAGGTGGGGTGATGGGAATGGATGGAGGATTATGGATGGGTGTAGGGTTAGGATTAGGGATTGGTGGATTAGGATTAGATAAGTGGATGGAATTGGATGGAGGATTAAGCTTGGAGAGTGTGTCGAGATTAGATGGAGGATTGAGGTAGGGTGAATTGGTAGGAGGATTAAAATATAATGGAATGGAGGGAGGAGTAATACAAGAGGATGTGGATGCTAGATTAGGTTGGGAAGATTGGGATGTTCGATTATAATAGGGATATTGGAACGGTGGATTAAGATAGGAGGGTGTGGAGATTGAATTAGGATGGGAATATTGAGATGATGGATTATGATAAGAGGATGTGGGCGTTGAATTTGCGTAGGAAGATGTGGATGTTGGATTAGGATGGGAAGATATGGATGTGGGATTAAGGTAGAGATATTGTGATGGTTGATGACAATAAGGATAGGATTATGGGGATGGTGGATTAATATAAGGAGATTTGGATGTTGAATTATGATAGGAGAGAGATGTAGAGGGAGGACATTATGAATATGTGGATGGTGAGGATACTGGATATCCCTTGTCAAGGGTAGCATAAGGACTATTATTAGATGTGGATGGAGGCATAGGGGGATAGCTCATAGGAGTCATTGGATTTTGGGAGGGGATCGGAAGAAGCTTGCTAGTAATGACAACATCAAGGGGATCTATATTATATTAATATTGATCAACAAGACTTTTGTTATCATCATCAACGTAGTTGGGATTCCCCTTGACCAATATTGTTGGTTGCATTGATGAAGGACAAGGATTCATGATGTTTAATTGGATGGATTTAGATTGAAAAGATGGGGATAGATTATCAAAAGGAAATAAAATATGATGAAAGATAAATAGGATGGATTGGAAGAGAATGGGAGAAGAGATCTTAAGATTTGTTTTGATATTAGAAGAACTTAGACATGGATGGACTAAAGCTCAAATTAGGATTTAGGTAAAGCTTAGATTTGGATTGGATAAAAGCTCATATGTAGAATAGTTTGAAGCTCAAGTTAGGATGATGGGATTAAAGCTCAGATTATGGCCCAAAATAGTCAAGGGGTGATAGGATTGAGAAAAAACAAAAATTAAAATTTTCAAATTTTTTTCAGTTTTTTCTGTCGTAGTAAATCATGTTTTTCAGAGGTCTTCAGAGCACAATTTTTGGTTGAAACTTGCATCGGTCCCTAAAATTGCATTACCAAAGGCATACTATTTTAGGGGTTGAATTATTACTCTTAAAGACCTTTTCAATAGTTTAAACGGTTTTGAATTCTGAGCATCGAGTAGAAAGTTATGACCCTGACAAGTTAGGGTAAATAAATTCCTAGTTTTTTTAAAAACATGGATGGTTTGGGGATGAATAGGAGGAAGCAGAATGATTGGATTTTAATTTTGGACTAAGGAAGATGTATGCTAATTGTGGAATGAAGGATTGACTCTCTGTATTTTGTATGGGAAGCAGATTCGCCTCTGTATGTAACAAATTCGTTTGTCCAGGGAGAGAAAATTTGCCCCAAGAAAACAATCAGGATCGCCCAAAATAGTAGATTCTCCCAAATAGAAAAGAGGGATCATCCCTAGGAGAAAATTCACCCAACTTGGAGAACATTATTTCCCAAAACAATAGTTAGAATCACCCAAAATAGTAGATTCACCCAAACAAAAAAGTAGGATCGCCCAAAATAGAAGATTCGCCCAAACATAAAAGAAGGATTACCCCTAGGAGTAGATTCACCCAAACATAAAAGAAAGATCACCCCTAGGAGAATTTTTTTCCCAAAACAACTCCAAGTTTTCCTAAACAACTGGGAAATTCACCTAAACAACTGACAAGTTCACCTAAACAGTTGAAGACGCTAAAGAACGGGTAGATGTGACCGAAGAACGGATAAGTGTAACCAAAGAACAGGTGAGTGTGACCTTGAGGATTGCCTAATGGGATGATTACTGCACCTAAATAGATTTTAACAAAGACTTGAATGAAGAATGGGACGAGAATGGAGGAATCGAACACCTAAACAGACTCGAACGGGATAGCCAATGGAAATATTGGATTCACCTAAACAAATCCAGATGGTGACTCAGATGAAGTATAGGACCACCAATGGACAACCATATTCACCTAAATAAATCCTAGTGAGGATTTAGATGAAGAACGGGTAAAAATCAACCAAACAGACACCAAAACGGACCCGAACGAGGTCTTGAATGAAGAACAAAAGGAAAATTCGCCCCTTTGTTAAGGCAGGTTCACCCCTACACTAGGAAATTTCACCCATTTACTAAGCAAGTTTTCCCAAGAAGGTGGAAAAATCACCCAAGTACAAGGAACATGCAATTTTCCTAAGGGGGATGTCGGACATGACTAAAACGGGGAAGCAGAATCACCTTTGAAGGAAAGGGGGACTACGAAAAAGGACAAGCATGGAAAACAATAGATAGAAGGAAAAATTGACTCAACCAAAGCTAAAAGCACCAGTATCACACAAAGAAGACACTCTAGGCAACACGGTCCTAGAACTAGTGACAAGGGTGTTTATCTAGGCTGAACAAGGCTATCTCATGAGTCCCCGATATATGTATAGTATGTGGGGCACAACCATGAACACCAACCCATAACAACCATGAGTCGGGAGCCCTAGTGAGGTACTAGAAACTCAAACCAACTCTTCATGTCTTATCTAGGTATCACCCTAGCTTTGACGCTCTGACAAACATGACGTGATTGGATTGAGGTACAACTTTTGCTCTCCCCCCTTTATATACCCCACCAATAACACGTGGCTGGGATCATCCCATGGGTTTTAAAATCCTAGGTAGGTATTGTTAAGGGAAGAAGACACTAGACATCTCGATTGGTCCCTAGGTTCGCACGTAGCACAAGAGGAGAGCTTAGACGCACTAGCAAATCCTAGGAAGATTGAATTGAACTAGAGAAATTTGTGATTTATCATCACCCAATATCACCTAAAGGTGCAAGGAGAGTGGATAGGTCAACAGCCTACTCTCAAACACAACAAAAAAGTCTAAATTGACCCTCTAATTAAAGCTATGTGTGCCTAGCTAGTACAAAAAATGTGTTAGTAGTTTTAAACCATTGATCTTGGATGAACAAGAAACAACTGTACAAATTGTTAGGTGGAAGCAAGTACACTCACAAACAACTGAGTTAACAGATTAGTATCTGAAAATGGAAGCGAAATGACACAGAAAATGGAAGAGTAGGGTCTCATATTCACCTTAGATTTTCCTTTGTGTGAGGCAAGTTCGCTTGTTATACTAATAAAATTAACCCCTCTATAAACTTAACTTCACCCTTCTATCAAGGAAGGTGCACTCTGTTGTTAAGCCAGGTTCATCCCTCTGTTAAGCTAGGTTCCCCCCTCTGTTAAGGAAGGTTCACCCCTCTGTTAAGGTAGGTTTTCCCCTTTGTTAAGGCAAGTTCACCCTTTTGTTAAGGTAGGTTCACCCCTCTGTTAAGGCAGGTTCGCCCTTTTGTCAAGGTAGGTTTTCCCCTCTGTTAAGGAAGGTTCACATGTTTGTCAAGGTAGGTTCGCCCCTACAAGGAGGCAATTTGACCCCTAAGAGAAACTTCACCCCTGTGAAAGTTAGGTTCACCCTTGTGTAAAGTCAGGATTGCCCCTAAGGGCAGTTTTTCCTCTATAATTGTAATGTGGACCTGCAAAAGTCAAACAATAGAGAACATGAAAGAAAATACTCGTGACGTGGCTCCCACCAAGCATGCCAAAAATGTGTGCAGGTGTTTTAACCAAGCCTAAATGTAAAACCAAAAGAAATGCAAAAAAAGGAAAACATAAACAACACATCGAGATTGGCATAAGTTGAACTTGAAAAAAATATAATAAAATGAGTGATATTACTTTATCCAAGTTTATTGGTTGATTGGCCTTGTAGATCGTTTGATTTTTGTGCTCCTAGATCGATTTCAAAAATATAACAGCCTGTTGTAGCTTGATTTGGATGTAGGATGACGGTGGATTGTGTGTAAGATGATCGCTGGAGATGAATGAAGTTGAATTATTGAGAAGGGTTGAATATGATAGATTGGTTGTGAGTGAATGAATGATTATGTTGGTTAGGGTTGAAAAATGGCTAAGTGTTAGTCATTAGCCAAGGAGAGATGAATGAAGGACCAAGATTCATTCTTGACCAAGGTCAAGAGATCAAAGGGTGGAGATCCTTTTTTAATATGCATGGGGAAGACAAAATGAATAAAATATTCCTTGGGAAACCTTGGGTGAATAAATGGAATTTAAAATCTCATTGGAAAGGACATGGGGATTGTAAATGGAATTAAAAATTCCATTAAGGGTGTTGGGAGAATAAAATGGAATTAAAAATTCCATTGGGATTTGGGAAGAGTTGACTAAAGGGGGTTGATTAGACTATTTTATGAAGGATTAGAAGAGGGTTAGGTGGCTAATGATGATTAGGAGCCAACTTGCAAAATTTGGAAGATGTAACACCTCCTAATCATGGATTAAGAATGTGCGCATCCCTAATGTTGGGATTAGGAGATGAATTAGGATTGAGTGTGGATGGGACATAAAGGTAATTAAATAAGTGGGTTATTTATTTAGTTCTTTGGAAGAAAGGGATAAAGGGGCAAGTTATCTAGAGGACCTTAAGGATGTTAATTAAATAATGGTAATATTACTTAATTAATGTGGATAATAATATATTTAGATGAAAAAGGATAAATTTGACTAAATATAAGTGGTAAAATTTAGGTGTCTACACACACCATCCTTGAAACCCACATAACCCAACATATACATCAATAACCCATAGAATCCTATGCACATAAATGCATGGTGGCTAAGTGAAACCCATCAAATCCATCGGTATTAGAAGTCCCTATTCACTCAACAAGATGTGTCAGTATTATAGAAATATTTACATACATATATATAAATCAAATGAGATACATCATATTTCATATCAATATAAATCAACTAATCTAACATAAAATATCATATATGATTTTACAATTTAAAACAAATTAATCCAATAACCATATCAATAATATTACATGCAAACCATCACACATAACATCTATCAATATCGCTCATAAAATATAAAAGTGCGTCATCATCATCATTATAATTACTAGGAGTATCAAAATGTATTAGAACATATCAAATACATCATAAGAAAAATAGAAAGGAACACAATAGAGGTCTCACACATAAAGAGACACATGCTTATATTAAATATATAATAGCAAGACAAGATACACAAGCATACAATTGAAAAATTAATGAGAAGACAGAGAGAGAGGGGATGGATCAAGCCTCGATACTGTGTCTAGTCGATATGGATCAAGCCTTAGCTATTTTTCCAAAAACATTTACAAGTGGAAACCCATTGGCCACTGTGCAAAAAAATGTACTCACACATGCTAGTGAAATCCATTGTCTACTAGGTGAGCCCCAAAAAGTGGATAATGTGAAATTCATGCTAGGTCTAGAAGATCCCATTGTACTAACCATACCAAAGTTATACCTCCTGATCGATAAATTTGATAAGGCACTATAGAACTAGTCACAAGGCAAATAAGTTGCATTATGCTAAGTACTCATGAAAAAGGCTCCACTGGCAAGCAATTTGTGTTATGCTTGGTGGCCATAAAAAACATAAAGGATCCACTAGAAATCAATTTGTGTTATGCTTGGTGGCCTTGATACATGCACTATGATATTCAAAGGTGTTTTTACTATCTCATGAAAGGTCTCACCTTAGGGAACATCGTACTTAATGTCTCCAAGAGAGGACTAGTTGAGGATAAAATATTCACAACTTGGGGAATGCAATCTATAGTATTACCACTAAGAACAATGTCATATGCCAAGAAAGGTTTCAATCTTTTAGGAACATCAAATCCAATGACACCACCAAGAAGACACATCATGTGAAGTAAGAAGACCACACTTTGAAAAGAACAATGAGGGGGAGGTGTATGCCCCCACTTTAAAGAAATTTCTAAACACCATGCTATGAGAAATTACTTTAAAGTAGAACATTAATACATGAGATATTTATTCGGAAAGCCCTATGTAAACATATGTTTTGAAAATAGAGCTATGTCATAGAAAGGAGGGTTGCCCCCCGTATGCAATCCTAAAATAACACCAAAGGGATCCATGGATCTGGGGGCAGCATTTGTCATTACGATAGTGATATAATTGAGCTTGGAACCATCATCATATCCTAAATAACTCATGGAACAATGAACACAAAGGAATAATGGCACATAGAGAGAGAAACAATGCGAAGATTTTCGGTCAACATGAAAGAGACCTAAATGTCTCAATGCCTTGCGTCATCCCCAAAATGAAAACACAAGATAAATGGTTATGATAGATAGAATAATGTAGATATAAATAGAATAATTTCATGATAGATTCACTTCCTTTGTATCCTTACACCAATGGAGTGAAAAGGATCATCCAAAGTAGGCTCACAAACTTATAAATATATGCCAAACAACACAATAGAGAGGATCAAATTATGAACATGCAATCACAAAGAACACGAAGAAAAAAAAGAGAATACTAGTATGTCACATGTGATTCAACCTATAGCAGGTCATCCACATCCCAATCTTGTTCATCATATGTGGAAGGAAGAAAACTAGCCAAAGGGAGAACATCAAGTGTTGAGCTAGTAGCATCGCCAAGTTTAGCACATGGCGAGTGTCACATACTGATTTTATCAATTATTTAATTACAATTATTAATCATGTGATTTGCATGTTTATATTAGATGATTATAAAAATTTAAATTTATATTTATATTTAAATGCAAATGAAATGATTTGAAATTCATTATTATGAAATTCAGGGATTGTCATTGCTGATGAGAATTTGAGTGCAAGTGAACGCAGGAACAAGTGAACAAGAATGAAGGTGAGAACATTGATCAGGTAGAGTCATTTTAGCCATTAGACGTTAATAAGGATGATGGAATCTCACACACCACTTAGTTATTATAATGTATTTTTTGTGATGATTATTATTTGGAATTTTTTAATAAGTTTATCTGATTGCTCAAATTTATGTGAGAATGAATATGTTGTTTTGAAATGGAAATATTGGTTATTTGCGAAAAAAAAATCAATTTGAGTATACTATGTTATTGCGTGGAAAGAAAATAAAAATGTAAATCTTTTATTTTTAGTTGAAAATAATAATGCTTTTATTCTAAATTATTGGAATAAACTTTTAATGGTGAAAATATATATAGAAATCTTGTTATTGTATATATATATATTAAAGAATATCCATATATTGAAATATATGTTTGAAGAGATAGATATTAAAATTAGTTATTTAAAACACTTTGAAATAAAATGAAATACATTTTAAATTAGAACTGAATTAAAAATAGTAGTAAAGAATTTGAAAAAAATTACCTCTCAATCAAATTTCGCATGCAAATGAAGAGATAGAACTCTGAGTTATGGCCATCACTACTGGAAATTTGGCATAAATTGTGGATCGACTTTTCTTGAAGACTTCACCATTTCGCATGAAATAGAGGAAGAAAATCCATTTTTGGAGAGACATGGAGATATAGGCATAAATGAGAGTTGTTTTTATATTTTATTTGGGACTCTTCTCATTTCCCATGCGCTGGGAAAAAGGAGAGAGAGAGAGAGAGAGAGAGAGAGAGAGAGAGAGAGAGAGATTTTATTTTGATTAAGTTTCCATTCTACTCATCTCCCATGTGCGGACAGGAGTCAAAGAACACTTTTTAGTTTATATTTATTTCTCATTCATCTTAACTCACATGCATGGGTGGAAGGAGAGCAGCCAACAGGTGAAGAGAAGGTGAAGTGTGCAGGGAAGAGAATAGAAGAAGGTGCGGACAACATAGGAACAGGTGAGAAAGGAGTGAGGTGTTTGGCAAGAAGGAGAAGAGGGAGCACATAGCCAGCTAGAAAGGAGGAAACAGTGAACACAAATCTTCCTCCACTCACAACCAGAGCAGGAAGGGACGTGACTAGGAGAGGGAGTAGAAATTTAAAACAATAAGAAATATATTCTAAAACATGTGCCAAGAGAAAGAGGAGAGGGGATGGACAGAACAAAAAGAGAATCCAGAACAACAAAATAAGAGAACAAAAGAACATCTACAAGAGAAAATTGACAGAGGAAACAAATAATCATCACCAAATTTAGAGGACACAGAGCAACAAAAAATTGTTAGGTAGATTCAATGAGAACATTATTTACCAAATTCACAGTCAATTCGTATCTGATTTTAATTCTTCTTCTTTTATTCTTGTATTTTAACTATTGAAAATATATCACTATTTTTATCAAATTTAGAAAAAAAAAAAGATCAAACACTAGACAATATTTTCCTGTAGATAAAGAACAACTTGAATAGAAAATTATTGAACAACTTGAACATAAAACTATTAAGAGACAATAGATTTCTTTATTTATGAAATTCTAATTTAGTATATTGAATATATGCACACAGAAAACAATATGTTTTAGATCTATTTAGATTTAGAAATTCTTCAAAAAAATCAAAACTGTCAGAGAGATAAAATTTTCAAAACAAAAAGAACAGAAAAGATACTGAAATTATTACAGAATTAAACAACTGAATGTTCTTGGTTTAAATAGAATTTAAAAGGATAAGATTAAATAACTTTTGTGTATTTAAATATTCTTGAAAATTTAAGCGAAATATAATAATTATCTTGGAATGATTTTAAATTTCTACGAAACAGAAGTAAATGTGAGGTTTTATATTTTAGAAAAGATAATATTTTAGAGAAATATGAAAACCAGAAAAGAAAGAAAGCAAAGTAAAAATATAATTACTTTGAAATTAAATGAATTAGAAGGGGATTATATTGAATTGTAATTGAATTTCTTGAGTAAATGAACCAAAAGAATGTGTGCTCATTTATTCTGGTTTTAAATGTACTTAGTTACATACTTGAGATACACCTTCTTTTATTTTAATTTAAATATGAACTTAATGTTATTTGTGATTTAAATTTGTGAAATTACTATAGTAAAACTGTGTTTGCTTAAAAATAAAAGTGTAGTTCATGTGATTGGGAAAGATAATCTTTATTTTGAATGGAACCATGCATTCTTGATAAATGAATGTGCATGACATGTGTTTGGAAAGTTACCTTCTGGGACGGGTTCCGAATATGGGTTTTTAGAGAGCGTAGTTTTTCTTTTCCAAAACTACTATTATTTGTCATGCATGACATTTTACTTGGCCGCGTAACTTAAGGACCATTGAAATAGATTGAATATGAAAATAACTCTCTACCATATCCTAGTATCAAACTTGCTTGTTTCTTAAATGAATTAGAAAAATGAAAATTCTTGTGGATTTACTAGTTATAATGGGCACACATCAAATTCCATCTTGCTTTTCGACTTCTTTTTGCTAAGCGATTCATGCAAGGTCGGGTATTCTTTGAATGACTAAGGAATTTCAGGGAAGCGTAAGCTTCGAGGTTGGGCAGAAAAAGTGCCTGAAACTTGTTCTCATCTTCATGTTTGAAGATATGCTATTGGGTTGAAGATCAAATGAAGATTTCTTCATATATCTGTTATATTTTACTCATGTATGATTATTGTAGAACTTAAGGCGACAAAATTCCTAAGTCTTGAATTGTAAATTTATTTTACAATGTTTTTGTATTATTTATGTCATGTAAGATGACACATTTATGAATTTAATTGGATGTATTATGAATCTTATTTTAGAATTGAAGTCGATGTTTGGAATCTTTTGGATTAAAGTAATTTAAATGAATGGAGTTTTGATTTTTTCTGGAATTGAAATGAATTTATTAAAGGAATTATAGATTGTTTGGAATTAAATATTTTCACTCTTTACAACGAGTCACTCTTTAAAGGAGGATCATCACAGTTATTATCATCTAAGCTCATGGAAAAGGAAAACAATAAATTTATCTCATTATGAACTTCCTCATCAATTTTAGCAATATCATCGTCATCATACAAGTTAATCATAATAGGAGGCCTAATAACAATGTCCATTGAAGTTTGTTGTTTTTTTGTTGTTGTGGTGAAGGCATATTTGTTTCAATGGGTGTTTGATTTTTATTTTTTATTTTATTCTCTTCATTTAACTCACAAGAAATAGGTGAAGGAGTGGTTTTTTGAACCATAGTTTTCTTTTCTTCCTGCAATGGAGGAACAAAAGGAACCATGGGAGGTTGTTCAACCACTTTCTCTTTAAATTTATAAACTCTTTTTCTCTTAGGAGGGACAATGGGACTTATTTGGTTATCTCTTGGTATTTAATAGGAGATAGGTGAAGGATTTTTCATGGGTTATTCTTGGTTACTTGGAAGTGTTTTTGGTTCAATCATAGTTCCGTCAATGATAGGAGGCTTAATCTTGGGTTGAGGAATGTTGCTAAGGGGTAATTATACTATGTTCTTTGCCTTAAACTTGATAATATTTGAAAAATAAGTATTCACAAGGCTTAATAGGTTCCATAGGTTCAAGCCAAAATCAATCTAATGAAAAATTCCCATGAGAAGACAAAGGATTAAAGTCACCATGGTGCATAGTAAAGATCTCATTTCCAAATGGAAAATTTAAGCATTTATGCACTACCAATGGGATGACATACATGGAGTGTACCCATTGGTAACCAAGCTTCACATGGAATTGGTCCAAAAAAGGGATGATGGAGAATGAGACATTCAATTGTTTTGGTACAAAATTTAAAGGAACAATGATCAAACCTATCATAAGGAAAGTGAAACCATTATGAATTTTGATCCATGCTTTTGATTGTTCATAAGAATCTTGATAGAGTTCATGCACAAATAATAATTCCTCAGCAATGTAAAGAGGACCATCAGGTTCACATCTAATTATGTCATTTTGTGAGACATAAATGTCAAGGGGAATTTTGGTTTGGCCCTTATGAGGTTGAAAATCAATGAAGTCGACCACATGTTCTAAGTCCCATTCAGTTTCATTTATATTATCATTATTTGTATCTTCAATTTTGTCAACATTCATCACATCATTCTTGGCATCACTAGCTTTTACAAAAGGAGATAATATGATTTGGCATGGGGTTGGTAAAGATTTGCAAATTTTGGTTGGTTGGGGCAACAAACTTATTTCCTTGATCATTAACACTACCAATTTTGATGTCATTAGAATCAACAAGGTCTTGCACAATATGTTTAAGACACTTACATTGTTTTGTATCATTTCCATTTTGTCAGTGATAATGGAAAAAGTAATTCGAGTTGAATTTTGGAGGTAAGGGCTTAGTTATGTCAATGGATCTAACAAGAGGTTGCAACATGATGGAGTGAAGGGTATCGGGTAAAGGGGTAAATTGTCTATTCCTCTCCCTAAATGGATATGGGTTTGTCATTTTTATAGAAGCCACTTGGGAGTTAACATGTTGATTGGTTTGAGGTGTGTTTATTTGTAAAAAGCCCTTATTTTGTTTCTTGAAAAGTTGGAAATTTTGATGGGGTGTGACTTTAGATTTACCAAAAGGGTTAGAATTTTTTTCTTCTTGATGGCTAACCAAATTCTGATAATAACAGAGGATCAAACACAAGTGTGTAAAGTAGGAAAACTTCAACATCTCAAGTTTAGCTTGAATATTGGTATGAAAATTCGTAATGAATATTCTTTGAAGGTCAACATTAGGGATCTTAATAATGATTTGTGAGTAAAAAATTGGTGTCATATTATGAAATCAATGACCTTTTCATCTTTGTTTTGATTGCATTACATTAAATCAGGTAAGGGTTTCTTTTGACATATTATGAAGGTTGACCATTTTGACTTTGGTTCAATGTGGCAATTTTTTGTTGGTGGGATAAATTTTTTTGTCAAAGTTGGTTAAAGACATAATCACTGGTTTATTGTGAGATGGGTGTGAATAAGGTGGTGTATATGTATTCAGAGGGAAAGTGAATTATAAGTTTGTGAGGGGAGATGGATTAGGAGATATGATATTTGAATGCACAAAGCTAAAGGGATTCTAAATGGAAATACCTAAGGTGGTATTGACATTTCTAGTTGGTTTTTTAGTTGTAACAATTGGATTAGTGTATGTAGGAATAGAGGTCATAGTTGTGGAAGGAAGAATCATATTTCAACCTTGAATTTGAGTATACCCCAAAGTTTGAGCACAACTAGCTATTGTAGGAATATGTTTATCAATAATGTGAGCTAGGCTACGACCTATCTATATTCCTTGTTCATTATCAAGAATTTTCCTCATGTTATCTATGATGAGAATCAAAATACCAACAATGTATTAAGAACTCACAATTTTTTTCAATTTCTCTAAATATTCATCCATTTGTTTTAGTTTTTCTTAAGGAACATCAAAAAACATTATTTCAACATCAATCAAATTGTTTCTAGGTAGGGTGGTCATGGGAGATGGGGTATCATAGCTATGGTCCATGTGGGTTGACTAGTATCAACACTATGAGTGAAAGAGTTGGAAAAATCAATATCCATGAGTGTGGTAGCGCAAGATGGCATGAGTCTTGAACTACGTCTCACTATAATATTGTTCATAGGACACCAGGTTGTGAATCTCATACAAGTTTCACCAAACCTAGGTGTTTTTGGCAACACAAGGGCAAACAACTGAGAGGGGGGTGAATCAGTTGTCCCAAAATTTCAAACTTATTAACCTTTAATCTCATATCTGATTATTAAAAGTGAAAGAATGAATCAACAACATATCAGAAACACACATAACACCAAGATATTTGTGTGGAGACCCTGTTAGGGGAAAAACCACGGTGGAGGTTAATCCACAAGCTATACCCTATTAAAAGTATAAGAAAAATGAATGAGAAATGCACATCTATTCAGGCACACTACCTAGATCTCACTGATCAAAGGAAGACTCATTGTCTTACATAAAAAAATTTAGATTAAATCCATCTGAAGAAATTGAACTGAGCAAGTAGCATCTACTAATGCTTGAGTACAATTTCGATTAAGCACATGAACACTTCTTAACTCTCTTCAACTCATATTCACACTATTCTCTTCTTTCGAATGATCTGAACCTTATTCACACATTTCACACATGTAAACATTTCTCAAATGAAGAAACAATCACTTATATATATCTGCAACAAGAAAGTACATTGCTTCATGTCGGCTTCAAAAAAATAATAGAATGAATGCATTCTGTTGTCCCAAAACAATAAAGATTATTAGTGCACATCCTCCAAGGTCAGCCACAACATAGTAGATACCCATAAAATTTTCCTCGAACACAAAACACCTTCAAAGATTCTTCCACGGAGATCCACAATACACTTCAACACCTTGTTGGCCATGAACATGAAAAACATGAACATGCAAGAGAAAATCTTGGATCACGAGCACAATGATCAATGCAGATGTGCAACATAGATAGAGCATGATCTAGAAAAATCCACAAACACTTCAAGAACATACACAACACTTCAGATTGCTAGAAACACATTATCTTCTTTTGTGAACATCATTTGCAGTACTAGGATAATCGTTAGAATACAAAAGCTCATAACTTGCTCAAATATTTATGCGCACCTCTAAAACTTATGAAGTAGGAACTTCATACATAGGCAAGAAAAACCTTTGATATGCAACCTCTCACAATTAACATACTAAAATTTCCAACACACTAATCTTCATTGCTTCACAAATAACCTATAACATATTTTATTACAATTTTCTCAATATCCTCGACATATACAGTCTTAAAGACATTAATTCTAATAGTTTTGGCATCAATGAAAACCACATATCATCAATACAACCACAACATCCAACAATCTCCCCCTTTGGCATTGATGGAAATACATGATGTGAAAAATACCATCAACACAACTAGCTCTTCTCCAGCAATCTCCCCCTTAGATATTGCATTATTCTTCTCCCCTTTTCTTTTTAGCTCTTCTAGAGTTTTTCACATTACTCTTCTCCCCCTTTTACATCAATGGAAAAGGTACACAAGATTTGAACCACATATTTGAATCATCTGACTACTCCCCCTGAGTAGCAGCACTCACAACATCAATCCAAATCAAGATATGACTTTGAATACATAGACTAATGCAAAGAATATGCATCTTAGTTCTGATTAGGAGGGGTAATCATCCCTAACTTCCCTTTGAGATACTCAAAATTATCCTTAGGAAAAGGCTTATTAAAGATGTTTGCAATCTATTCCTTAGTAGGCACATACTCCATTCCGACTTCCTTATCACTCACTTTATCTCTAAAAAAGTGGTACTTGATAGATATATGCTTGGTCTTTGAATACAACACCAGATTCTTAGAAATATTTATAACAATTGAATTATCATAGAATATGGAAATAGGTTCATCATACACAACTCTGATATCTTTCAGCATCTGCTTCATCCATAATACTTGAGTACAATTGTTAGCAACAACAATGTATTATGCCTCTACAGTAGACAAATAAATCACATTCTACTTTTTACTTAACCATGAAATTAATTTCTTTCCCAAGAAAAATGTGCCACCACTATTAATTTTCCTATCATTTACATCTACTCAATCAACATCAGTAAAGGCACTTAAATTAAGATCATCATCTTTAGGATACCATAGGCCAAAGTCAATTGTTCCTTACAAGTTTATGAAAATCCTCTTCACAGCAGTCACATGATATTCCTTAGGATTGACTTGAAATCTAGCAACCATGCATACATAATTCGTGATGTCTGGTCTAGTTTGAGTCAAATAAATAAATCCACCAATCATTGATCTATATCTAGTATTTTTTTCCTTCTAAGAATCATCATCTTGCATCAACTTACATCCAGTCACCATGGGTGTACCAACTGGCTTTGAATCTTCCATACCAAATTTCCTTAGCAATTCCTTCACATACTTGGATTGAGATATAAATATTCCTTTAACTATCAGAATAATTTGTAGTCCCAAAAATAACTTCATCTCTCCAATCAACGACATCTAAAACTCATTCTACATCTCATTAGAAAATTTCATGCACAAACCATCATCTCCTCCAAAAATGATATCATCAACAAATACTTCCACAAATAAATCTTTATCATCATCAATCTTGAAATATAGATTACTATCAACAGTACCTTTGTTAAATCTAAGCTTCAACAAGTATTTATCCAATCTGGCATACCAAGCTCTAGGGGCTTTTTTGAGTCCATACAATGCTTTCTTGAACTGACAAACCATATCTCCCTGATCAGTCAATTGAAATCCATTAGGTTGCTCAATATACACCTCTTCTTATAATTCACCATTTAGAAATGCTGACTTGACATCCATCTGATAAACTTTGTAGTTTTTGTAAGAAACATAAGCAAGAAACAATCTCATAGCTTCAATTCTAGCAACAAGAGAAAAAATTTCTTCAAATTCAATTCCTTCCATCTGAGAGTATCCTTTACACACCAATCTTGCTTTGTTTCTTATAAATTCACCTTGTTCATTCAAATTGTTTCTAAAAACCCATTTAGTTTCAATTACATTTTTTTCTTTAGGTCTAGGAACAAGAATCCATGTATTATTCTTCTCAATTTGTTGTAGTTATTTCATTCCTTCAATTGAATGTTCATCTTTGCATGCTTCATTGAAATTACTTGGCTCAGTCTTTGAAATTAAATAATATTCTTTTGCAATTCTTCTCCTATTCTAGACACCTTTATTCTTTATCTCCTATAATCTAATTTTCTGAATGATTTAATCTCACATACCTTGGAATCTTAGAGTGTTCTTGAATTTTAGGCTCTTGTGATCTCTCTTCTGTGCTTTCACTAGTCTCTCCTTCTTCTTGATCTTCTTGATTCACCGAAACAATCTAAACTTGATTTGAAGATTGAATCTTGTTTGTACTATCATTCTGATCATCAAAATTATATCCATAGGTTTTGGAGGGTGTAGCAATGTCTTCATCAACCTTAACATTTGTACTTTCAACTATTTTCTTCAATCTCTTGTTGTAGCACTGGTAGGCCTTTCTCTTAGTAGAATAACCAAGAAATATTTCTTCATCACTTCTAGCATAAAACTTTCCTATATCTCCATCTCTCTTGATATAGAATTTACTCCCAAATATTTTGAAGTATTTAAGAAGTAGGCTTATGACCAAACCATGGCTCAAAAGGAATCTTACCAATATTACCTTTGATTTGTACCTGATTGAGGATATAAACAACAGTGCTCATAGCTTCTCTCCAATAGAAATAAGGGACATTTCCTTCCACTATAATAGTTCTAGAAGAATCTTGAATTCTCATGTTCTTCCTTTCCACAACTCTATTTTGTTGAGGGATCTACAGTGCGGATAACTATCTCTTTATCCCACATTCTTCACAAAAAGAATTAAACTCACCGACAGTGAATTCACCACATCTATCTGATCTTAGACACTTAATCTTCAGACCTATATTTTTCTCAACCATAGATTTAAATATCTTGAACTTCTCTAGAGCTTTAGATTTCTCCCTTAAGAAAGTAACCCACATCATCCTAGAGTAATCATCAATAAGCAACATGAAGTACCTTTAACCTTGCAAACTTCTGATTCTAGCAGGACCACACAAGTCAGTATGCACAATCTCCAACAATTGATTTGAACAATATTGTTTGCTCCGAAATGAAATTCTAGTTTGTTTTCACAGTTGGCATTCCTTGCATATGACATTAGTAGGCTTCACCAAATTAGGAAGATCTCTCATAGCCTGTGGAGAACTTATATAGATAATATTGTTAAATTTTACATGACACATTGTTCTATGCCACAACCAACTTTCATCAACTTGAGCAATCAGACAACTTTTACTACCAAAATTTAGATGAAAGATGTTGCCTTTTGTTTTTGTACCAGAAGCAATCACATTTCCAGAATTTCCCAGTATGCTACACTTTCCATATTTGAATTGAAGATCATATCCCTTATCAACCATTTGTCCAACACTCAGAAGATTATGCTTCAAACCTTCAACATAAAGAACATCATCAGTATTATGCTTACCATCAAAATAAATACATCCTCTGACATGGATTATACCACCATTGTTATCACCAAATCTTACAACACCACCATCATACTTTTCCAGACTTAAAAATTTCCCTTTATCACCTATCATGTGATGTGAACATCCACTTTCAATTACCCATTCATATTTTTCTTCAACTCGAGCAGCTAGGGATTTCTCCACTTTTGTACAACTAGCAAATTTAGTAGACACATGATTATTTTCCGTGATAGCAATAAACAAAAACTTATCTTCACTTGCATTCCCTTTGTTAGATTCATCATTTGTCACACCTTCATCAGCAACATAATAACACTTATTTTAAAATTTAGGCTTGTAAGGTCTTGGCTTAGGAACTCTTTCTGGACACCTTGAAGCAAAATGACCTATCTTATTGAAAGGAAAATATTGTATAGGCAACTTTCATTTATACTTAGCTTCTCCTTTGGCTTCCCTTTTGACAATAAGTGATTCAAGCTCATTCAGTTCTCTTTCTTCCTCATACCTGAATAACTTTCTAGAAGAAATTTCACCTAGATCATATCTATGTTTGTCTCTCCTAGAATTAGTAGCTTTAAATGTAGATTGTGTCTTAGGAAGGGCATCACCAAATTCACTCAACTCAAAATTAGTAAGTTTTCCAACCAACATATCTCTGGTTACATTTACCACAGTCTAGAGCTCTTCAATGGCTACAACTCTGAAATTTATATGCATCCGGCAAGGATCTAAGCACTTTAGCAACAATCTTTGACTTATCCACTTGTCCACCAGTACATCTGATATGACACACAAGTCCATTCACTCTTTGCATGTAAGTAGCAATATTCTCATCATTACCCATCTTCAACAGTTCATATTTTCCTTTTAGAAACTGTAGCTTGGCCATCTTCACATTAGCTTCACCTTCATATAAATTTTCCAACTTTTTCCAGATCTCATAAGAATTTTTCAGATCCATAACATTTTTCATCTCAATATCAGTTAAAGCACTCAACAATGCTTCCTTATCTATGATATTATATTAAGCATCCCCAATCTCAATAGTAGTAGTAGGGTCACTCTGAGGAATAACATACCTATGACTTGTAATGTTCTAGTAGGATTCACCAATGCACTCCAAATGACACTCCATTCTAGCCTTCCACAAAGTGTAGTTTGTTCCATAAAATCTCGGACTATCTTTTTTTTATGTTGCCATGGCAGATCACCTCAAGTTGTTAAACTTCTTCCAAGGAACCTGCTCTGATACCAATTGTTGGCAACACAAAGGAAGAAAAATATTTCGAGGTGGTGAAATAGTTGTCTCAGAATTTCAAACTTATTAAACTTATTGACCTTTAATCTCATATCTAATTAGTGAAAGCATGAATCAATAACACATCAAAAAAACACATAACACCAAGATTTTTGTGTGAAAACCCTGTTAGGGGAAAAACCATGGTGGAGGTTAATCCACAAGTTATACTCTATTAAAACTATAAGATAAATGAATGAGGAATGCACATGCATTTAGGCACACTAACTAGATCTCAATGCTCAAAGGAAGACTCATTGTCTTACATAAAACTTTTCAGATTAAATCCATCTAAAGAAATTGAACTGAGAAAGTACCATCTATTAATTTCCGAGTACAATTTTGGTTAAGCACATAAACACTTCTTCACTCTCTTTCACTCTTCTTCACACTCTACTCTACTTTTGAATGATCTGAACCTTATTTGAACATAGCACACACACACTTTGCATTTCACACATGTAAACACATCTCAAATGAAGAAACAATCACTTATATATATCTGCAACAAGAAAGTACATTGCTTCATGTTGGCTTCAACAAAATAATAAAGATTATTAATGTGCATCCACCAAGGTCATCCACAACATAGTAGAGACCCATAACAATGTCCTCAAACATAAAATACATTCAAAGATTCTTCCTCAGATATCCACAACACACTTCAACACCTTGTCGGCCATGAACATGCAAGAGAAAATCTCAGATCACAAGCACAATGATCAATGCAGACATGCAACATAGATAGAGCATTATCTAGAAACATCCACAAACACTTTAGGAATATACGCAACACTTCAGATTGCCAAAAACACGTTATCTTCTTTTGTGAACACCATTTTGTAGTACCAAGATAACTATTAGAATACAAAAGCTCATAACTTGCTCAAATCTATATGCGCACCTCTGAAACTTACGGAGTAGGAACTTCAAACATAGGCAAGAAAACACTTTGATATGCAACTTCTCATCATTAACACACTAACTTTCCAACACGTTGATCTTCACTGCTTCACAAACAACCTATAACATATTTTATTATAATTTTCTCAATATTCTCGACATATACAATCTTAAAGACATTAATGCTTATAGTGTTGACATCAATGACAACCACATATCCAAAATACAACCACAACATCCAACAGGTGGATCCAAAATGGAGAATAGGCACTAGATAAATGCAATCAAACACCCTAGAATATGAAGTGCAATGCAAAGAAGAGATAATGTTTTAGATTTTAAACAAGATAAATTGCTAATTATGCTATGAAAAAACCTAAAAATGATGTCTGTTAATGCCAATTTTGATTTTAAAATAATGCACTTAATTTGACCAATTAAACCTAATACAAATAATCAAATTTTTTTTTTCTGATTTATAAAACTAAAACCTAAATTTAACAACAGATCGGAATGAAGAAAACATATACAAATCACTACCAAAATTTTTGAAACAATGCCTATATAGGGACAGATTCACCATAGGGCAAATGGGTCTTAGCACAGAGGTTGCAAAAATTTAAATCTGTGTCTAAAGTTCAATGCTAGGGTTTCCTATTTCAAACTATAAATTGTGGTTTCAATGACTGATTTTTCCAGATTTTGATGTCTAAATGCAAGTGAATAGAATGAAAAATGATGAAAATATGACACTTTTAGAAATGCAATTTTGACTCAATTTGTGAATATGAATGATTGAACATACACTAATATGGAAATCCTATGTAATATTAATGTAATATGCATGCAATTTTTTAATTTTTTTAGATTTTGAAGGATGCAAAATGCAAAACTAAAACCCTAAATGAGATGCAAACTAATGCAAATCCTAGATCTAGGGTTTGAATGGACTCCAATTTCAAAAAAAATTATGTTAAATATTGGGTTTACCACAATGCAATAATAGAAAATGGGTGAATCAAAATGGAATGGGGGGTATGATGCACCTATCTTCCTTCCTTATTCATTAGGAAATAGAGATCCCCTAGGGTAAGTTTGATTTTCAACCCTTAGGTGAGTCAATCTTGATGGAGATCTTGTTGTTTTCCTTATGACTTAGGATGAGGTAAATCATCCTAAAATGCACTTTTGGGAGATGAATGAAAATAACAAATGATTTTAATGATGCAATGTAACACATGAAAACTCAAATTAAACCTTAATCTAATAGAATCCAATTAAATTTCAATAGATATAAGAAGGATTTGATTTTATGCACATGTCAAAAAAGGTTGTGTTGATTTTCCTCCTATATAGGGGTTGAAAATATGGTTTTATAGTCCTCTGGTCCTTGGTTTTCACTCTCGATTCCTTTGGGTTTGATAGTCAAAAATTTGTAAATTAATTTTGAAAGTGAGTTTTCGTGGCTTGATGACAATGTTGACAAACTTGTATTTTTTCTATTTTGATATATCTTTAATCCTTCTTCAACCTAAGATATGCAAAACACACAAGAGGGGAAATTTATTTTCGGTGAATGGGGTTTTCCTTGGTCAAACCCCGTTTTGGTAATTAAACCCTTAAATGAAACAATGGAACATGAAAGGAATGATGAATGAACAATTTCTATGTTGAAAATCACCAAACCCTTGAAGGATTAAAACTTATTACATCTATCCAAGTTCTTGATCTTGCATGAATGGCTTGATTGATGATGTGATCTTCATGCTTGAAATTTGACTTGAATGCTTGAAACCTACATCACAATGTTAGTTCCAAAATCATGCATGATGCTTGATAACATTGAAATGATTCTTGATATCTTGAATGATACAACAAATGATTGATAAATATTCTCTTGAACACCTTTTTCAATAATCTTAGATCTTGGAATATTCTTTGTAAAATCTAGGTTGCTTCTAGGATTTGAATTGATAAAAAGACCTTGTATTTATAGATAATTCTCTAATTTCTAAAAAAATAAACATTACAAGACAACATTTGAATTTGAATTTGGGATCATAAAAAGGCTGCCAAAAACATATTAAAATTTTGATGTTAATAGTTAAAGGGGACCCATTCGCCTGAGGGAAAATGGTTCATGACCTAAATTACAAGGACCTATTCATTTTGAGGTATTAAAAATGATAATTGCATTAATTAAATCATGATTCCACTTTTGGAAATTACAATTAATTAAGCTTGTAGATGTAAAATACAACCAATTAGAGGCTTAATTAAGTCCAATTAATTAAGGGACCCAAAAATAGTGTGCAATGTAAAGGACTATTATTTTTGACACTACAAGATGTGATTATCAAAGGTGCTCAGAGGTGTTGTATTCAGGTTCTAGATTGTATGACAGTAGAATTTTGTGCAATTTTCACACATATGCCCCACCTGAGGAGGTGACCCTCTTTTTACTTTTTATTTCCTATTTTTGATTTAGGTTTCGCCTTTTCCCCTTAAGGGATAGGTTCCTCAAAAATTTGATTCACTTCACTTGATGAGCCTTAAAGCTATTATCTAAACTTTAGGTGTTTTTTCTTTGCAACATCTTGATCTTGATTGGTTCTTGGAGTTATTGGTTTTATGCAAATTTTACTTTGGCATCAAATTGGGCAAGTTTGGGAAAGTTTCAGGAAATCCGTCCCTAGGCGGATTACCTTAAGGTTTTGTGGTTCACTAAATCCGTGGTGATCTAGATTACTTGAGAATTCAGGCATACGCTAAATCCTTGTTGGGTCAGATTCCATGAAATGGGTTTCTTTTCTCTTCATGTTGGATTTCTCGAGGAACCGAACATTTTCCAAATTTGTCCCTAGATGGATTCCCTGAGCCTTCTTCATTTCTTTAAATCTTTCAATTTTTGGATTCCCCAAATCCATGACCAGCTCATTTTCCCAAAGTTTTGAGATGTCTTATTAGCGCATTTATGGCTTATGTGGTCGAGGTACTTTCATCATTAATGCTAAGTTGAGGTGTGATTTATATGCACCTTTTACCTCATTTTCATTACTCATTTAAAAGGAGTGCATTGTGGAGGAAATTTGAGCATTCTTGCATTTGAAAAGTGTGAATTTAGACGGTGGTGCTAGGGCATTTTCAACTCATCAACAAGGGTTTTTTAGGTGTGTGATTCGATTTCCATTATTCGTCTTCCAAGTTGAAAGGTAGGGTTTGGTTCCTAGTATTTTGAGAATTCCATTTTGAATTGTAAGACAAATATTTCATTATCTGTCAGTATTTCAATAGCGTGGGTTTTGGTCACAATTTGAATTTGGGCACAATTTCTATTATGTTTATCATTTGATTTTGTAATTTTGATTTTGATCTTGCTTTGAATTAACATTTGATTTCATCTCTAATTGGTTTCCATGGCTAGCTTGGGCTTTGAATTCATGTCATTCACTGTTCATTTTGCATCCACAATTGAGTGAAGCTAGGACATCACCTTGTGTGCTATTTGAGTTATTATTATTGAAAATTCATTTTGAATTCAAAGGAGGTGTAAAATTGAACATGTGTGAGCTTGAAAAATTAATCTATCCATGTTTTCAAAAAAATTGAAAATGATAATGCAATTTTCAATGAACCCTAATTCATGATGTATTAAATCCATCAATCTTAGGTAATTGCATTTATCAATTATGATTGGGTTTGGATTGTCGATTGTGATCCATGTTACATGATTGAACCCTATTATATGATTGAATCATTATGAGTTTATTGTTATAACTTTGATCAATTGAATTCAAGATATGAAGAATTTTGTTAAATCCACTTCCAAGCAGAAAACCCAAGGTCATGTCCTTCACAAAATTCTCTTAGTCAAGGATTTCTCGAGTGCCCTTACTTTTATGAAATCTGCCTTTGTGCATAAAACCCAAACCTCCATTGTTTTGTAGAATCCACCTTTGTCTAGAATTATAGAAGAATAATCCTTCGTAGAATCCACGATGTCATGGATTCCTCGAATCATTGAGGGCCCAAAGTCCCTAAGTCCACAAAATGATCAATGAATGTTTGAGTTTGTTCTTGAGAAAGTTATGAGGTAAGTTTCATGGTCTTATGATTATCTGATGACTTAAGTTTGATTAAGTTTTCATTGTTCACGAAATTCACCTTAGAATGGAATTCTTGAGTGTCATTTCCTTCATGGAATTCATGGTGGGTCGGATTCCCCAAAAATTTATCTAAGATTAGAATCCCCAAGGTAGGGGAAAACCTGAAGTTTGTTTAAAGCTTGATTTTAAGGGTTTTCAACTTGTTTTAATGGATGGTAATGATGATTTCAAGGTGATTATTTGTTTCATATGTGCATTAATGATAAATTTCATGGTGCATGTGTATTGTAATGGTTAATTGTGGTTGGCATTATGGTAATTATGGGTTTTTCTAACTAGATGTAGGAAAAAACTAGCAAAGGAAAAGGTTATAAGGCCAAATCCACTGAACCCATTAAGGATGAACCTAAAAATAGAGTTGAAATAATGAAATATGATTTCAAGGGTACAAGGCATGGGTCCAAGATTATCTCAACACATGGTAAAAGGTTGGAGATACCAATATGGGTCATGTAGATTATGAAGACTTCAAGCAAAGAATGTACTACAATGCACCTACTCCCCTGGCACAAATATTGGTACATATAGGGTTGGCACAGACTGTCAAATACTCACCTTTAGTGCAGTGTCTAGATTTAATCATAGAATGTGCAAAACATTATGACTCGGGCAAGAGGGTGATTGTTGGTCCATAAGGCTAGATAATGGAAAATTTGACTAAGGAATCCATTGCTGATTCCTTCAATATTGGTTCACATTAGAAGTTAGTGAAGGTGAATTTTCAAACAACCCAAAAATTATATGACGCTAATCCAGCTGAGGCCTTGGAAATCATGAACAACTCATGGATTGCAAAACCAAAGTCACATTTCTCCAAGTTTCCAAAACAATTGGATAGGAGTGACTTCAAAGTGGAGTGCAATGACATGATCACTCCTCTCAATAGATTGGTAGGGTTAGATAAAGCTTTCATATTTGAAGAATGTATTTTCCACATGATATTATCACTGGGCAAGCACCATTACTGGCAATTTGGATTTTCAATTGAGAAGTTTGTAGGACAATAAAACATTCACAATGACCTCATATGTTGTGTATATTCTTGCTAGAACTTTCAAGTATAAGGGACTGAGTTATAATGGGACAATTGGAAAAGATATGATCTATGATGTTTACCCTCAAGTGCACTTTGATGCTTCTAATTTTAGAAGAGTAAATGATCCCTTCACCATGTACATTACAAGGACATTATAGGATGCACTTCATGTAAGAATCTAATCAAAGGCAATGGATTTGATCAGAAAATATGGATTCTAGTTCATTCAATTTCCAAAGTTTACATATATTAGAGTACATGGATCCCCAAAGGTTCCATATATGATTCCTAGATATCCTATTGAAAACCACATATTGCTGAAGTTGACAAGGTAGTTAGTTGCATTTGATGCCATTTTGAAGGATATGCATAAAATAGGGGTTTGAGTTGACTTCCCTTTGAGGATTGGTAGCCTAGAAGCATGCCCTTCTATACAAAGTGCACATCACTATGAAATGACTCATTTACATTTATATTCTCACTTAGACAAAGGTATTTTTGATCCTTATAGTGTGGCATAGAGGATGGTGAACAAGGAATATAGGTACAAGGATCACCTTGAAGATTATTGGGAAAATTGCAAAGATGAGTTTGAGGTGATAAAGAGAAGATATTCTAGACTTTCTTTGAAATTGATAAGAATTCATGGAGTGGTAAATGTGCTAGATAAATTTGATGAAGAAGATGATCCCATTTAGTACCATGATTACATGTAGTTTCAAGACAAGCCACTCCTTTCTGTTAATAGGTTAGAAGATGAATTTTTTGATTTGGATAAAATTACTACTCTAGTGTTGAGGTACTCAAAGAAATGGGTTAAACATAAAATCTTGGAGATGGAAGCAATAGGAACAAAGTTCACATTTGATTTAGTAGGAGATATGGACTCTCATTCAGAGGAGGAAACTAAGAACACGCAAGATAATACAACATTTCCTCATGAGGAGGAGGATACAAAGGTGGAAACTATTATAATCAAGAGAAAAACTAGGAGCCAAACCAAGGACAAAGAGCTCAAGAGACAACCAATCTCAAAAAGGAGGAAAGTTATGAAAGAGATCATTGAAGAAGGAAATGTGAAAGACCAACCCAAAAATAAAAGAAGAATTATCACTGAAAGAGAAAAGATAGCAAGGTCCAAGAAAATTAAGGATAGTGAAGAAGACAAAAGTCAACACAAGTATATACTAGAAATAACTCTCCAAATTAAAAAATTTCTCTTCCATGTGTAGAAAATTTTGAAAAGATAGATGAAGAGCATGAAGTGAATGTTAGTAAGTCACCAGTTGACAAAGTTGAGGATCCTAGGAGAGAAGTTATAGAAAATAATACTCCTATATCTCCTTCACAAAATGTGTAGACTAATGAATGGGAGGGAAAAATTGCAATGGGTGAAGGTAACACTTCCAAGGAGCGGGGATTTGGTCTACAAGAGGAAGAAGATGCGCCAACTCCAAAGAGTGGGGAACTTAGTAATATGTGAGTAGAATTAGAAACAAAGGTTTATGGGTTTAAAAGTGATAAAGATTAAGAAGATAGGGAGCTAGAGATAATTGGTGGAATGCCTTCACAGTCTCTTGAGAAGGAAGAGGTGCATGTATCTGATGTTGAAAATTAGGAGGGACGATAAAGTCAAGATGATGTTGATAGAGATCTAGAGAAATTTGAAGATAATCAGTCTAAGGATCAAAGGAAGAAAAATGTTTCTTAGGAGGATACAAACATAGAGTAACCAACTACTCTTGATTGATTGAAAGAGTGATTGAAACCTAAGCCTATTATTGTTGAAGAAGAGACTCTAGATTGGAGATTTTTTTTGGAAAACTTGGGGAAACCAAAAGAAAGAAAAAAGGAAAGGGTGATGTCAAGGATGAAAAGAGATGAATATATTAGTATAATTCTCCATTTTTCTACACCTACTGATGATAATCATAAGGATGAGGTCAGTGCATCTAATTATAAGGTTAAAAGCATTAACTTGGGTCCATCTACGAAAGAACAAGAAAAGGAAGATCTACAAGAATCAGTATAGACCATACTGAAGAGAATAGACAATGAAAAATAAGCCAAGGAAAATATACAACAACAAATAAGAGAACTAAAAAAATACATCTAGCATCTAATCAAGCCTTTGCAAACACAAGCTAGTGAAGGTGCCTCATTTTCAGAAGGTTTTTTATCCAAGAATTCTATAAGTGAGATTGAAAAGATGAGAACCTCCTTATAGGTAACACGATAATGGATTGGGAAGGTATTCCAAATGGGATATGTGATGATAGAAATTTATTGTAGACACATTGAAAGTATTCTTCCTTTCTTGAAGATACGACTTGGCTTACAATAGAATGCCAAGAAATAGATGATATAGTTATTGCTAAGCTGAAGAAAGTGGTTGAAATTCCAAAAGAAGTCTTGATCAAGGAGAATGTCCTCACAACTGAAAGTATAAAAAATCCAATTGAATGGATAGAGGCATTCAATTTAAAGAGGGAATTAATGATGAAGACACTTAAGAAAACATCAAAGATATAGAGAAAAGTCAAGGAAATATTAGATAGTTATATTGCATTTTTAGAGATTGTTACAAGAAGAAAGAAGTTTGGAAAGAAGAACTTAAATGTGGATCAGCTACAAAAGTGGTGGCATGAAGTCTATCCTCTAGTTGAAGATGGACCTGTAAAAAATGATCAACTTGAAGATGTAGTTTTTTATATTTCTAGTTTGGATAAGTATCAAGGATTACAAACTAACTGGGAAAAGATTTTAGATAAATATGGAGAAGACTTAAAATCTATTAAGTTAAGAATAAATTTTATCCCAATCCTAGATCAGGCCGACCTAGATGATGTGCTTTCAAAGGTCAAGGAACTTTCTAGAAATGGAGAAAAGGAAAAGGAAGCTGAACCAACTTGATTTCCTCAAGCAATGTGCATACGATTCAACTCTTAGTTGGGGTTACAAGTCAGCTATGTCTAGATTTTTGTGCTAAGACCTTTTATTTAATTGTAAAGTGCCTTTTGAGGCCAACATTGTAATATTTTATTGTAAATTAAATTATGATTACTAAAAGGCCAAGGTCGACCTCTTTGGCCGACCTAATGTAAACCCTAATTTAATTTCTCTCCTAAGTTGACATGTCAAGATAGGTTCTATATATTGAGGCTCTCTCCTTGCTTGTAAGGTTTTTGTTGTTGTCACTAGTGGACATGAGATACTAGACTTGTTGAAAATATTTGGTGAAGTGAATACAATTGAATACATTGTCTTTTGGTGCTCTTCTTTATGTTGTTTCATCTATGCATGGTTATTGTGTTTCAAATCTATTATAAGTTGTTTTGAGTAAGTGATTTTAAGATTCGATTTAGAAATAGTTCTAGTTCATTCATGTTTATGATAAAGTGTTTAAGGTGTTGAGGAATCTTCGGTTCATACTTTTAGCAATTTTTTGATTGTAAGTTGTGTAAATTTAGCATGGGCCTACTCTTTGTTGCACTCAAATTCAATTGTGGATTTTTATTCATTTCATGCTTTCAGATGAATGTTTGAATGTCTGCAATCTAAAAATATTTAATACCTTCGGAGATTGCATTGTTCTTGTGATACTACAAATCTAATCTTGGTTAAGCAATAATTGGTTTTGGAAGATTGGTCCACCTTGAATGCTTTGTTATTTCATGATTGATCTTAGGATTTAGATTAGATATCTCTCTAAGCCCTCATATTTTTCTATTTATTTGAAAATAATTGTTAGAGTAGGATTTACAAAGCATCATTACATTGCTAAATTTGATGAGTTTGAAGCTTCCAACATTTGATTTGTAAGGTCCCTTTTGATTACCAGCAAATCACATTTTCACTAAGTTGTTTGTGCATTGTCAAGACCTAGCATTAGAGACCTTGGGTTTGTTTCTTGAGGCTTTGTGATAAAAAAACACCTTTCAAAAGAGATAGGATACTTGTATTATGTTTGATTTGTTTCAGTCCTTAAAACACCATCAATAGATTGGCGCTAGAAGGAGGGTCGATTCAACAAAGCTGGAGAGTTTTCTATCATTTTTTCCTCAAACATTCCAAAGAGAGACTAGATCTACAATAGATAAAGGAGACTCGAAAGACTTAAAAGCCACAACCAGGTCAAAAATTACTAAGAGAGGGGAAGCTTCATCATATTCACCCATCCAACAATCTCATCCATCTTCCCCATCATCTAGCTCTTCATCTTCAGATTCTGAACACTCCCCCACTACTATTCAATAGTCTCAGGCATCCCTAATTCAACCATTACCACCTCCACCACCACCAATGGATTTTATTGGAAAGAACACATCACCATTTTTCTTAAACCATTATAATCCTATGCTTAAAAATATTGAGCATTTATATTCTAAATCCCATGTCAATGACCCCAATAGGACTATTGAGGAGCATATCAGGATTTTTCAAACTGCTCTTCAAGATAGACGAGTTGATCACAAAGATGTGGCTTGTAGGCTATTTCCTTACTCATTGGGTGAGGAAGAATTCTATTGGTACAATCACTTACTTTTTGGCTCAATTACTAATTGGAATCAAATGAAAAGTGCTTTCTTGCAAAATTTTAAGATTCTCATTAGGCCTAATGAATTGTATAAGCAATTTATTTCAGTTAAAAGATGATTCAATGAGCCCATAAGATCTTTCAATAATAGATTTCAACAAGCTTACACTAGATTACATCCCCCATATTTTTTTAATGATGTTTCCACCAAAGCTATTTATTATGATTCATTAGATAGTCTTACCTCTACTCTAGTGAAAAGGATGCATCAATCACCTACCACTTTACTAGCTACATATGCAAAAGCAGTTAAAGCAAGCACTAATTTGGGGCAACACTTAGAAAAACCGCTCCCATATTCGGGACCCACTATAGGCCCTAGATAGATTCAAAGGTTCAATTATTCTCTCACCAACCAAACACCCTTAATGAATCCAGTTCCCCAATTACCATTGATTACACACCCAAGCCTTCCATTGAATCAGCCTCAACCCATTCCCAGTTATTTGCAAAATCATAGTTAGTTGACCTACCCTCAACAATAGAAAAATATCCCAACCTATTTGTGGCACTCTGAAGTGTTAAATAAACTATAGGATTTAGACTCCCATCTAATCTATTTGCAAAATTCTGCAAGTTCTACCCTAGCATAAGGCATTTCATACAAGGAGAAATTAGAGGAATTTTTCAAACAAGTGAAGAAGTTGTCCAAAAAAGTTACTTAAGAAATCAGAATAACCAATTACAAGTTGCACATAGAGGTATTCAATCCAACTACAACTGAGATAATAGGGAGTTTGCATAAAATTTTGGGCAGAGTTTTGAAAAGAGGCAAATTTTAGGTCAATTTTTTTGCAAGAGGCAACCTCCAAGGAAGGATAGGACATGGAACAAGAGACCTAATAATGGGGGAGTTCCAACACCTTTGAATCCAACCAATCATCTAGAAAATACATCAAGTGGAGTTATTTTGGTTGAGGCTGCCTTGTCTGGATGGTGTAGGCTTCACAAGAATAATCAACATTTTGAATTGGAATGTCCAAAATTCTAAACTTCAGCTGCTATATTTCAATTAAAGGTTCAGAAGGTTACTAGCAATAGTTTAAATGGAAAATAAATTATACCTCTAGATCCCTATGATTCACCAGTATTGGTGTTGAATCATGCTCCCTTCCCATGAAGTGAAGAAAATGGACATGAAGAGGTGTCAGTCGAGCATGATTCTAAGTTAGAAGATGTGTGTAATGGTGACTCTATATCTCGATTGTTTGAAAGTGGAGATGAAGTGGATAATGGCCCATTAGATGAATAATCTAGAGTGGAGGAAGTTTAAATATTACATCAATGCACGAGGCCTTATGATTTGAGAAATAGGCATGTTGGAGGTCCTTTCACTACCTCTACTCTAAATAATTTCAATACACCTCCCAATCAAAACACAAGCAACAATCCTTCTTACTCGAAAGTGCCAATGCAATATTTTTCTAAAGGATGACCTTTTGATTATTCCAAAGGAGGACACACTGATTTTGGTAAGGAAAAACAAGTAGAGCAGCCTATAAGTAATCAGACTGAAATGAGTATAGCACAAATGGGTGAATATGTGGCTGAAGAGCTCAAAAGGGTAAAAGTTAGCCTTTCAGATTTTGAATTGTTTAGATTTCCAACAATTAGAAGTGTTGTCTTTGATTCTTTGGGTGGAAATGTCCCCTCTAAGTCATTACAAGATAATATTGCAAATAAAGTTGGTTTTAGTGAACCAGTGGTCAAGGAAGTGATTGGAAGAACACAAAGTTTATAGCCAACAAGGGATCAAGTTAACCAGCTAGTTAAAGATCAAACTCAAGTTCAAAACAAAGATAGAAGAAAGGAGAAGGATAAGACTCAAGTGGATCAAGTTGATTCTCCAGTAAGTCTTTTCCAAGGTAAACATGAGAATCCTCCTTTCTTGATCTCTATACATATATTTAGAAAAAATCTGCACAATTGCTGTTGAATTTTGGAGCTTCCACAGACGTTATGTCATTCTCAGTTTGCAAAGCATTGGGTACCACTCCCGTTCGCTCCCAATGAAAGGTAACACAATTAGACAAGATGGAGGTGAGTTTTTTTGGTGAATTGAATATGATCCCTATGCAAATTGCATTAGATCCAAGGGTGCAACAAATCATCAATATCCAAGTAGCCAATATACCATATGCTCATGGGTTGATTTTAGGAAGGGATTTCATGAGGGAATTTAATGGATACATCTCTACTAAACACTCTCATATGTGGCTCCCATGGAAGGGGATCCCTAATCATATCAAGATTGAACGGGAGCCTAGGCTGAAATACTTGATTATAGAGTACCAGAATACAAAAAATGAGGTGTTAGATTTTGAGACCAGCTTGGGAAATTATGTCTTGGCCGCAACCTATGAATAAATAGAGTGAATTGAGGAAGTCCTAATGATGCATGACACACCTAGGTACCTAACTAAGTGTTAAAGTAGTACAAAATTATTAGTTCAACTAGATAGTGATGACTCACATAATGATGGCAAGCTTAGTTTGTTTGATAATTCCCAATAATTCATTCACAAGTGTGTCAAAGACCAAATTAATCTTGGAAGAGAAATGAATTTCAAAGATTTTATATTTCCTAACTGGTATAGAGTTCATAATGCATCGCATCCTGAACTTGAATGTTGTCTTTTTCAAAAAGCTATAGAGAAAATTAAGAGATGTATTAATCCTTTTTGAGCAGTTAGGATTGATGTTCATCAAATCCATAATGAGAAAAAATAAAAACAATAGATTCAATAAGAGGTTCCCTCACCTAGTAATAATAAGAATACAGAACATCCAAAAGGTATGCGGTCTACCAAGTTTTGGATATTATGGTTTGATGGTTCTAAATCAAAGCAAGGAGTTGGTGCAGGCTTTGAGTTGATAATTACAATAGGTAAAATTTCTATGTTTCACATAGGCTACAATTTCATTGTACCAACAATGTTGTAGAGTATGAGGCTTTGATACATGGATTGCTAATGGGCTTAAGGAAGAAGGTTAAAGCTCTATAGGTTTTGGGGGATTCAGAGTTAGTAGTTAAATAGTTTAGAGAGAAATACTCATGTCTCAACAATAGAATGATGAATTATAGGCATAGATTATGGGACTCGATGGAGGGATTTGATGATTTTAATATTTGATTGATTCCTTGAGGCAAAAACCAAACTTTTGTTGATTTAGCATAAGCAACAAGTACTCTAGAGCCATTGTCTTTATCAAGATTAAAGAGATTTACTATTGATCTCACTCCAATCCCTTTAGTATTGAATAATGTGACAAATTTCTAGGTATTTGAATATGACAAACATATCTTTGACTTCATTACTAGTTCTAATGTCTTTGCTTCTCATATTATTGATGAGATAGAATGACAAGAGGTAGAGCTAGATATGGAGGGAGTAATTAATCTCAAAACAAATACAATTCCTAGAGGAATGGTGCAATTAGAAATAATCTTTGGTTTGGATAAAATAAGGGATCAAAATCAACAGGTTAGGAAGAACACAATAGATAGCCAATGTGATACTTATAATATGGGTACTTCGGAGGAAATAAAGAATGTTTTCATTGGTAGGGTTTGCACTCCTGAAGAAAAGGAAGGGATAACCGATGTGTTACATTCTTACCAGGATGTCATAGCTTGGAGTTATGAAGATCTCAAGATCTATGATACTTCCATTATTACACATACCATTCCTTTAAAGCCAAGTGTGAAGCCCTTTCGATAGAGGCAGAGACCAATCACTGTCTTGTTAGAACCTGTCATTCAAAGAGAAGTGCATAAGCTGCTATCTAATTGCATCATATTTCTATTTAGACACTCAACTTGGGTGGAAAATTTTTCCCTAGTATGAAAGAAGAATTGTGAGATCAGGCTATGTGTGGACTTCAAAAATTTGAACCATGTTTGAGAAAAAAGTTAACTATCTAGTCCCATCATTGGATGAAGTCTTAAAAATCATGAATGGTTCACAAATGATGTACTTCTTAGATGGATACTTAGGTTACAATCAAGTAATGGTTCAATATGAGGATAGGCACAAGACAAATTTTGTGACCAAGTGGGGGACATTCTCCTATAGAAGGATGCCATTTGGGCTAATTAATGCAGGAGCCACTTTTCAATGAGCCATGGACATTGATTTTAAATATATAATTGGTAAGTGTATTATTATTTGCATGGATGACTTGACTATCTTTCCTAAAAGGAGGGGAGAACATATCTCATATTTATGCAAGGTGTTTCAAAGATGGAGGGAATTTGATATCTCTCTGAATCTGAATAAGTGCATTTTTGTGGTGACTGAGGGAAAGTTATTAGGTCATGTCATTTCATAAAATTGCATTTCAATAGCCTTGAGTGTATACAAGCTATATTGAAAATCCAACCTGCCACAAGTAAGAAAGAAATGAAATCATTCTTTGGAAATATTAACTTCGTTAGAAATTTTATCACTAGTTTTGTAGAGATAGTCAAACCCCTAAATGCGATGTTGAAGTAGGATGCAAAATTGGAATAGAATTCTAAATAAAACAGGCTTTTGAATAAATAAAGGGGAATATAGAAGATGCTTCTTTTTTGGTGAGTCCCAACTATGCCAAACCTTTTTACATATACTCATTTACATCAGAACACTCTTGTGCTATTATGTTGGCACAAAATTCTGATGAAGGAGATGAGCACCCAATTGCATTCATGAGTGCTCCATTAAAGGACGGAAAATTGAGGTACCCTAATGTGGAAAAATAAGCTTATGCATTGGTCAAAGGGGTAAAGCAATTTACGACTACATATTAAGGAATAAATTATTTCCAATTATGCTTGATCCAATAGTAAAACTCATGTTGATGCAAAGTGAACTAGGTGAGCGAAGAGAAAAATGGGTAATTATGTTGTAGGAATATGATATTGAGATACAACCTATGGAATTAGTAAGGGGTCAAGCACTCACAAGGACAATGGCTGAAACTAGTCTTGAAATTACAACACAACAATATCATCTTCAAGATGTCTCACCTGATGAGTGGTATGCTGATGTGGTTTATTACTTGCTTAATCAAAAGTTCCTAGATCATTTGAATATAGCACAACGTAGAGTTTTGAGGTTGAAAAGTGCTAGCTATATGTTAAAAGGAGCAATCTTGTACAAGAAAAATCATGAAGGAATTTACCTTTGTTGGCTGGGAAGGGAAGAGGCAACTCAAGTCATGGTAGAACTTCATGAAAGGTATGCTAAAGGTCATGGTTCTAGCCCTACCACTGCAATTCAGATCTTACAAGCAATATACTTTTGGCCTACTTTGTGTAAAGATGCACATAATCATGTAAGGATATGTCATGTTTTTGAAACTTGTGCTACTAGAGAGAAACGTTATGTAGTTCCATTGCAAACAATAATCAAGGTAAGGTCATCTGTTCAATGGGGATTGGACTTCATTGGTCCAATTAAGCCACCATCCTCTATCGAAAATAGGTATATCCTAATTTCTATTGATTATTTTACTAGATGGATGGAGGTTATCCCTTGAAAATAATGTACTACCCAGGTGGTAATAAATTTTCTTAAAGCATGGATTATTAATCATTTTGGATGCCCTTATGTTGTGGTGTGTGATAACGGTTCCTCTTTTGCATCATTAAAGTTTTCTGGTTGGGCCTTTGATCGAGGGGTCATTATTAATTTTGCTTCTAATTACTATCCCCAAAGGAATGGCCTAGTTGAATCCACCAACAAGAACCTTTTGACTATTATTCATAAATTTATTGATGAAAATCCAAAAGACTAGCATACCCAGCTAATATTTTCTCTCTAGGAAGATCACACTCATTAGAAGGCTTCTCTAGGGACCTCCCCTTGACATCTAGTTTATGGACTTGAGCCTGTGTTTCCAATCCAATTGATAATTCCTACCCTCTGATTCATCAATGAGTATTATAAGGAGGGGGAATGTTTAGAGGTATGTCTAGCTAAATTGTTGCAGTTAGAAGAAAAGAGAGATGAGGCATTATAGAATTTTTCCAAACACCAGGGTATTGTCAAGTGATGGTTTGATCGTAAAGCCAGGTTTAAAGCCTTTAGAATTTCAAATCTAGTTTTATACTGGGATGAGGCACATGAGAAGAAAGGGGAGCGTGGAAATTTTTAAAAGTTATTGCTTGGCCCCTTTCAAATTTTTGAAACCTTGAGAGATAATACTTTTTGTTTGAAGACTCTCACCAAAGAGGACATCTCATTTCCAATGAATGGGAAATATCTAAAGCATTAATTCCTTGCTTGAGTTGCTTTAGCTCACCCTTGTAAATAGTTAGTTTAGGTGTTTTTTTCTTTTGGTTTTATTTTATTTTATTTTTTTTGTTTAGTGTAGGTTGGTTTTCTTTTCTTTTTCTTGGTTTTGGGTTCTCTCGATCTTTTGGTTGGGGTGTTTTATCTGCATAGTAACCATTTTATTTATTTGGGACTGCTTTAAGTATTTCTTTTACAAACTCTAATATTTTTTTCTAGAAGGGATGGTATAAGTCCTCCATTTATTCTCACATGGTTTAAATGTATAAAGTGGATAAGTCATTGAATGGCGTTAGTTCCTAAACATTCCCAAATCTTATATTTTACATACATCTTAAGAATCCTAGGGTTGTTGTATGTTTCCTTGTGAGGTCTTGTTAAGTGAAAAATATTAGATTTATGTTTCAATGCCATTGTGATCAAGGAAAACTCTAAGAAACCCCCGACCATCAACAAAGGTGTAAAATCCTAGCGAATCCTATATACTTCTCAACATAAAATATTAATTTTATTGGCAATTTTTTTTCGTTTTTCAGGAAAAAGAAATAATCCCAATTGGTGAATCTTTTATAATCTCGAGAAGTCTCTGGAAAATCGTGGAAAATTGCAAAAAAAATTCATCAAATAAAATATTTTTCATTGGCAATTAAAACTGTTTTTCAAACCATAAATCTTTTCCATTGGTGAATTAATCTTGTTTTCAAAAAAGAAAAAGAAATTGTTGGCGATTAAAACCTTTTTTCAAAGCAAAAAATATTTTTTCATTGGCGAATTAAACAAAATCTCAAACTAATAAAAAAATTTAGTGGCAAAATAAATGGATATGTCAATAAAAAATCATAGGGACCGTTCGATGAATGTTTGATGGATGACTATAGTTGCATTCTGGAAGTAAATCTCCAAAGCACTGGACTTGCGAATTGAAACCTCCAGAATAACACTAGAACCGTTAGATTTCTAGAAATCAATGGTTGATATTTAATTATTGTACAAATGGTTATAGAGTTTTGTTTCTCAACGATGGGGCGACCTGGGCGGGATGCACAACTTTCAAAGTGTCAACTCATTAACATTTAATGAATTGTATAGTGTTGTTAGCCTCCTACAATGATTATAATAACTAAGCCCTTACAACCATGATTCAGAGATTGTACATCTGAATTGAATAGATATCTTAACCACCATGAAGGTATATTTAAATTTTCAACCCAGGGATGTGAACTTGAAATGGGTCAGCACATTATGTGCACTAGAAATTTCAAAGTAGTCATCTTCGTTCTACAACTAAGAAAGACATAATGCTGAAAGTAAATTGCATGAAAGGAAATAGAGAAAATTTTGAGCATCACTCAATCAAATCTAAAATAATTATGCATAACAGGAACGAAAATCTAAGCATCCAACAAGAAACTACTCTGCCCGCTTTGGCTATAGGAATAGTCACATAATGGAATTTTAGTGGTTGCAGGAACAGTCATTGCTAAAATCTTAACTAAGTACTAAAAAAAAAATAACACTAATCTAACTAAACTAAAAGAATAGATTTCTCACCAAGTGGGCCCCCTTGGATGAGTATCCTCTAAACTATTGCAAACTTAGATACTCAACTCTTTATTTTATTTCATTCATTAGAAAATGCTATTACAAAAGTATTTTTGATTATCAGCTTGTACAAGAACTTGGCAATCAACTCACTAACTCACTAGCTCGAGGAAGGAGGATTTGAGCCTTATTTATCAACTAAACAGGGCCATAAACTCCCACTAATTGAGAGGATGCCATTTAGGTAAAATGAGAAGAAAGTGGAAAGAGCGGTTACGCATGCAGGGAAATCCATTCGTACATGCATGCCCAAACATGGACTCGACCACTCTAGTAACGCCCGCAATGCTCAATGCCATTAAAGATCGGTGCAAGGTGGTTACATGCGGTTGGCATGGGAATATTTTTCCATCATCTTCAGTTGACCTTCATGCGACTCCTCAACCTGATCAGCTAGCGGCTGCATTTCTCAACTTAGTATTTCAATCATGTGCAGAGTAATGTCAGTACACATAATAATTTCATAATGATAACCACCTTAAAGAACATTCATCAATCACATGCAAAATAAATATAGATGGTCCACATAATAGGTAAATGTCATTAAAACCAGTAGAAGTGAAATTAGTCCAAATGTCTTATGACTGAGAGAAACCATATAAAAGTTCCAACATAGAATATCAAAGTTTGTGGTAATTTTAGCAAATAAGAAGAGATTCTACCCCCCTAACTAGGCCAAAATCTAGACTCATCATGTGTCTTTGAGGGATGTATTCTCAAATTCTTTCAAACACCAACTTGAGGTTTAATGTAATCTTTAGTAGAAAATTGGCACTTTTTCTTGGCAAATAAATGGTCACTTTCTATCGATGAAGTTAAGTGAGCCTACATACGAGGAAAGGTGGTAGCATTTTCATCTCTAGACTCAGAGTTTCCTCAAAATGGTACTTCCTAGTAATATCAAGGAATGGGAAGATGAACCTGTGGCCATCATGCAACTAGATTTGAATTGGCCTAAAGAAGAGCAACTCAACATCATTTCCCAGCTGCGTTCAATGGCGTGGAAAGAGAAAACTAGCTATGCCGAGTACAACAAGGTGATTTTCATTTTAGAAGAAGAAGAAGAAGGTGCTGAATTTCACAATTTAGTTATGGAAATGTACTTAGAACTGTACAGAGTCCCAACACCTCCAACGGTTTAATAGAATGCATGAATCCTTTTGTGAGACATAATGATAAGGGGGGGGGGGGGTATTTTCAGCTTTTGAGCGCTTTTTGATTGTACAGGGTGTGGGGTGATGGGTCTATGTCTGTGAATCCACATTTTTGGCATTAGAGAGATAAAAGAATATATTTCTAAATTAGTGTATTTATTAATGCTTCCTTTTAATTATGAGTGAATTGTGTTTGAGATTTTGAGCGCTTTTTATTGTACAGGGTGTGGGGTGACAGGTCTGTGAATCCATTTTTTCGGCATTAGAGAGATAAAAGAATATATTTCTAGATCTATGTATTTTAGTAATGCTTCCTTTTAACTATGAATGAATTGTGTTTCAGCTTTTGAGCACTTTTTGATTGTACAGGGTGTGGGGTGACGAGTCTGTGAATCCACATTTTTGGCATTAGAGAGATAAAAGAATATATTTTGAAATCTATGTATTTATTAATGCTTCATTTTAATTATTAATGAATTGCGTTTCTTTATGATTATTCTTCAATTTTTATTTGTTAGGTCATAATGCATATATTTTCATCTCTGAGACTTTGTGCAATTTGTTTGGATTAATTCATTTGTTAAAAGAGAAACTATCACTTTTCTTTACTTATTTTTCACAAATATCTTGCATATACTTTCATGGTTAAAGTGATAAATCTGTACACCAGCAAGCAAAAAGAGTTTCATTCCAGAAGTAAATCTATGATGCACTAGACTTGTGAATTGAAATATATAGAATGACACTAGAACCATTAGATGCAAACATGTGGTTAGATCAAGGCTCGTCGCTCATCACTCATTCTGTCTTTTCAATGCCTTGACATTGTACATTTTATTTAATTAAAATTCTCAATCTTTTGGAAGAAAGTGTGGTTGTTGTATTACTAGTGCTGGCAGTGGCGACAATTAATGCCATATGTGATATGAACATCTAAAGAAATTTCTTGGACAACTCATAGCTTTAATAAAACAATATTTTTAATGATTTCATATCGTCTAAGTGGCACTAGTGATTTTGACAACATGTCAACTTGAGGTACAGTTTTCATGTAGCCAGACGTCAATCAAATTAAACATTTTAATTTTACATGAATCACGATTATCATTATACCCAGGCTAGTAGTGGCACTGGTGGCCCATAAATAGGGATAGTGAATAGTGGATAGTTTCATAAGGGTTTTCATTTTCTAGGGTTAACAAGGATTCACAAAGAAGATGATGTGGTATTATTGGGGATACTATAAATTTTCCTACCTATAGTTATGTAGTTATAGAGTAATCAATAAAAGACGAATTTCCTTCAAGTTCAGAATGGGTGGAATTGGAAAGAAGTTGATTTGGTTAACCTGACTTCTCAGATAGGTTTTGAACTAGGATGAGGAGCTCTGATGGAGGTAAGTTCTATATCAGTGCATGGAAGCTATGTGCAAAAGATGGGAGCATATTTGCTACTCCTCTTGTATCTTCACAACTCCCTATTCCCCAACATGGTTGGCTTGGAAAGCCCCATGCATTTATTTTAAAAGAGATATTTGTATTACATCTTCTGCATGACTCTGGTTCTCAAAGGGGATAAGTACATTTTTTATCTTCATGGCTCTCATTTCCCCAGAATGATTACAACCCCCTTCCCCTAGCATGGTTTGCAAATCCACTAGTAGAAGCTTGGAATCATGCATTTATTTTCAAAGCCACATTTTTATTATGTTGTCACCAGCAGAAGCTTGGAATAATGCATTTATTTTTAGAGTTACATTTGCAGTAAGTTGTCATTAGCAAAAGCTTGGAAATTGGAATCAATTTGTAATCCATTGTAGTGAGCAACAACTTGGAATGAATTATTAAATTATGTCTATGTAAAGTGACACATTGACATATGTTATTTATACAAAACAAAACCTTGCCTGCTCTATAACTACTCATCTTTAAAAGGATATGTAATAATGTGACATTGAAATTCAGTTGCAATAAAATAAATGTTTGTGTTTTGTTATTCTTAGTTATTCATTTACACTTATAGTGAAGAGCTATTTTCTAAGTTTATAAACTCAGTTTCTATTAATATATTCAAATAATTTTTTCCTTTGAGAAATTAAGTAATATTCTTTATGCAATATGCACTTGATAATTCATGGCTATATTGGGCCATTGGGGGAGAGCAATCATTCGTTCCACAGATGTTTATATGTTATAGTGATGTGATTACATTTTTTGAATCTATCGGTATATCGTGGAGAGCACCTTATGAGTCAACCCAATAGAGTATTGTTACACCGATACTAGGTTGTGAGCTATTTTCTTTGGGCCATCGACGGGGATGTGACAAGGGTTCCACCGATAAAGCATTGTTAGGCCAATGTCGATGGTATTGAATTTTGTTAGGAATGGGGGAAGGACTATGAGTACGGGATTTCAAATCTATTTATGGATTCAATGTAGGGTATAATATGGATCTTGTCACACAATTTTCTACAATTTGCATTGATCATAAAATAAAAGTGTGGTATATTTTTGTGGTTTCTCTATTTAAGAAATAAATGCATGAATATTTAAAAGTAAAACATAAAGCAATACAAATGAAAAAATAAAGTTGCCATCAAACTGACAAAAAAATTATAAACACTAAATGTTGTGACGTTGTCATTATTGATTTCTAACTTTTTGTTGACCTTCTCCCCGGATTCCCCATATCATTATTCATGTTTTTAAGTCCTTTGCAATGTTAAGTTACCGACCCCTTGGCCTTGATGTCAATCCTTGTGCACAAAATTTTAAAACAACTTCTTCTTTTTTGAAACGTAAGAGTCATATTTTATTAATATAAGTCTAAAGTATATGTGTCTGCCAATGCAAGTAATTTAAGAAAAAAAATATCATGCTACCCCTCCCATCAGAATTCCATTTACAGTAGCCAAATGATATCAAAATAGACCCTAGTAAATACTAACCAAAAATCCCATTAGTAATATTAACATTGATTAACCAAAAGAGACTGTCAAAGCATAGACAAACCAAAAACTATCCAGACAAGACTATCAAAGCATAGACAAACCAAAAACTATCATCTATGAGACAAAAAAGAACTATCACCAATTTACAAAAAATTATTTAACCGTGCAAATTCTTTGAATTCCTCCTTCCAATCCTCATTGTCGACGGCCATTAGACCAAATAATTTTTTTAGAAAAATCATAGCAACCACAAAAATCACTTGATAGTGCATTAATCCAAGTCCTTGAAAATCCAGGAGAAACAGGTATATCTTCACCATATCCTTCATTCCCACTCTCTCCATGTCACAACGCCTTAGGAAGCTTCTACCTTCTACCACCACATGAAGAATCTCATCCATCCCTCCAAGAAATTCAAGTTTAAACATTTTGAGCATTAAGCTTCTAGCTCCTGGTTTCCGCACCAAGTTATCCAACAAAGAGGCTAAGAACCAAGAAGAGACCTGAAAATTATCTCTTCCATACTCTCTACTTTCTAGGTGACTAGAACTAAGAACCATTTTCACAGCCGCTAACACCAGCGGCTCATAATTTAACAAAATCTACTTGAGCCTTTGGTCTGTGATGGCCCTAAAGGAAGTCAAGCTCTCCGTCCTTTGAAGAAAGATGGGGGTATTGGCCCCAAACCGACACAAGTCCGCCACAGAAACCTCAATGACATTGACAAGCTTGGATGGCCTGGCCATTCGGCTCCACACTGAAAGCTCTCGGTAGAAAAAGAAACTACACTCTTCACACAAAAAGCATTCCATAATGAAATGCACAGAGCAATAGGCTTTTGAACTTAAACCTCCAGAATCACCCTATAGCCATTAGATTTAGAAAGATCAATAGTTAAGAATATGCAACTTGTAGACCTAAGACATTTCATTCACTTTAATGTTCCAATTTCAAATTTTTGAGAAAAAAGCATTTAAAGCACTTTGTACTGCTAAGTGTCAAGTGATATTTTTTAAGTGAGAGGGTCAAAACAAGGGGAGATTTTTTTAAGTCCTTTGCAATGTTAAGTTACCCGCCCCTTGGCCTTGATGCCAATCCTAGTGCACAAAAGTTTAAAACAACTTTAAAACACATGTGTCATGTTTATTTTTTTAAGTTAATATCATGAATTACTCAAGTTTCAATTGTTGGATGAACATTTGATGTACGGTTGTAGTTGCATTCCAAAATGAAATGCACAGAGTGATAGGTTTGTGAACTTAAACCTCCAGAATTTCCCTATAACCGTTAGATTTAGAAAGATCAATGGTTAAGAATTTGGAACTTGTAGACCTAAGACATTTCATTTACTTTAATGTACCAATTTCGAAAAAAAAATCATTTAAAGCACTTTGTACTGCTAAGTTTCAAGTGATTTTTTTTTAAGTGAGAGGGTTAGCACATGGGAAGATTTCAGTCTTCACTCTTCAGATTGCTCATTGTAGTGCAAAACCCTATTTTGGATTCCACGGTTCCACTTCCAACAAAGCCATTATAGTTTCCACGACTGTCAGCATTAATATTTTCGAGAGTCAAGACTCAGAATCTAGGTAAGTGAAATAATTTATATGGCTATGTTTCATCGTTTGACATTTCTTAAAATCTTATTTTGTCAAACTTTGAAGTTTGGGTTTAGAGACTCAAGAATTAAGAAAAAATAAGGAGAACTAATAGGTATTAGGGAATTCAAATTTCACAACTGCACATTGTATAAGCATTTCTACCACTAGTACCACTAGAGCAATGTCCGATAAAAAAATACATTATGCAGAATTGCTTAAAATCCCAGGTTTCACTAATGGGTACCATGATATTTATGATCCTGAAATATATGGTAGGCGTACCTCAGAACTTAGATTTTCATCTCAAAATAGGGTTTTAAACCAAATGCACATTAATAGTATCAGTGCGCCATGTCTAACTAGATTAGGGCACATGATGTTACATGAGGTTTTCCCTTGCCCAGAATTTATCATGGTCTATGCCCAAAATTATGATGATAAAAAAAGAGCAATTGTTAATAAAGATATCAAAGAAGTGTTTTTATCCATTAATGAAGAAGAACTTGGAAAAGTGTTGGGGTTTACAACTGAAGAATTTGGAGACATCCACATTGACCTAGAAAAGCTTGCTAGTGATTATGAAGTAGTGGAAGAAAGGGAGAAAAATGTATTCTTAAATAAAATAGTTCAGGATAGAAACAAATTGAAAGGTGATCATAAGCCTCCTTATGATTTGGGTATTTTTAAACCATGGATTCAGGATACTATTTCCATGCTAGCATTTTTCCTCAGTTTGATAGCAATTTAGATTGGGTGCAAGCCTCTTTGAAATGGTATTTAATATCCATTATGGTGTTCAACATGTCAAATATAATTTTACTCAGCACATTGTAGAATCCATGCATAAACAATTTTTAATTATTAAAGCAAGTTCCACCAAGACATTTAGGTTCACAACCTACTTGTGCTATCCTTTTCTATTCAAATTTAGAAGAATGTTTCAAACTAACAAGCTTCACATTCAACCCTATAGTAATGTTGAGGAAAAGAAAATGGCTCCAGTATATGAATGGACCATTGAGATATGGATGCATGATTCTCAAAGGAACTATAGTCATTTTGTAGACTAATTTTTGGCTCCATTGCATCAAGAAATTAAAAATAATCCAATTCCTAGATTGCCTATGTCTTGTAGAAACTACATTCATCTAGGAAAAGAAATACAATTGGTTGATTGATACTTAATGGAAGAATATACTATGCTAAGATTTTATGGATTGGGAGTACAACCATACAAACTTCCAATACATGTGATAGAAAGGGTTTTTACATTGGAATATGTAAGGCAGGTGCAGAGTGTTTATGAGCTACACTTTCTTAGTCAGAAAAATAAGACCATATTTCCTTCTTTACCTTTTTCATGTGGGGGGTTCACATTCAAGAGAAAAGCATTTAGTGTGGCACACAATCTTTTGATTTTTTTAATTTTGATGTTATTTGTCATTGGCAGTACGATCCATGTGACATCATTAAATCAATGATCATGTCCAAGAGGAATGCTACAAGTAGAATTCAACATCAAAGTAAACCCTTGCTTGAAAACTTGAGAGACAAGGATTCTTGGGATGAGGTCAAAATAAAAATAGAGAAAAGTGTTGTTGAGAATGGTATTTCTTTTGAACAATTTTCAGTAAAAATTATGGCATTTAACCAAAAGACAATCAAGACATACAACATTTTTTATGAAAAAAGTGATAAACCATCTAGTAGAGTAAAAATTTCAGGTTCTCTAGAGAAGGAAGTTATAGATAAAAATTGGTCACGATAAAAAATTATTGCCTTTTGGTCTATGAGGAAGGAGCTAGGTGTTCCAAGAGCTCTTGTAGAGTATGGAGATAACGAAGAAGATAAAGAGTTTAGAAAATTATATAATATAGAGCATCCTGATGAACATGGAAACAAAGAAAGTGATGATGAATCTAACGATGATAGAGAAGTATAACAAAGTCATGTAAATTACAAACCTCATTTAAGTGAGGCCACAAAAGAAGCATATACTTCAGGAGCAACCATAGTTGAGAAAATAGGTTATGATGGTGGTCCTTTAGGGTCCCAAAGACAAGGCCCTTGGACGGTAATATATGTTGAGAATAGAAAACCAGTTGATAAATTTGGCCTTGGGCTTCGAGGTGAAAAATTACACCAAGGGCATACAAGTCAATTTTTTAGAGCTTTTAATCCTCATCCTCATGGTCAGATACAATAACAACTAGGACATGCCCATGGTGGAGAGATTAGTGCAATTGGCACTGCCATTGGTGGTGATGGTATGGGTAGTAGTACTAGTAGTGGTCAACATGTGCTACAACAAAAAATTACACACAAGAGGAAAACAATACAAGATACCACAGAAACACCAGGTGATCAAGGCACAGAAAAGAGGAAAAGCATTTTGACAGGTCCAAGTCACACTATCAGTGGATCCACCATACGGGAGTTATTTCTAGGAACTCTCCCACTACCAGTTAGTGTGGTTACGACATCATTAGAAATTGCAAGTACTCCTATTCCTTTGCCATTCAAGCATTCCATTGTTCCTACCTCCCCAAGTTATGATTTCATTGAAGAGTTTAAAAAGAAATTAGACTTGTATAAAAAAAAAAAAAGCAACTAATGGAGAGTGTGTCTGTTGTAACTTCAGTGCCTACAACAACCATGGTATTACCCACATTTGACACAAATAAAGAAATCATGGAGTACACAATTTTTGTTTCCACAATTCAAAACAAACCAACAAATTAGATGGATCGATCTGAATACTAGGTGACCAGTTTTCAATTGTATTTTTCTAGCCTAAAAGATACTGACAAAATTAATCTATAGAAGAAGAACAATGAATTGGTGTACACATCATTGCTAAAGAAAGATAGAGAGAAGAAAAGGTTGTAGACCCAAATAGAAAAGTTACAGGCAGACCAAGCAAATGAGAAAGCAAAGAGGAAAGCAATAGATATCAAGAGCAATGATTTAGAAAAAAGAATAAAAATATCTGCTTCTACATCAACAAGCAAAGAGGATAAACCAAATGAGAGAGAAGTGAATGACCTGAAGCAAAGGCTAGATGAGAGCAACAAGAAATATGATGAGGAAAAATTCACTTCAGAAAAATTAAGACTAAGCATTGTGAATGGAAATACACAGTGGAAATAAAAAATGGAGAAAGAGAGAAAAACAAATGAAAGATTGGAGACAGAGCTAACGGAAGCAAAAGAAGAAATTAACTCTTGTCAAAATAAGTTATTTTCATTTTGTAGAGATACAATGAGGCATATGAAACAAAATATATGGGATGAAATAATGCAGAATTTTGATCATTTGTATGACATGTTTCAATTGATTGATGCTATCAAACAACATTATAAGAAGCTCAACAAAAATTTAGTAGACAACAAAAATGTGTTAGAATTAGAGAAATATGCAAATCAAGTGCTTCAAACAGTCTACAAAGCAAGTGAAAATGATTTGAAATCAAAAGGGATTACTTATCGGATTGGTACCTCAATGAAGTTGTCATCTATCATTGAAAAGTGTTCAAGAATGCGTGGAACCAAGGAATATTTTCCTTTGGTTGTAGACAAGATGATGGTGGCAGATGAAAAGGTAAGGAACTTCATAGAGCTTGGTTTTCCAGAGGATTTTGACACAAATGACCGATTCATTGGAAAGGATGGTTTCAAAAATAAGATGGAAGGGGAAAGGAAGATTGATTTGGACCAATTTCCTCATAATCCAAATGTCGTGAACTATTTGGATTCTATCAGAAAATTGATAACCTTGAATGCAAAATTGACTAAAGAATTCAAGACAGGTTCCACTTCCAATTACAATCATGAAATGTTAACAAAACTTCAAGTCAAACAAAATCAGTTAGAACAAATGGCAATTCCACCACCTAAAGAGTGGAAGTTGCTAGAAAAGGTGATATAGTGACTTGATTTTTAATTTTTAATCTTTGATAATATGAGTTTCCAAGTTCCAACTTAGCTTTGTGCAAACTTGTCTTTGGGCATTGGCAAGATTTTGCATTGCCAATGCCTATAAGTACTCCTTCATGTGAAAATCAATAAAAAAGCTCAAATTCAGACTTAGTAATGTGATGATGTTCAATTATCTGTATTATTTATGTTATCATTCGAAGAAAAAGTTTTTGGTTTCAAATATGAGATACACATTAATTATGAAATGATTGTTGATGTTCATTGTTGTATATGCTACTAATACTATTGTTAAAATTTTATTAAGCATTGAGTTGAGTGATGAATCACTGAGTACATGTTCAAGTTTTACTTTTAACATAATTAAAATATGAACTATAAGGTGATGAACTATTATCTCATTATATTTACTTCTTGGTAGAGCTTCCAAGTTATGAATGTTGAACCATTGGCTCATTATATTTACTTCTTGGTAGAGCTTCTAAGTTATGGATGTTTATTTGTTAGCTTCTTTTATGTTGGGACTAAAAATACTGATCAATATCCACCAAATTACACCTCACCCACATCCCACATACTGCAAAAATAAACTACATTTTATTTTTTGATTAGAAAAAATTGCAAAGATTTGTGTGAACAGATCCATTTTGTGACCCACATTACTACTTGATCATATCCATAAATAAATCTAAAACCCCATGGTCACAACCCCTATTCATGAATCCTAAAGAATTCAAATTCAATATACTAAAAAATTAAATGTACTTCCACACAATCAATTTGAATAACATAAGCAACCACTTTGGAGACAGCCAAATAAGTTAATAACATATAAGCATATGAATCCACAACAATTGAACACTTGAAATAAAATTAGTAATTATGTGTAACCTTCTCCATTGTATTGATCTTCAAATGATATGCATTATAAAAATAGTTTATGATATGAGATGGATGGGTGAATTGGTGCAACCTATTATCTATCTTCTTACTATTTTCTACTCTAAAGTCTAATTAAAAATGATGTGATGATCCCCTATTCGGGTCTTGATCTCTCTTATATATGAGAGGCAACAAACTACAAACCCGTCACAAAAATTCATGACGTTTGAAAACTAAACATAACTCAAATAAAAAAATGTCGCAGGTGAATGCACCGATCAATTAATCTCCAAGCAAAATCCCATGACCACCTAAGATTTGTTCAAAGCTTCTACTCCATGATAGGGCACTCATCATGTTGTTGACTGGAATTCTTACTTTGAATTTTATGGTTGTCTCGTTGCATCTGACACATCTACAATTTGGCTAATAAACAGATTGACTATAGAGAGGTGATGGATGTACTCTTGTTCAGCATAGGTGTCCATGTTAGAGATCACCTATTTCATATCAAATTCCATAGAAATTATTTTTTTGAGTTGCTTATGAGTTTTTTGTAAAACCATATCCTCGTCATTTATTTCTTGCAACACAACAATTAGAAGCCCAACAAACTCTTCCTTCCAATCATCATATTCTTGGGGATTTCCAATGTCATTATGAAGTGTCAGGACTAAATCAAAGCATTCAAAATCTTCCCTAAGCCTATTATGATATGCATTATGTGATTCTACCAGCTTGTTATATGTCAGCAATATTTGTCCTTTCATGATATTCTTATCTAAGAGCTCCTTTTTTTCTCCATCATTCTAGGTTGTAATTGTTCATTCTCCACCAATGCAATGCATGTCTGTTTAAATACTTTCCAATATTCATCAGCACACTTCATCATTTTGTTACATCTTTCTTTTATCATTTCAGATACAATGTTATAATTGATGGTTTTCACTTCTTTCTCCAATTCTTTGCATTTCCCCTAGGATTTCAGATGGCAATTCTTCTAATAGGCTACATCAGCTAATGCATCAAGCACTCTCTTATATTTTTCAAGCCATGGGGAGTAAAAATCTAATGTGGAGGAGGAAGATGTTCTTTCTCTCTAATTTGCTAGCTCCTTCTTCAGTTTTTCATTTTCCTTAATTAGTTTTTCGATCTGTGCTTTGGTAAATTTTACCACATTTATGTTCAATTCTACTATCTCCATAAGGTTGGTATCCCCTACTCATTGAACCAACAAATATACAAACACTTGGTTTGGATTACTAATTATAGCAGGTCTTTTATCATGGGGATACAATGACCAGATAAGCAAGGTGGCTTCGTCTGGGTTGTACCTAGATCCTCAATACATTTTGTCACTTGCTTCTTCTATTAAGTTCATTTTCTTATCCCCTCTTTTTTTGAAGCTATCAAATACAGTTGAAGAGCTAATATCCCACTCTGGAAGGAGCAACACTCCAGCTTCATAAAGCAATTACCTTCCTCTTTTAGGAGTGATGGAATCCATTTCCTTATCTACCTCCCTTTTCAATTCCTCCAAAGAAGCTGCCTCTTGTTCAGGAGTGATATCCTGTATCTTTTATCTCATTTTTCTTCCTTTATATTCATAAACAAGTGATTTAAATTTAGAAGATTTAACAAAATCACAATCAGAAATAAATTGTTGTCCAACCCTGACCCTCACATCATCAGATAGTTTATTTGATGCCTCAAAACTTATAATATTCTTCTCTTGAGAGGGCTTGTATTGTGCAATCACAGGAGCAATTATTTGTTTGACCTGCTCACCCTCTTCATCACCCTACTCTTCTTCACTTATATCAGTATCTATAGAAAAAAATACCTCAGGAGTAGGCTATGAAGGTATAGAATCCAAGGGCTCTATGTCTTCAGCTTGCACTCCTAAATAGGTTGCATGGGGGGCATAAAAAAAACTGGGGGAACATCCTTTACCAGTTCATTGACATGATTGATGAGTTGCTCAATTCTTGTTAAAGGATCCTATATCTCACCAAATGCCTTTGAATAAGAGGGGACATTTTTTATCTTCCATTCCTCTGCAAGCATAATATTGTTATAGGTGGCCATTATTTCCTTGGTGGAAGCCTCATCATGGTTTCTTATCACATCTTCGGTTGAGAAAAAATGTTCATACCCTAATAGCCCCTGTGATAATCTCACCTTGTCAATAAACCCTTCAAAATCAAATTGTTTCCTTACATCACCTAGAGGTAGGTTGTACTGTGCTAATTTACCATCAATTTCACCATATCATTCATTGGAAACCATTGTAAAGTCTCCAAAACATAAGGTGTTGGGCATAATTGATTGTTTTCTATGTCCTTTGAGGTGTTTGGCATTAGATTTTTCCAATTGCCTCACAATTTATAAATAAGAAATGTTGACGTAGTATTTTGCATGTAGCAGCAGTCTTATGAGAAACTTAGCTAATGGGGGACGTTATGTGCTAGCTAAGTGACCTCCGAGATTTTATCAAAGCTGGATCTTTGCATAATAGGTGAAGTAAAAGGTAAAGGAGATTGCAAGAATATAAAATTTACACTACAAGCGATGCACCAAATTCTTTAGACTACTTTACCAGAGCACAGTGCATAATGCAAAGGCCCGAACCATTAAATTGTTGCTAATTAAGATAATTTTCTCAAAAACATTTGTCATTCAACACCACCCTCTAATTAGTATAATGTAATCAAACATAAATTAGCTTTAACACAGAAGAGTCGAAGAAACATGGTCTGTATTTATATTTAGCTATGAAAGGTTACAAAAACTGAAGAACAGGCATTCATACAAAAATAAAGACAATAGCACAGGTCAATAGTTCCAACAAATTCTCAAAAACAGAAAGGCCGAATTTATTTGGCACAGTCCGAAGTCTTTGAATTAAAAGCAACTATTACACAAGGCTTAATCCTCAGTGCTTGAGAGATCTCATAAACTTAATCAACCCCCCATTAAAGAAAACAAGGCCCTATTTACATGGTCATTCCACCGCCTGAAGACGCATCATGAAAGAGCAGACCACGCATGGTGATCCTCAGCCCAGATCATCTTGAGCTACCACAGTAAACATCCATCGATCAGCAACACGCCAGTAAGGCCACGATATGAAATGGAAAACCATGCAGCAATAGGAGAGGACACACGGCAGCAGGAAGTACAAAAGATCCATCGACTTCCAAGGTAACCGACGCAGGAACAGAAATGCCACGCATCACCCAGATGGAGTCCGGTAGAAAACACATTAAAAGCGCCTAGCAGAAAGCCACCAGAGAGATCCACGTGGAGAGCTCCGAGCAAAAGTGAAGAATGAAGTGGGCCCGACTCAGAAAAGCAGCCCGAATGAGCCACGCGGCACGCAAACGGAGACTGTCTTCAAGTGAAGTGAAGTAAAAGCAAAAAGCTTCAGCAGGGAGACACATGGCGAGCTATGAGGATAGTGAGCATGCAAAAATAAGGCGCAACCGCAAAGGAAAATAAAACTACCAAGGCTTTAGCAGTTTTTGTTGAACAGTTTGGCGATTCATAGGGGCTTTTCGCTCGCGGAAAGGAGAACCCCAGAAACCTTTGGCTCAGCCACAGAAATGCTCACAACCTTGAAAGGGCGGCCTACATATTGGTCCATACTTTGTTCGTTGGTGCTGAGAGGGTTCGCAAATGCTCGTGAACCAGTCGGAGATCAATGATTGCTTTGAAGGGCAATCCGCTTGATACTTTTGTTTCCAACTCCAATTGGAAGAAAATTTGTGTTAGTTGATGCACGATTGCCTCGATCTCCTTAGCAGTCGGAGATTGATCAAAGGTCTGGAAGACAAAAAGGTTCTGCTTCTTCTCTTCGATCATTTCAAAAATATGCTCTACTCCTGCTACTGCTTGGTCCGCAATGAAAGGTGAAGGGAGGCCTCTCTTAGTCAAATGGGAAAACTTCGCCCGCATTCACTGGTAACCTGGTTTAACCGAGCTCTACAATCTGCTACCTGTTGAATGGCCTCGTGCATGGAGATGAGGCTATATGCACCCAAAGTTGTTTTCGTTCGGTCGTTGATTCCCACGCTACTCAATGCTTCATCCCAAACGGTATACAACTTACCCAACAATATTCTAGCCTTTGGGACTTTGTCGGAAGTTAACTTATGAACTTGTTGTATCGATTCACTCACTGTCCCACAGAGGTTAGCCGCTTGCGCCATAAACTTCAAAGTGGGCTATAGAGTAAGGCACAAAGCCTTCACCTTATCCTAGTATGATGCATGTAACTCTTTGGAAATTTCCAACGAGCTCATCAGGGGCACAAGGGGTTGGGTTTTTAGGGCAGCCAATTCTACCTCTTTGCTACTTAAGCCTGCCACTACTTCTACCAAGCTCATATCCAATGCCGACATCTGCTCCTTTAGGGCAAGAACTTCTCTTTCCTTTTCTGCTAGGGCCGACTCGGCCTGCTTAGTCTTTTGGACTTCCAACTCCAAGTTGGCACTTATTTCAGCAATCTCGACAGTGGTGTTCTATCGGAGCTTTCTCATCCCCTCAGTTAGCAGGTCATATTTAGCTGGAGTTCTTTCTCCCTTGCCTGGAGTAGCTCAACCTGCTTTTCGAGAGTCAGAACGACCTCCTCGCCTAAACCCTACAACTCTTTGATCTTAATTTCAAAGGAACCCCTCTCCTTCTCTAGCCAACTTATTTTGTTCTCCTGGGCTTTGAATTTGTTTACCCAAATGTCGACTTTCTTTTTCAGCTCCACAATCTGATCATCCTTCTTCTTCTCCTACTAGCTGAGTTTGAAAAAATTAGTGGTCACTATTTTTTGGGTCTCCTCCATCAGCTAAACTTTATCTTGCGGGTGGGCCTGCTGCAAGTCTAACCCGACAACAGTCATAGAATAATCACTAGGCTACATCTCGCCCACTGCCTTGATCACATTAGGAGTGATCTTCGCAAACATCAAAGAATTATGGCTTTCATTGAAAATAGTTTGCAAGTGGGGCTCCGCCTGTCTGTTTGCATCCTTCTTTCATCTTTTGTTGATCCGGTTGGCACAGGCGCTTTTATTTATGTCAACTTGCAAAAAATATTCTTGGGTCGGAATATCCAATCCGCCAGCGAATGGATACTCCTAAGGGATAGCTAGTGGGAAAGATAGTGTAGCTAATGCATCAGAGGTTTTACTAGGTCGCATTATGATAGCTGGGGAGAATGGCGGGATGAATTGGCCACTCGAAGGGGATGAAAATGAAGTGAATGTGTAAGGGAAAATTGGAGATGCACCAATCGCAGGGCTGGGCCTTGAGGATAGAAATTGTTGGCCCACAAGCCCGGTGCTGACACCAAATTGCATTCCAGGCAAGGTATGGAAAATGAAAGACACAGGAGGGAAAGTTGGAAGGGCAAGACTGGAATGCCCGGAAAATCCAGTGGTGGAGGTGATTGGCGCGGATGAAATAGCAAGGGCAAACTAGGGTGAGACCAAAAACATAGAGGAGAGAGAAGAGGGAGGAAAAAATACTTGATGCTCCAGCGCAGCCGCACACGCTTCGACCGCTCCCTTCATCAATTGTTCCTCCTCTTCACCGGCCTTTTTAGTGCGTTGTCGCTTCTCCTCTGGGAAATCATCGAGGTCGAGAATGACCCATTTCTTTCCACTAGTGGTCCTTGTCTGCTTCCATTTTGATTTTGAGGAGGTGATCGGCTTGAAAATTTGTGCACTCGGCTCTTCCTCCTGCATAGGCTGCTTACCCGTGTTCACCTCAAGAGTTGGACTCTTGGCGACGGCAAGGAGATTCTAAGTTACCTCCTCCTCAGATTCTGTAGTAGCCTCCTCTCTTCTATATTGCTGCACAGATGTTGAGCGGTTTGGAGAAAATTCAACATCCAGATGTTCATTTTCCCAAATGTCATCAAATCTGTCATTGAGGGCTACCTCGTTATATATTTTGCCAGTTGCCAAAATTTTGTGCCAGTATATCCAGAAGGCTTGCATCTTCTCGGGTACCCAATTTAGCTTCTTTAATTGGGTGACTAGGGAGGAGTCGATCATCAACTTTATGTTGACCCTCCCCATAATGTGATAAAAATTTAGCCATGGCGCCCGACCATCCACTGTAGGCAAATATTCAAGGCCTACATATCTACTTAAGTTTCCTTCCTCAGCATTTCACCGGAGGTCCTAGAATGGCTGAGGCAAATGTGAGATTTTGATGCTGATTCCTGACAAATTATTTTCAAGGTTGTAATTCTAGGGATCGTCAATTAGTACCAGCCCGAGATGACCCAACTTTGAAAGTAGAATCACTGAGGTATCAATCTGTTGGGTCCTCTTCTTTACCAGCGACACCAAACCAAACATGATTGGCAACAACAAATGGGAGGTTAAGTGTTTTCCTCCCCAATAATCATCATCAAGGGTACATAGTTGTTTCATTGCCTCTAGGGCCAACACTCTGTCAGAGAGGAAACGAGAAAGTCAGAAAGGTTCTTAGATGAAACCCAACATGCGGAGCATGGTGAAATCCGTGCCAAAGAACCAATCACAAGGCGGAGTTAACTTTCCCAACCAGGACCTCTGACGGGGTGATATACGTTTTGTCATATTTATACCAACCTTACCCAAAGCTCTTATAGTCGGGGTTATGAACGCATCCGAGAATACATAATAATCAAAGGTTTTTGACATGACAGGGGTCCATGTCAAAACCGGCTTCCTTGAGCCATTCTCATAAAAAACAGACAGGAGCATAGACGTTGAAAAGTAATCCGGGTTTTGGTGCAAAATTAAGTAGGCCAAGAAAGATGAATACCTGAACCTAGAGCCGACCCCAAATTCCTTTAGCTATAGCCAAATGCCATCGCTAATAACCTTTGCAAAATCAAAAAGCGGGTCCTCATGATTCTTCTTTAGCATAAAGCAGAGGGACATTTGAAACTGATGAACCTCTTTGTCCGAGTCCAAACCGCACACCATCGCCAGCATAGAAGCGGCAGATGAAGCCACACCTCTCAGAGCTTTCAAATTGAAAGGGAATTTGGGTGGAGCTGAACTGCTCGGATGTTGAAGCTCAGAGTGATAAAACTGTGGCCCCGATTGGAACTCTCCCCATTTTTGCTGCATCCTTTCTATGTCAAAATTGTCAACCTCCTTACCCAAAGGAAAAGGGATGCATAGCATATCCTGAATAGCCACGGGGCTGATGACCACCCAAAAATTTTCATCGCTGATAACCCTTGTGTTTGGGTCGAACCGTGCTGCACATGCCACCACAATCTCTGGGCAAGGGTGCACCAAGGGAACCATGTACTGCACAAGCCCACAGTACCATAGCCATCTAGGAAATTGGTCCGACGTATGCTTCATTCTTTCACATGTAGCCTCCTAAAGGTTCTTAGGATTGCAAGACAACTCAGGGTCGAAGACGTTATCCCAATCCTCTAAGACCACTGCTTGGTCTCTGTGAAAAACCGCGCTTAATAGCTTCTAGTTCACTGGGTGAGTAAAGGACAAGCTAGGCCTTGCAGGTATGCCTGGAGTGGCATAAGACTCCCCATCATAAAGCCACACATGAGGTGCGTTCCTCATTCGCTCGCTTAGACCCACTTGAGCTGAAGTCTGTGTAGGGTTTTCTGCAATTTCGGCCATTTTTGTATTCATAAGAGTTTTTTTGCAAATCTTTTCACAAACAACTTAGCTTCTCTAAAAACTTATCTCTTCTTGTGAATGCCTTAACTGCTTAACCCTTGGTAAACGTTGTAATCAATATGTTTCCTTGCATGCCATAACTTTCCTTTTTTCTTTCTCGAGAAAGGCGGCCGAAACAGGTACGTGCCAGCCCTTTATGCCAAGTTGCTATTATGCGTCGCCAATTTTAATCGTGCAAAAAGATTGTCAGCCAGCCAAAATGCCCAAACAGTAATTGACAATCTTTAGCGTGTGACGGGAACGGATTTCTATCTCGAAAGACGAACCTAGGCAGCCCCGCGAGCATTTCCCTACAAGCTATCTATATTGATTGACATTAATGCTCGTACAGGGCACACTGCCCAATAGAGCTCTTCTCTATAAATCCATCCGATTCGGATGGGACAATGGCGCTTCGTATTATTGACAACTGGCCGATCTATGAACGATGTGGTAGCTCAACGGAGCAAGTTGTAAACTACTCCTGCACCTCCTCGTTACCTCGCACACTGCGACGTCGAAAACTGAGGTGAAGCAACACACCTGGCACAATTGTTAATCATGATTTCTTCGGCAAGCAAACTTTAGTCAGTTTATAGATCAGCCCCTGCTGCAGTATTGCAAATCACAATATCAACTATCCTTTCAGCTTAGCGACGTCCTGTTGCCTTTGTACTTTTAATCTTTTAGCCAGAAAAGCAGAAATCATGGAAACACCAGTGAGGCTCACCTGCAAAAAGACCCAGGCTGGCTTTCTTAGCAAGATTACCTGCAAGAACCTAAAGCATATGACAGGTAAGAAAAACCTGTTATATGTGAAAGCGATCAAGTGGATCCTTGGGAAGGACTACGTGCATTATGACGAGCAATATCAAGTGAACACCAATATCTGCTCCCACTTCATCATGTCTCTGCTTGACATCAACGTCTCCAAGCGTAAGATTTTAAAACTGATGAAGCTGGTCTTCACTCAGTGCTACCTCGGAGGTCTGGAGTAGATTGTGCGCACAACCCAATTGGGTCATGGGATTCCCTTGGTTCAAAACATTCACCTACAACAGTTGTACAGAGGCATCGTTCCAACCAGGCCCTTTCTATTCAGGTTTGAGCTGGAAACTCATGAAAAGCATCGCGCCAGAGCCCGCGTAGGTTGCTATTTCCTGATGCACATACACTATCTCAAACCATTCTCTAGTTTTCAGTGGTACAAATATTTCGAGAGAATGGTATTTCCTGGGCCTACGCTCCCTGCCACCATGATCGTCGGTCCCTCTCACTGATATTATGAAGACCAAGATGGTTACAAATTTTGTTTCTTATGCTTACAAGCCCCGTGCTAGAGCGGGCATATGTAAATGTTAACATAAGGCCTCCAACTCTAATATATTGTAAATTTCTTACTCATGATGAATATAATATGTCACTTTTAGAACACCTAGTACATTCATAGCTTTCTTTCAATTGTTTGCACCATTGCTGCATTTCATTTCAATTCTTGCACGGAGGAGATCCAAAACTTAAAGCAAGGAAGAGTAATTACATATATACAAATGTACAAAACTAATACATATGCAGAATTAATAAAATCTTTTAAGATGTATTCCATTAACTGGAATACTCAAAGCGTTGCCTTCCATATCTTCCAACTTAAAAGAGTTGAACTGTTTACATTGATGAATCTTGAATGGCCCTTCCCAGAGACTATCGAATTTGCTATGCTGTCCAGGTTTTGCTCCACGTTCATTGAATTTGAGGACTAAATCTCCGTATTATAACCCTTGATCAGAAGCCCTTTTGTCGAACCATTTCTTCACTACTTGCTAGCGGCTATTCATTGCTTCCAGGGCGTGTTCTCTTTTCTCTTGCACCTCGAGCAACTCAGAAAATCGTACCTCCATCGCCCTGTTTTGCTTGATTTCCAGGGATTTGAGCAGTTGTAGGGTGGGAATTTCTATGGCAATGGATAGCAATGCCTCTTTTCTGTACACCATCTCGTAAGGAGATGTTTTCAATATCTGTTTGGGCTAATCCGATCTGCCCAGAGTGTTGTCCGTAGGTTCCTATGCCACTCTTTTTGATGTTCTGAGCCTATCCTTTTGATCAACCTGATGAGGCTTTTGTTAATAGACTCTGCAAGACCATTTCCCTAAGGATAATAGTTAGAGGAAGTCTTCAGGAAAAATCCATACTTTAGTGCAAACTGGCTCATTTTTGAGCCTAGAAAAGCCTTAGCATTATCAAAGATAATTGTCTTAAGCGGGCCAAATCTGGCTACCAATTTTTTGAGGAAGCTAGCAATTTCTAATTCAGTTGCATTTTTTAATGGCACTACTTCCATCCACCTAGTAAAATAGTCAGTCACTGTTAATATCCATTTATGTCTAGTGGAAGAGAAAGGATTAATCATCCCGATGAAATCTAGACCCCACTGAGCAAAAGGTTCTTCTACCACTATAGGCCTTAAAGGCATAGCAGCATTTTGTCTCTTTCTGACATAGAACTGACATTCCTTGCAAGACCTAATTAATGAAAATGCATTATTAAAAAGTGTTGGCCAAAAATAACCAGTACATATAATTTTAATTATCGTGGTTCTTGTAGAAAAATGTCCTCCGACAGGGCTATTATGGTATTGATCTAATATCCTCTGAGCTTGTTCCTCATTCACACACCTTAGCAGGATGCCGTTAAAATTCCTTTTAAATAGGACACCCTCTAAAAGGACATAATTGTTGTTCTGTAAGTGATAGAAACGTCTTTTAAAAGACGAGAGATCAAATGGATACCTTCCTGTCTGCATAAAATTTATCCTGTCATCAAGCCAGTTGCTCTGAGAATTCTCTTTGTTTATTAATACAGTTTCTGGAACTCCAAACTCTGTCATTGTTTCACTATTTTCAGTGATATACTCACACAGTCCTTTTCCCTTGACGATCTTGTAGGTATGGCCTCAATGTCGTATTCTAGGATCTTGGTGATCCAATTAGCTCTTTTCTCAGTAATTTCTCCCTCCATGATATATTCTCACACACTAGGATGTAGAACGCAAAAAATCCCCTTATTATATGATATCAAATGTCGGAACTTCTTAATCCCCTTAACAATGGCGAAGGTTTGCTTCTCTACAAAGTTATAATTTACCTCGTACTCTTTCAAAGTTCGCAAGTAGAAAGCAACAGGGGACTCCCTTGTGTCTTCATCATCCTTTTGCATAAGCACCATGGCAATACTATCGCCACCACCAAAAACATACATAATAAAATATTTTGACACATTCGGGTTAACCAACACAGGGGCAGAAGAAATAGCCTCTTTCAAAAGCTCGAAAGTTTTTCTGGCTTCCGTCGTCGATTTGAAAATTTGATCTTTCTTGAGCATTAAGGTAATAGGATGAACAATGCCTGCAAAATCTGTAATAAACCGGCTAATAAAATTAACCTTACCTAGGAAGGACTACACACCCTTTTTGTTAACAGGTAATGGAAGTCCCCTGATTGCATCAACTCTTTCTGGGTCAATAGCAATTCCCTCCTTAGAGACGACATATCCCAAAAGCTTCCCCTGGGGAACTCCGAAGACACACTAATTTGGGTTCAAGGAGATTCTGAATTCCTGGCATTTCTGAAAAACAAGTTCTAAATGATCGAAATGATCATCAACAGATTTTGAGAACACTGTCAAGTCATCCAAGTAAATGAGTATGATTTTGTGGATCAAATCTTTAAAGGAAATGTCCATAGCTCTCCGAAAAGTGGCTCCGGTATTTGAGAGCCCAAAAGTAATTTTAGCATATGCATACATTCCCCACTTCATGGTGAACGTTGTCTTGTATTGGTCCTCCTCCTTCACCCAAATCTGGTTATAGCCCGAAAAACCATCCAACATTGAGAAAATTTCAGAGCCAGCTACGGTCTGCAGAATTACTTCCATTGAAGGCAAGGGGTAATGATCCTTCAAGGATGCTTTATTTAAGTCTCAGAAGTCCACACATAGTTGTATATCTCCATTTTTCTTCCGGACTGGCACCAGGTTTGACACCCAGGTGCTATGTTTGATCGGGAACACTATTCGGGACGCGATCAACTTGTTCAACTCCTGTGACATGAGCGATTATATCTTTGGGTTCACAGGTCTTTGTTTTTGGCGAACTAGTTTTGCCCCCTCCGATAGCTCAATGGTATGCTCGATGATTCTAGGATCATATACCTTAAGATCATTATATGACTAAGCTACTACACCCAGGTATTCTTCGCAGAAGTGTTTTAGTCTGTCCTTATTCTTTTGCGAGACTTCTTTCCCAACTTTGAGCTTCCTATCTTCCCCGATATGCAAATCGGTGTAATCACCCTTATCCACCACCAGCTTTCTCCTGTCCCTTGTGGCATCATCAAAATCAAAAAGGCTCTCTACAGTAACTAGGCCTCTCAGGAGTTTGTTGGATTTCAACTGGATAATTTGATCTTCGTAGGCTTTGGTGATCTTCAATTGCAGCTAATCAACAAATTCTCTAGATGATTGGAGGAATGATGCGATCTGAGCATTGCTATCAAATACCTGCCAATCTTGATTGTTATCTAGGATAGCAGGTCTTACAATCACCTTCACTGCATGTTTATTTTTTAGTAATTCGATGGTGGGCTCGAATTGAGCCCCAATAGTTTCCATCCTATCAGCTTCGGAGTTCATTTCCCTCGGAATAGCCTGAATATTGAATGCTTCAAAGTTGTTGATCAGATCCCAGACTGTATGTCGATAGGATCGCATACGGATGTTCTTTGCGGTTGAAGTTCTATGGATTTGGTTGACCACCAGCTCAAAATCTTTGAAGACACTTATCTGTTTTGTACCCATTTGCTCCGCAAAGCTTAATCCATGGGCAAGACCTTCATATTCGGCTTCATTGTTCGAACATGCAAACTGGAAATGGTAAGACCTCAAGGTCTTTTTGTCGGACGGGGATACCAAACAAATCCCCACTCTAGCTCCTACTTTACATCTGGCTCCATCAAAATATAACGTCCATATTTCCGGAGACTCTTCATCTTCAGGTTCTTTAGTAACTTTGGGCATGATCTTCCCTTCTTCATGAATAACATAGGTTCCGAGGCCAGATGAGTGGTAATTCCTGAAAGGTTCTGTATCAGTAAACTCCTTCAACAAATTTTCTTCATCTACTGTCCGAGAGCTAGTAGCCTCCTCTTCTTCAAAAAATTTGACATTGTACCTTTCCTCTTGAGAGATTGAAGTGTGTGTTGCCTCTTCAAAATTTAGCAAAGCCTCATCAGCAACGTGCTCAGGATGTAAAGTCTTCGATAGCAGTTTCATCTTAGCCCCATGCTTGGTCCTTAGAATCAAATGTGACCAGTCTAGCGCCATATATCCTCCTACATTTGTAGTGAACTCTTGGGACAAACAAATTCTGAACAGGGGAGGGATATCGATGAGTATGGTATCTTGATTTACAGTGATACTAGGGTAGGCAAACAAAGTCATAGGTAATGCCTTGATTATCCCAACAGTATCAACATTGTTTCCATCAAGCTGCATAACTTCTTTATTCAGAGGCTCATATTTTAGACCCAAAGCATCAGCTACTTGCTTTGGCATGACAGTGGTGCTAGCACTAGGGTCAATCATACAGTTATGCAACAACTTGTCACCAATAATCAGTGTTAGAAATAAAGGTTTAGGTTTAGGCTTACTTTCCCTTCTGGACTCAAGCTTCTCCTCTTGCTGAATCATTAGCACTTTATCTAGGTCAGACTTGGATGCATCCTCTCTATTGGGTAGAGCAAGAATTTTAGAGTCTTCTTCAACTGACAACACCTTTTGTAGTAGTACCTTCTACTCCAAAATGGCCAAGACATCCCACAGAGAAGCATTGGCAGATGACTTTTTTAGTTGTTCCACCATGTTGAATTGCGCTTTCGGCTGGTGAGTTACGATTGCCTGCTCTTTAGGTCTTACGGGCGTTACAAGTTTCACAGTCGATATATCTGGCAGTTTGGTAACAACAGAAATGACCGGCGGAGCCTTTGTCTTGGGAGGAAGTAGATTCGGAGGGCTAAGAATAGCCGTCTCTGATTGTGGTGGGGTTGGAAATAGGCTTGCCATTGGGCTGGGCATTGGTTGTGACGTAGCCTTGGTAGGTAATGCTGTAAACTCTCCGGTACATCTATGCTTAGAACGCTTATTATAGTCAGATTGCTCTCAAGGTACTTTATCAATAGGGATGTCATTCGGAAACGTTGACTCTTCTCCTTCCATCCACGAAAAATAGAGCCTAGTCCGAGACAATGTTCGACTCTTGCTAGATGGACATCCCCTACATTTGTGCGCTAGAACCGCATTGTCCATTTGTTGGGAAGCATATGGTGAGTTGCCGAAAATGGATGTGTTGCCTTGGCTACATTGATCTATGATTTGTTGTTGCAAATTTCCCCGTGGACAGTTACATGGCATATGTGCGTCGTTGCAAGGAAAACACCATGAGTTAACATTTTTGACCAAATTGTTTTGTCCCGCCACCAGCTCTTTATTCGAACTAGGATGAATAGTCTACATCGGTAGGGTTATCAGAACCATCTGGTTACTTGATTGAACCGAAGTATTCCCACGTGACCTATCCTGCCACTGGTTTGATTGGTACAGAGGTTTTCCACCTTGGAAATTTTGGTATGTAGGCTTTTGATAGCTATATTGCTGCCGCTTCAAATTAGTCAGTTCATTAGTCATAGCCCACATCTGTTCTCTCATTTCATTCATCTTGGCAGCCATGGGATTAGGCACAGGAGCTACTACAGGAGCTGTCATCGGGGCCGAGCTTGGAACATTCTCGGGATAGGTGTACATAGATTGAGGAGGAGTTGTAGGAGTGCTGGTAGAAGGGACTTCAGCTTCTAGAGCATTGCACTCGGGGAACAATGGCATGGTGGGTCTCGGCACCAACTTTCTTGTAGTGATCAAATTATTTTCTGCAGTGACAACTAAGGCGTAGGTGTCAAAAAGAGTGTCTCTACCCAAAGCTTGTAACATCATGGAGATATCAGCATTGATAGACTTTAGGTAGAACATGAATGCTAAATTCGGAGGTGGTCGGCTGCCTACAGGCACTCTCTGCCAGGTCGAATGGAACCTCGCATTGAAGTCAGGTAAAGCTTCATGAGGGGCTCACTTTATACTTGCCAGTTGATGGTACAACAAATATTTGTCACCAGCATTTGAGAAATGCTCATAAAACGGGATTCTGAGCTGGTCCCAAGTAGCAATAGTACCAGCTCATAGAGTTCTGTACCAGTTCAGTGCTTTTCCTCGGAAGGAGGTAGCCAACAATCTAAGGGCTACATTTTCATTGGATACGCCATGTACTAGACATATGTCCACTACATCTTGCAGATGCTCCATCAACGTCTTTGATTCATCCCCAGAATATTTAGGAATAGCCTTTAGAGCGGAAACTGGGATGGGAGCCCAAGCTGCAAGAGACACCGATGCTACTAATGGACTGTCGGAGTCCCAAGCTATGTAGTTTCTAGCGGCCATAGGTGCAAGTGGATTAGGTGACCTCGGAGAAGGTGGAGACAAGGGAGGTGAAGGGCTACCCTGGCGACCTCTCGGGTGCATAGAAACTAAAGGCGGTACAAGCTGGTCAAGGACTCTTGCGGTCTGAGACCTCGTTATAGGCCAATGGCTCATACACACTTATGAAAAACAGGTGAACGTGCTAGTTTGCAGTCCCACCGGGCGTGCCAGAAAAAGAACTATTAACGCAGTATTTTGCATGTAGCAGCAGTCTTATGGGAAAATTAGCTAATGAGGGATGTTATGCGCTAGCTAAGTGACCTCCGGGATTTTACCGAAGCCGGATCTTCGCTTAATGGGTGAAGTAAAAGGTAAGGGAGATTGCAAGAATGTAAAATTTACACTACAAGCGATGCACCAAATTCTTTAGACTACTTTACCAGAGCACAGTGCATAATGCAAAGGCTCGAACCATTAAATTGCTGCTAATTAAGATAATTTTCTCAAAAGTATTTATCATTCAACACCACCCTCTAATTAGTATAATGTAATCAAACATAACTTAGCTTTAACATAGAAGAGTCGAAGAAACATGGTCTGTATTTATATTTAGCTATGAAAGGTTAGAAAAACTGAAGAATAGGCATTCATACAAAAATAAAGACAATAGCACAGGTCAATAGTTCTAGCAAATGCTCGAAAACAGAAAGGCCGAATTTATTTGGCCCAGTCTGAAGTCTTTGAACTAAAAGCAACTATTACACAAGGCTTAATCCTCAGTGCTTGAGAGATCTCATAAACTTAATCAACCCCCCACTAAAGAAAACAAGGCCCTATTTACATGGCCATTCCACTGCCCGAAGATGCATCATGAAAGAGCAGACCACACGTGGCGATCCTCGGCCCAGATCATCTTGAGCCACCACAATAAACATCCATCGATCAACAACATGCCAGTGAGGCCACGATACGAAATGAAAAACTATGCAGAAACAGGAGAGGACACACGGCAGCAGGAAGTACAAAAGATCCGTCGGCACTTCCAAGGTAACCGGCGCAGGAACAGAAACGCAGAAAATAGAAAAAGCGCCTAGCAAAAAGCCGTGAGAGAGATCCACGTGGAGAGCTTCGAGCAAAAGTGAAGAATGAAGCAAGCCCAACTCAGAAAAGCAGCCCGAATGAGCCACGCGGCACGTAGACGGAGACTATCTTTAAGTGAAGCGAAGTAAAATCGAAAAGCTTCGGGAGGGAGACGCATGGCGAGCTTTGAGGATAGTGAGCATGCAAAAATAAGGTGCAGCCACAAAGGAAAAGAAAACTGCAAAGGCTTTGGCAGTTTTTGTTGAACAAGAAATTCAGACATGAACTACTTGTGGCATCAAGTGTGGAGCCCCTTGGAACCCATAAACATCAGGGAAAGCATACCAACCTCCCCAATTATGATTCACTTTATTTTTTTTTTCATTTTCCTTTGGTCTTAGAAATATTTGTACTTTTGGGGATAGGTTATAATTGCATGGATATCCCAATAGCTTCATCAATGGTTTTACAAAAAAAAAATCAAAATAAAGGTAATGAGACTTACCAAATCGACTGTTCCACAATGAAGTCCACATTTGTACAAGTTTTAAATATCCATTTTCATTTGTATCTTTTATCCTTAATTCTTCACTTTAGACCCCTCTGACTTGTCCCTCGTACAAAAGAGAATGCATAAGAAAAGAATAGTGTTCAAAATTAATAATATCACTATTATTTTTAATCTTTTCAAGCCAATGATGTAGGGTGATGGCCAAGTAGCTAGAATAATCAAATGGTCTAGCATCCTTGCTCTATATGTCTTCAACTAAGACCATTGGGGAAATCAACATGAGAGGCAAAACGTCTACTCCCAAAACCTGACCAATTGAATAATAGGTGTATCAAAAATACTCTTCGATCAAATCTTCATGGAAATGAGGGTTTTCACTGCTAGAGAACCTCCTAAGTTGGCTTCCTTCATCCTTGGGCCTATGAAAAGGTAATTTCCATCTCTTATAGATGGTATCCATGTGGTGATACTCTTTCAAGATATCTTTGACCGTGAATGATAAATTTACTGAACACTCTAACTGAAATACATTAGAAATGAGATCCCTAGAATAAAAAGCATGTCACCCCTATCATGTGACTGCATAGTTCTTTTCTTGGGGCCATATCTAATAGCAAGAGCTTTAATTAGCTCTTCGTTCATAAACACATTGGGCACCACAAGTCTTCCCAGGTTCAACCTCCATGGATTGCAGACTGGTTGAAACCTAAATTGGTTTTTGTAATGGTACATGAATAAGTCGTACCCTTGCTGTGGTGTCCAATATCCCCTAAGCCCTTATGTTTGTCCCATAGTCAATCCATGGAAGGATTCATTTGAGCACTCCTCTTGGGTCTCGGCCTAGACCTAGGGCATTGATCTATCAGGTCTTCATTTAGGAGTCTCTTAGGCTTTTTAATGTCCAGTTGATCCAAAGTCTTAGTCTTTTCAGTTTTCTATTTTTTAGCTTTGGGTTTGTCTATACTCTCTTCCATTATTTAAATCTTAAGCTTTTGATGAAATTCACTTCTCAGCTAGGTTTGAAGAACTTTCGTGAGTCTCTACAAGTTGCCTCCACAGTCCACCGGTATTTTTTGCGTCAGAACTCCAAGTTTTTGCCTTTCTGCTTCTTCCCTAAGCGAAATCTTCTAGGATTTTGTAACAACTATGCGATCAACTTGTGATATAATTCACTTCAATTCTGGTTCACAAATGAACCATCCATGGACCATCTTTTAGTCTTTTCATTATAGAAGAACATTTATTTAAAATATCTCAAATTCAAAGATGCCCCGGGATGTCACACCAATATTTCACCTATAGCCACCCTCTCCACCGATGGACACCTATCCTTTATTCTATCGGTGGGATGCTAGATAATGTTTCCTCGATGCACCCTAGTTCCCCCGATATAATTTATGCATTCAATAATTCATGCCCATGGTTATAATTCATGGTTACTTTTTTTGACAACTTGACTCTATCGGTATATCAGGAAATAACCTTAGGAGTCAGCCCGATAGAGTATTGTTACACCGATAATAGGTTGTGAGCTATTTTCATTGGGCCATCGGTGGGGCTATGATGGGGGTTCTGTCGATGATGCATTGTTAGGCTAATGGTATTGAATTTTGTTAGGAATGGGGGAAGGACTACGTCACTACAAAATTTCAAATTTGTTTATGGATTCAATGTAGGCTATAATATGGATCTTGTCACACAAATTTCTAAAATTTACATTGTTCATAAAATCAAAGTGTCGTATATTTTTGTGATTATTGATATGTGGAAGATAAGTGGGGTGGACTCGACGGAGGCTAGTTTCCTTGTAAAGAAAAATTAAATTTCCTTTTTAGAGATCAAATTTTAATTTTAATATCACAATTTCATGGATGATAAATACAACACCCTAGTTCCCCCAATATACTTTATGCATTCGATAATTCATGGTTATAATTCATGGTATTGGTTACTTTTTTTGACAACTTGACTCTCTCGGTATATCGGGGAGAGCACCTTCAGATTCAACCCAATAGAGTATTGTTACACCGATACTAGGTTGTGAGCTATTTTCATTGGGCCATCAACGGGGCTGTGATGGGGGTTTCGCCGATGAAGCATTGTTAGGCCAATGGTATTGAATTTTTTTAGGAATGGGGAAGGACTACATCACTACTAAATTTCAAATTTGTTTATGGATGCAATGTAGGCTATAATATGGATCTTGTCACACAAATTTCTACAATTTTCATTGTTCATAAAATCAAAGTGTCGTATATTTTTGTGATTATTGATATGCGAAAGATAAGTGGGGTGGACTTGGTGGAGGCTAGTTTATTTGTAAAGAAAAAATAAATTTCCTTTTAAGAGATAAAATTTTAATTTTAATATCATAATTTCATGGATGATGGAATACAATATAAAATATCATCAACTACAATTTGGCATATGATTCATGAAGTGCAATATAAAATAAAATATCATGAAGTGCAATGATTCACAATTTATTTGAATAAAATATAAAATATCATCAACTACAGTTTGGAATATGATTCATGCAGTGCAATATAAAATAAGATATCAAGAAGTGCAATGATTCACAATTTTAATGTTCATTGAATACAATATAAAATATCATCAACTATAGTTTGGACTTTAGAACAATGGAAATTGATTCATGAAGTGCAATAAAAATACCTAAAACCTGCTAACTCTCTTCATTTCCCAAATGGAGTTAGGGTCCTCAAATTGATGCTCATATTGAGATCAAGTAAAAGAGTCATCTTGATTATGAGTTTTCTCTTCACTTTCTTCGGCTTGTGTCTCAAATTCAACGTTCATTGTGTGATTTGTTTCAATTTCAATATCATTGTCATATGTCCTAGTCCCACTACCACTGCCACTGCCACCAGTACCAACGCTTGGAATTAGAGTGTCTGTGTTGCACAACCCGATCCCTCTTATTTCACATGTGGACCTCCAGATTGCAAGTGCCCTTTCAAAAGATTTTTTTTGACATTATACGCAGTTCCTTTCATCCTCAAGCAATTTTCCAAATTTTTGTCCAGTTTGTTTCTTAACTTTGATTTCAAAAACCCCAACGTCCTAAAAAATCTCTCATCCTTCACCGACCCCAATATCATTTTTTGACATAAATCAACAAGTTTGAAATATTATGGTATTGAACCACGCAATATTTCACTCTAACCTAATCTTGTCCAAACCATTTTATTGATCTCGGTTCAAAGGCCTTCTCCTTGCCCATGGATTTATACTAGTCCCTCATAGCTGTTGCAAAACTCCTACATTGTTGTCTAAGATTATTTTCATTTAAAATTCCTTCTATTGTCTGCTCATTATATGTTACCTTTTTCAAAAATTGTTCGATCAAGATTTTTACTTGATCATGAAAATATTTTGGGTTATCTTGGTTTACCCAAAATTGAGGATACACAATGCCCATGGCTTCAAGTATTTTATGTCGAGGGAATCTTTCGTGAATCTTTGAGGAAAGCGATTTTGCAATTTCCTTCAAATTATCACTAATAGATTTAACAACGATGTTAAAATCTTCCTCTTTAATAGCTACTTATCTACTAGAGCACCTGGTTGTCTTACAATGGTACATTGGTATCTCATATCCACGTACACATATACATAAGTGCCCGCTCACATTAAACTATAAATAATTATTAGGATTATTCAAATCAGTAATTTTCTACCACATCAAATAATTTGTGCCTTCTTGTGTTAGATCTAGAATAGATGATCGAGGGCCAAGCATGTAAGTTTACATAGATTGACATATTCATAAATATACATAGTTTTTTCTTGGGCTTTCTTCACAAGATTTTTCATCTCATCCAACATGGGGAGAAGACTAGCTAAAGTCAAGAGTGTCTCTATATCGCTTAACCTATGTAAGAGGTCAAGAGCTTTGTCTACTATGCTATGATGCTTGTACATCACTCCAATCAAGGATTGATATTCTTAAAGAACTCATTGCATTGGTCCATGCAGGGAGATCCATCTGGTATCGACATCCTTGAGAAGCTTGTTTCCAAGTGTTATTCCCTTAGCAAAATTTTGAAATTCAAGGAAACGTTTGGGACTTTGGCAGAAGTATGCATGGATCTCGCGAACTAGATTTTCAACTTTTGATACTATAGGAAACTTGCTTACAATTTTGAATGCTAAATTAATTTTGTGGGCCATGTAGTGAATGCCAAGCATGTATGGTGCACAAGTAGTTTGTAACTTTGTGCAAACATCGCTCCTTTGACCTTGCATCACTTTAGCTCCATCAGCTCCTACACACACCAACTTTTTGGCAATTGTCAACTCATCCATACTTACAATTTTATTCAAAGATTTATTGACTAGTTCAAATATATTTTATTATGTTGAATTGTCCTTTATTTTATGAACACAAAGAAGATGATTTTGGTGAACATGTTTCTCTACAGTATACAAATGCATACAAACCCAAGAAGTATTGTCTACCATAGTAACTTCATCTAAAGATAATGCAATGAAATTTGACTCTTTTACTTTCTCCTTTAAATCTTCCTTTTCCACTACAGCAAGACAACACGCCCATTCCCATCCAACATTTACTAACCAATGTGAGAAGGGGAGGTAGGGAACACTCAAATAAGATAATAAATCAAAATGTTCTAGGTAGTCTGTCATAGGACGCCCCCTCGACAAAATATGAAAAAAAACACTCATCTGAACAAATTTTGACAGATTGGTTGTGCCATAGCTTTTCCAAAATGAGCCTCAAGTGTACCTTGAAATTTTTCAAGCTTTGACATTCTATGGTTATTCTCTTCATAATCCATGAAATACTTAACATGAAGACATTCTTCCTTTGATTTCCATCGTACGACTGATTGTTTATTTTCGTCTATGATTTTTTTTTAATAAACTTTACCGATATGCTTTTCTATAGTGTCAAGCTTTAGCTACAATGTCTTGTCTCTTCCACATTTCCAACTAAAAATCATACATTTGACCTTTGTTTCCCTTTCAATATCATTTTTGTTTGATACCTCCACTGGTACAATGAATGGGTACTTCAACAACCAACCAAGTTGAAAATTCCTTATCATTTCCCACTCGTGACCCAATTTTGATTTGCCTTTTCTTTTCTTGCTACCAACATCATCCTCATCCAAGTCAATTATCTCATTCTAGCTAACCAAGGTATCCCTTGGAACATCTTCTACATTATTGCCATCCTCATTAGATACATTTTGATTTAACTCAATGACAATCTCACCTTGACCTTCCTGTGGCGGTGAGGTATTGTGAATGCCATCTTCAATAATATTTGGTGGAAGAGTTGATGATGTAGCTCCACCTTGATCTAATGGATTAGAAGCTTTGCCAATTCCAAATTAAGATTGTATGGTACCTCCACATTTTGGGTGTTTTTATGGCCTCCTAGTCTCTTCATTACCCTGAGGAGTCTTACCCTTGTTGCTCGACATATTGATCTCTCACTTCAAATAAAAGTTGGAAAAAAACATCTTCTTGTTTAAGAAGGACAAACCGAAAAAGAATATAGATTCCATTCCCTACTCAAAATCATGTTTAAGACTGAAGCAAGAATGGAAAACAGATAAAGAAATCTTATTATTATAACTAATAACTAATAACAGTATGAAGAAATGATCACTCACCTTTAAGTCTACATTTTCAACTTTCACTGACTTTTGAATCAAGAAGTAGAACCTCAGAACTGAACAAAATGTGTAAGAATAAATAACAGTTTCAATTGTATTTATATCAATCCATATTTGGCAAATTCCGCAAGATTTTTAAATTGTATGTTAAAAATTTGGCGAATCCCACGTGCTTATACAATGATACTTTGTAATTTTGAAGGCGAAATGTGTCCTCAAATGTAATTATTTTTAAATATTATTGGCGAAATAGGTCCTCATAAGAAACTATTTATAAATTTTAATTAGCGAAATGGGTCTTCACAAGCAACTATTTGTAAATTTTAATTGGTGAAATGGGTCCTCATATAATGTTGTTTTAATAGTATTGGCAAATATGTTGGTGTTTTATGACATGCTCCCCGAGATTCCAGGCGAAAAATATTAATCGATCAATTGGAAATGCGTAGTCTGTTATGGCGAATTTATTACCTAAACATGCCCCATAAAAAAAAAAAAACCGTTGGCAAATGGACATGCATTGGACTAATAGTTAGTAAAATCCGAGCGATTTGGACACCCTGTTGGGCTGATTAATTCACCAATGTTGGCTTGGCCAATTCTTAGAATTCGCCAATTGGAGAAGATTCACCACTAAATTTTTCCTTGCTAGATACCACTTTTCATGGAAATACCAATATATGTATCATACTTAGCTAGAAGGATTGTATGTTAAATATTTAAAATATTATCACACTAGAAATGATATTTTGATAAGAAGGTGACAATCATTCCCAAGAACAATTTGGTGCCACATTACAAAACATAAACAATGCTAGACCTAGATGAAATGATTCAAAATCTCTTGTGAATTATTACACAACAAGAATACTTTTACCTCTTAATTCATTTATTTTCCACAAAAAATCTAACTACACTACATACTAAGAATATTTTGAAGTTACTAAACCTTCTCATAACACATAGAATCATGTAAAATAGATAACAAAAAGAAAGAAATGATAACAATGATGATCATCTATAATAAGAGGTGCTCCAATTCTTACACCAATAAGTAATGCTAACAACAAACTTATGAACCGAATCTGGCCTTGTCAATGGATCATTAAAAGTCACAATATCAATTTCAAACCACAAAACTTACCAATATATTTGGTAGTACAATTAATAACTATAGTGTTCTAGTATGAGACAAAGTCAAACCAAAAATCATACATTTAATACCTATAACATGTGAAAATCATAGATAAACCCCTTAGTCTTAACTCAGGAAATTACCATTCATAAATCTCAAGGCCTTGCATTAGACAAGGATACAATAAAGCAAGATTAAAAGATAAGGAAAAATATTTATAGCTATATCCAAAGTCAAATCCATACAAATCCTTCACATAGAACTTGATTTGTTTTCCAAGTAATACTCAAGAATGAAAAAAATGTTATACCATCATAATTAGAAAAAAGAAGGCTCACCTATGACAATTATCCTCATAAAACACTAGGTACACACATTTTTATGTCTTCCTTGCTAATTCAAATTAAATTGATCACAATAATATAACGCATTCTTCCTATTTATAATCACCATTATTTTTGGATTCTATTTCTTTTATATTGAGACGAATAATTTATGATTGTTGCATCTCATTTGAAAATTAAAGACATACATAGAAATCATGTTGTAACATATTTTTCAAGGCATTAAGACCATTCTCATGTATGTTTGACTTGCTTATTTATCGCCTTCAACTATGCTCTTGTCTCATCAATTTGTTGCATCCAATTAGTTAACCCATGCTCACTCCAAGGTGGACTCAAAGATTCTCACTCAAATGACCTTATAATCAAATAATTGTTAGTCTCTTTTGGGACTACTTCAACTTGCACATGTCCAAATCCCCAGAAAAATAAACAAACCAAAGGAGTCCAAAAATCAAACAATCCATAGCAATATATAGTGCAAACTAGGAAATGAAGGTACTTGGGAAATCCAAGGCCAAAAGTGAGGAACCTTCCTTATATGAAGATTAGCAACAAACAACATTATTTACATTTTAAGTCCATCATAAGCATATCTTAAATTGGATCCACAAAATATCCAATTGATCCATCCTCTAATAATGTTCTTACCTATATTTCAAGAGGGTAAATACATGATGTTTAGGAAGCAAGAAAACTATAATGATTTGAAATTCATGTGAAGAAAAAATCCTTTATCTATTATAGGAAAAATAAGTGAAACTTATACAATAGAAGCAACACATATAAAATCTAAAGTACCTAATAAAAAACAAATGTATAGTACATAATATTTTATGGAAAGAAAATTTGAAATAAAAAATCTATGCAAAAAGATTCGTCATTATTACGTAAAAACTCAACCATTCACAATACAATAACAAAATTCTTAACTTTTAAACATATATAAATATTAAAAAACACATAAAATGATTCAAAAATATTTTAAAATTATCTGAAAAATAAAAGTTCTTATAAAGCACAATATTTTTCTCATGGAAAAATACACAACAACCACCATTGTTCACAAATAAATAAAACGTTCCCGGTCAAAATCGGTTACCCTATTATTATGAGGTAATTACGTGACACAATGAATAGTCTTGAATTCTTGTCACGTTTGATTTCCCAATGTTATTCTTCTCCATCATCAATAGCTTTACCCACTAATTTATCCACGTGTCTTCATGTGATTCATTGCTTCGGGAGTAACCTGTTGATGGATTATTACGTACTAACTTCTTGACAACTATTACCTGCCACTATCATTGAATTTTTAGACTACATGTGGGGGTTTTATTAAAGGGGCCCCATCCCACCTAAAAATAAGGTTTGTCTTTTGGGTTACAACATTTGTCCCTAAGGTTGGCCTTAGATCTTCAAGTCATAAAATCTTTTTGAAGTTGAGTAATCTTTTTAAATGCAAATTTGACATAAAAATTGAATCTTATTAAGGTTGAGTAATCTTTTCATATTCAAATTTGAATATAAAATTGAATTCTATCATAAAAGAAACAAGGTTTGATTGAGTCAAAAGATAAGGATGTTGTTAGGACACAAAGATTCTCGAAACATTTTGACTTCAAGTTGTCTTAGGTTAATATATTTGTTATTGTTTTGAGATTGTTTGCTCTATTTGTTTCTCCTTGTCCCTACTACCAAGGTACTAAGAGTTTATTGTTCTATTAGTTTCTTATAATTGTATGCTCTTTGTTGTTGTTTCTTGTTGATGTTTGTGTCTCTCTGAGTTCTTTCTTAGACTTTGTAAGAGGGTGGGCCACTTTGAAATCCCTTTTTTTAGTTTATAGCTCCAATAAAAGTATTGTTCGTAATTAAAAAAATAGAAAATATACACCATATTATTAAAAAAACATTTGCATAAATTATTCCTAAGCTTTAGACATAGTATGTACACAATAACATATATCAAAATATGTTATGCCTACATAGATCATAATCTATAAAGATGGAAACTACAACATCTACAAAAAACTATAATGTGGAGAAGCGTACCTATGTATGGTGCAGAGGGTCCTTGGAATTTTATCTCCCTCTCATTGGCCTACAAGTATTGGAAGCACCTAGAACAAAACCTAGAGCACCAAGGGTTAAAAAATAACAAACAAATGGTTGAGCAATTTCCACCATCATATTTAAATGGGACATAGCATCTTCCATAAATACAAAGCCTCTTAATTAGCAATTATGAAGAATATCAATGAACTACACCCCCCTTATGCATGTGGGAAGTCTCTTCTACTCATATATTTATCACTAGATAAAGCCTCAAAATTACTCACCCATCACATTACTATCAATTAATTCTAGGAGGTCAATCTTGCAAAATGAGATTAGATAAAGTATCCCAATCTTTGGAATTTTTACTTTCTATTGATTTTTTTTATTGAATATTCTTATCGGTCAAATTATCTACTAAAGCATTTTGCTCTCTAAAGCAATTAGCTATTTCCACTCTATCAATTTTTATTTCTATTTCAAGATTCCCTCTAAAATGGTCTTGAGCTTCCAATTGAGACAATATGCTTACTCATTGTTTGCACCAATATTTGTGAGTCCCTTACAATCTCTAAGATTCAATAGCCTACCACATATGTCGAATGTACACTTACAAGAAGGGCCTCCCATTCCACTTCAATGTTAATTGTCTTCCATAAATGTTTTAAGCCTCCCAAAATAAAATCACATTTTTTATCTTACGACAATCAACCCTCATTGTCCTTGTGTTTCCTTTCAAAGCATCATATTAATATAAATTTATTTTTACCCCAACAAATGGATTCTTTTGTTTATCATTTTTACTATTTTTATGAGCTATTATCTTGTTTATCCTTGTTAATTTGCATGCGCATATTCCTTTTTAAAAGATGAAATAGTAATAAGATACTAAATTTCAATTAATTCTTTACTTGTAATGGTTGTAAACTATCAACTATTGATCTATGTCATCTATATTTAGAACTTTGCCACATGTATATTATTTTCTCATTATATACTTTCCTAGAACAACCTTACATACTACATGCACTTTTAAGAGTTGCTCAAGATTCACTTGAAAATGTCTTGAGCTTATTTCCTATCACATTGCATTACCTTTTTGACACACTTATGTTTCATTCTCATTATCTATGTTACCCTTCCTAGACACTCCATACTTTTGCAGCACAACCATTTTAAATGATATCACCTCTTTCATTCAATTTGGTTTCACATGAATTGATGTATATAAAATTTAGAAATTATAGTAATAAATTGCATTGTTATGCAAGTTTTTTTTTTGAAAATGAAAGGAAGGTGGGACCGCACGTTTCGGAGGGAAAAAATGGATAATTCCCATTTTTCAAAACCTGCTCTTCCCGAGGGCCCTCCTGCCCATCATCGGTTTTCTCGCCCACCTCATTTCGTAGCTCCTGGCTCTTCTTGGAGCTCCCGTGTCCCTCTTACCGAGGACTATGATCTCCCTAGGTCTTTTTTCTCGAACAATGCTAGTTTCCTTCCTCTTAAAAAATATTTCAGTAAAGTCGGACCTCGCCCTAGGGTTTCAAATTTCACTCCTCGTCTGCCTCTAGCTATTGGTCCTCCTCAGTTCAGGAATTCTGGTTTTCTTGCTAGTTCTCCTGGTGTTTTTGGAAAAGGCTCTCCTAGTTCTATTTTTAGAAATGGGAAGTGGGTGCTAGATAATTCTGTTAGGAATGGGAAGTGGTTGGCGGTTTCATCTCATCGGATGCATTCTCTCATTAGGGTCCCTTAACCTATTTTTGAAATCTATAAATCATCCTCTCCCTCTTGCTCATGGGCAGATGTCGCAGCTGGGGGGTCTTCTTCTATCCCATCCCCTGTTCCTCCCTCCATTCTTGCTCCTGCTTCATTTCCTAATTCCATTCCCATTTCTCGTTTTATTCCCCCTGCCTTCAATCCTCTCACGTTTCCTAACACCATTTTCCTTCTCGTGTAGAATGGTTTACAGAAACAGCTAGGATCTAAGTCATTCAATCCTCCTTCAGCTAGGACTGGTAATTCTAGTAATCCTGGTCGTATTCTTCACCCTCTTGTTCATCCTACGGTTCATGCTCACTCTAGTGAGCCCCATAATTATGATCAATCTATTAAGTCTCAGAACTCAAAGGAGAAATCTTTGAAGAATCACCCACCTCAGATCGAGATCACATTGCCTCACTCCATGCCCAATCCGAAAATTTTGGATCTAAAGGATGTTGCATTGTTTAGTAAGTTTTGGAAATTTCTTCCAGATCTAGATATTCTGCAATCTTGGGTGTTTAATACTTGGGTTGGCTCCAACCAAGTTTTTTATCTATATAAAGGAGAAGGCTTTTTTGTGGCTATTTTCTTTGATAAAGATTCTAGAAATGTTGTTTTTCTTAAAAAACTTGGATGATGGAAGGAAATGGCCTTTTTACAACATTATGGACTCTGAATTTTAACTCTAATCGGGTCAAGCTGAAATTTATTCCTTTTTGTGTTCAACTCCAAGGTTTACCTTTGGAATATAGAGAATCGGGTATCATTGAGCTTCTTGCTAACAAACTGGGTATTTTTATGAATCATTATATGGGGTTTTTCTCAAATCCTTCTTTACTAGTTAGGTTTTTGGTGTTACTGGATGTTACAAAAAAAATTCCTTCAAGTTTTCAAATTAAAACATTCCATGGTTCTTGGGATCAATAGGTAGTTTTGGAAGATCCCAAGCTTGTTTGTTTTTTGTGTCATTTACCTCTTCATCCTTTTAAGAAATGTCGATCTTTTGATGGTGTGCTCCCTGGGTGTAATTCAAATCCAGTAAATTTAAAAGTTCAGACAGTTTCATCTGTTGCTTTTCCTTTCTCCCAATTTTTTTGGATCTCTGATATTTCCCACCTGGGAAATATTTTTGATCTCTGCTTCAAATGGTCCTCCTTTGTTCGTTTAAAAAGATTTGGTGTTTCTACATCATCTTCTTAATTAGGTTTTGTTTCAATTTTGGAAAAAATTTAGGTTGCTTCTTCTATTAAAGAGTTAGCTTTATTGCCTTAGTTCTCTGTTTCAAATAAAGCTTCCCTCTCAGGAGGTGTTTTTAGTAAGATAAAAGTGTGATGCTCTCTTTTCAAGGAGGTTGTTATTCTTGGTGCCCATGACTTGGGTTTTTCTCTACATTCTCCAATAAAGATCTTTCTTTATTCTTTAAATGTTCTATCTCCTGAATTAAACTTCAATAGTCTTCTTCAAGCTCAACAGTGTGCTTCGATGTTAATTTTGGGTGTGTCAAGTAACTATGATAGCAATCTTGATATTTTTGATCAAACTGAATTTGACAGTCCTCAAGTTTCTTCATCTTTAGTAAACCAAGGTTTTTTTCATGATGTGTTACCATCAAAAGAAGATCTGGTGAAGTTTGTGGACCAGTCTCTAGTCTCTAAAGGTGAGAAGATTATTGATGACATTGCTTCATATGTATTTGGTGATGAACCCCTTAAGGAAGATTTTTTCTCTAGATTTCTCAGTCAAAGTTCTCCCCTCCAAATAATACAAAGTATCTTGCAAAGATAGGAAGGAAATATTTAGCCATGAAGCTTCAAGAAGAAATATCAGCTGGAATTCAATCAACCCTAGATGTCAGTCTAGGTAATTCTTCAAAATAAAAAAGGCCAAGGAGAGCTTGTTGCTCTCCCAAGTTACAATGAAACTTATCTCTTGGAATGTCAGAGGATTAAATGCCCTTGACAAAAAGTCCCAAGTGAAGCATCAACTGGATGTCTCAGGGACTGACATCATAGTTTTACAAGAAACAAAAAATTTTGAGGAGTCTTTTTTATTAATAAAAAAAAAGTGGCATGTTTGGGGAGCATCTCATTCACCTTCTCAAGGTGCTTTGGTAGGTCTAATAACTCTTTGGAATACTAAGACAATTAGTATCTCTAATATCTCCTTTTAGCATAATTGGCAATTAATGTATGTCACTCATTTTGGCCTATCATTCTGGCTATTGAATGTTTATGGTCCAGCTAACACTTTAGACAAAAAAAATTTGTGGGATTTACTGAAGTCAAAAAACTTGATTTGATTGGTCAGGATAAATGTGTTCTAGCTGGTGATTTTAATGCTATTGCTAATGATATGGAAAAAAAAAGGAGGAATAAGCCCTCCCAAAATTGTAATGTCTGATTTTGCATCATTCATTCAAGATAATTCTTTGAGGGATGCAATCCCACCAAATGGTATTTTCACTTGGACCAATAGAAGGAAGAATTTCTTGCAAATTGCAGAAAGATTAGATAGATTCTTAATATCTTCAAATTGGATCAGTTCAGAGCATTATTTCTCTTCAAAAATCTTACCCTTGGTAGCTTCTAATCATTTTGCTATCTCTCTGATTATCTCTGGCAACACTTTCAATTCAAAGTGTCATTCATCTTTTAAATTTGAGTCTATGTGGCTTAGACATCCAAATCTAATTAATTGTGTAAAACACTGGTGGCATTCAACTCCTATTGTTCAAGGGTCAAAAATGTTTCAATTAAGAAAAAAATTGGATCATATCAAGAAGAATCTTAAATATTGGAATCAATTAATTTTCAAAAATGTATTCTCTTGAAAAGATATGGTGTATAAAAAACTGGTTGAAATCAATGAGAAGATCATTTTAAATGGGCTAGATAATATCAAATTTGAAGAGAAAAAGAAACTGCAAATGGAATGGAAGGAATTATTATCTCGTGAAGAGGAATATTGGAGGCAGAAATCTAGGGAGTTGTGGTTGAAAGATGGTGATAAAAACACCAATTTTTTTCACCATTCAACCCAAGCCAAAAAATCAAAATCTTCAATCTTCTCAATTCAAGATAGCGTGTCAAGGTCTATTCTTATTAATGAGAAAGATATTCAGGATGAAGCAATCAAGTTCTTCTCTAATATTTTATCAAAGGTTGATAATAATAATGTGTATTTAGCTGCTAAAAGAGAGGATCTTTTACAACATATTCCCTCTTTGGTCTCTTCTGAAGACAATATTAGATTGCTTGCCCCCTTCTCTCTTAAATAGATTAAAGAGGTTGTGTTTTCAATGTCTCCAAATAAGGCCCCAAGCCCAGATGGATTCACAGCCATTTTTTATCAAAAATGTTGGGATTTTATTAGTTTTGATATTTCAAGTGCCTTGGAAGAGTTGAGAAAATATAGTGGTATGTTAGAAAAGTTCAATGTCACAAATATAGCCATCATTCCAAAAATTCAAGCTCCTAAATCTTTCTCAGATTTTAGGCCTATTTTTCTTTGCAATACAATTTATAAAATCTTCACTAAAGCAATTTATCTTCATCTTCATCCTCTCATTTCCTCAATTATTTCAAAGGAGCAAGGTGGTTTTGTTCCAGGTAGAGAAACTCCAGAAGGAGCAATAGTGGCTCATGAAACTTTGCACACTATAGCTTCAAATAAATTATCAACCATGATAATCAAACTAGATACGCAGAAAGCATATGATAGGGTTGATTGGTGCTTTCTAGAATAAGTGCTATTGAATTTCAATTTCTCCCCTAAATGGTGTAAATGGACAATGGCTTGAATTTTAGGTGCAATGTTTTCTATGTTACTAAATGGCTCATCTGTGGGGTTTTTCAATTCCTCTCAAGGTGATCCTTTATCACCATTCTTATTTATCATCTTGGTTGAAGCTTTGAGTAGATTGTTTAAATCAGAAAATTATCAAGGGAAGATTAAAGGTGTTATTTTTCCAAATGCTAATATATATGTAACTCACTCCTTATTTGCTGATCTTACACTTCTTTTTGGTAAAGCTGATCTTTTAGAAGCGAAAAACATAAAATTCTCATGGATAATTATAGAAGGGCTTCAGGTCAAAAGGTAAATGAAGAAAAATCTAAGATTTATTTTTTTAACACAAAAACTTCAATTGAAAAATCTATTGTCAAGCTATTCGGCTTCAATCAAGATCAACTGCCTAGTAAATATCTAGGAATACCATTCTTTTCAGGCCATAATAGAGTTCCTTATTGGATCAAAATAATTCAAAGTCTCCAATCAAAATTGCTCTCATGGAAAGGAAGATGGCTCTCCCTAGCAGGAAAAATCCTCCTGGTCAAGTCAGTGCTTTTGTCTATTCCTAATTATTTTATGTCAGTTTTGAAAGCACCCAAGTCTATCTTAATTCAAATCCATAAATTAATCAGAAAATTCTTGTGGTCAGGTAATGTTGATACTAAAAAGAATATTCCACTAATTTCTTTGCAGGCTATGTGTATGAATAAGCAAAAAGGAGGTGTAGGCCTTCAAAATCTTAATGATAGAAATTTGGCCTTAGGAGCTAAAATGGTTTGGCATCTGTTCTCAAATCCTTCTTTAAAATGGTGTCGTATAATGAAAAATAAATATTTGGATAGCTAGAATCCATCAAGAATCTTCATTGTCTCAAATCCTCCTCTAGACTCTGCTATGTAGAATTTTCTCTTGTCCTACAGGAAAATAATTCTTCCTCACTTATCATGGGAAATTAATCATGGAAAACATGCACTTTTTTGGGATGACTCATGGAATGGGTTCAAGAAGCTTAATTTTTGTAATTTGGACTCTTCAATTGCTTTCTTGTCTCAAAAATTTGGTACATATGTTCATCAATACTTTGACAATGTGGACATTTTATCTGGAAAAGTCAAATGGAAATATTTCTCTAAGGAACCAATCAACAATAATCATAAGGTTATCATTGATTCAATTTTGAGGTATAGAATAGTCTATGTATCTTCTTGTTTAGATAGGTTAATCTAGACAAAAGCTCAAAATGGTAGCTATTCAATCAAAGAAGGTTATCTCTCCATCTCTAATTATGATTCTCAATTCCAAACACAGAGCTTATAGTTTTTGTTGGAATTTGAAAATTCTACCTAAAGCAAGTTGTTTTGCTTGGTTAGCAATTCAAAAAAAAATATTAACAAGTGACAAATTATCAAGACTGAAAATTTCTTCTCCTTTCAAATGTGTCCTATGTGATCAAGTGTTAGAAGATGCCAATCACCTTTTTCTCTCATGTTCAGTAGCACAAAGTTGTTGGCAATTTTTCTTATCAAGGTTAAAGTTGCAGTTAGCTCTACCAAATACTATTTGGGATTTATTTTCTAGCTGGCCCAAATTGTATCAATCTTCCTTTTATGCTTGCATTTGGGAAGTGATACCTGCTTCAGTTTTATGGTCTATCTGGTGGGAAAAAAATAGGGTGCTGATCACATTCTGTCTTCTTTGGAAAATTCAATTTCAGAAATAGTAAATGCATACGTAGCTAAAAACAAACACACTGGCTCATATTTCTTGTATTGGGACTCTAAAACTCTTTCAGTTTGGCCCCTCTTAATTCTCCCTTTCAAAGGTATTCTTCATAACTTCTCAAAAAAAATGATAGATCTAAGGTTGTTTGGCTAACACCACCTTTGGGAATTTTTAAATTGAATTTTGATGGTGCTTCAAGAGGTAACCCAAGAATTTTAGGGGCTGGAGTAGTTATAAGGGATTATAAAGGCATAGTCCTATGTGCCAAATCCATCAAATTAATAAGTGGAACAAATAATGAAGCTAAAGCATAGGCTTTACTAAATGGTTTGAGAATGGCTCTAGATTTTTAAATTTCAAAATTATAGATCGAAGGGGATTCTCTTATTTTAATCAATGCTTGTAGGGAAAGAAAATCCCAAAATTGGAAATTAGCTTACATAGTAAAGAAAAATTTGAAGTTGTTAGCAAATCTGTCACATTAAAATTTATTACATATTTATAGAGAAGGAAATATGGTGGCAGATTATTTCGATAATTTGGGATGTGATCAAATTGAAAAAGAAGTGACTCATATTGTTCAAATTGGGAATGTTGATATTGAGTTGGAAAAATTAATCTCAAAAGAGGAACTTTGTCTCTGAGAAAAAATTGCTTAAAAAAGGATTAATGATTTTTAGTTAGGATTGTCAACTATGGAGGTGCTAGTTTACATGTATAATGTTAATAATTTCAACTAGCATATTTATTGTTGATAATTTCACCTGAATATTATCAATCATTTTTTAGTCATTTGGCAACTAAGTAGGAAATTGAGATCAAAAGGAAAATTTGGTTTGCATATCAAAAAACACTCATTGCTTAAAGTGTTTCTTGAAAGGAGTTCAATCATGAAATGTGAAAAGGTACAACATACATATTTGTTAACAAGCTTAGATAGAGCTTGTACATATTGTGGATTTTTCAAATCAATTTGCCAGGTACAGGTACTTAAATTTTACCTTCAAATTTAAGCTCGCACGCTTAAGGTGTTAAGCAGTATGCAAATAGCATCACAAGGAAAGTACTTGGAGAAAGAATAATTATTTGTTGATAATCTTATATAGATCCAGTATATATCGTGGCTTTTTCAAATCAATCTTCCAGGTACAAGTACTTAAATCTTACCTTAAAATTATTGCTCGCACACTTAAGGTGTCAAACAGTATGCACATTTCATCACAAGGCAAGTATTTCGAGAATTACCCATGGAAAGTTGGGAGGTAATGTTGGTGCGTTGTCTTTCATTTGATGTCAAATGAATTTATTAAATTTATTAAACACAATTGGTACAATGTCTTAAGTATTTTCAAGGTAATTGGTTATGATAGAAAGACAAGATTTTAAGGAGAAAGGTAGTCTTTTGCTTATATATATGGATAGATTTGTCTTTTAAACACCATCAAATGGGTTAAGCTAGTTTTAGTATTTTTTGCTCCAATAAAATATTGTGTGATTGGTTAGCATACAAAGGTTTGATCAGGTAGCTTGATGGATTATCTCCCATAGAATTTAAGAATATGGCTCCCAGTTCAAAGCTAGGAGAGACCAATTACTGGTAAGCTTGAAATGCAACACCTTCACATTATTTTCAATTTTTGTTGTCCTTGTGATTATAAATGCTTCAGATGCATAATTGGGGGCGAGGTTCTTCATCCTAAATCAAGAAGATTGATTTTTCCATCAAATGTTCTTTCCATCATTTTATCTAATATCATGGATATATTACAGTGCTTGGATTCAGTTAGTTCCATTATAGATAGAATGGTAAATGACATATTTCTGGAAAATGAAGCTATTCTTTCCAGTGCACAAAAATATGTTTTCTTGCGTGGAGAAGGTTATGCGGGTGGTATTTTCCCTCCTCCTTTTTTACCTCACAACAAAGCAGTTGTTAGTGCTTATGATTCTTTAAAAATGTGTTTAGAATTTTCTGACCCTAGTCATTTGAATAAAGAATTAACAAGATACTCACATCATTTGGGGAGGGATATGACTGAAACTTCTAGGGAAAAATTCCATTACATTTCTTTTCTTCTTCATCATAATTGTTATCATGCAGCGCCTCCATTGCAAAGAAATTCAAGGCCTATGCACTCTCCATCATATGAAGGTGATCGAATTGTGGTAAAACCACAGTCACATGGGGGAAACAATTTGAGGCTTGCCATTGCTAACATTTTGGCCATGAACATTATTGTGAACTCTTAGCTGGAGAATGATGGAAATGAAGAACATGGTGACAATTTGAATGACTTTGAGCAAATGGAGTAGTAAGGGATATGAAGATAAAATATTTTTTGCAGGTTTTTGCAGATTTTGTAATAGCTTTTGCAAATTTTGTAATAACTTGTAGGCTTCTAGGTCATGTAATTTGTAGCGGATATAATCTAGGACAACTAGATCTTGAATAGACTGTAAATAGTCTTCACTTTGTAATCTCATCAAATACTATTCTCCTATGTTTCATAATATGGGCTACAACCAGAGGTTTTCTCACTGGCTCTTTCTTCCGGGTATGCCCCCTGAGCTAGACAATGTACAATTTATTAATATCTGATATATAAATATATAGTGGTTCACCACTTTTGCTTAAAAAAAAAAAAATTGAATTGTTTGCTAATTTGTCTCATGTCCTATAAGACATTCAAATATCTCTAATATTTTCTATATACGCAAAAAACAAAAGAAAAACAAAGTAAGTACTTGTCATTAAATAACACTTGTTTAATTTACCTTATTTAAAATGATCAATGGAATATCTACCATTATTTCTCAAAAACATCACATAATACATGAATCTCTCTCAATTTACCATTAATCCCAATATATTTTTACTTGATATACCTCAATATCAATTGTTCTTTTCGACATTTAAAAAAAGAAAAGATCTTCATATTTTAACCTCTCATTTCAAATAATAGTCCTCTAATGTTAACATTTTCATTAATAGTTTTACTATTCTTTTTTTATTTTTCTACATATATATTTTTATTTTAATGTTTTAGTATCCTTGTATTAATACTTAGAAAAAAATTAGCATCCCTACTTACTATTTTATATCTCATAGAACTATTTTATTCTTTGTGGTACTTGGATTTTTAAAAATTGGGAAGGTTATATTATGTCAAATTCATCAAACTAAAAATTTAATTGAGCACCTATAAGATTTGATTTTTTTAGTGTAGGTTCATTATATTTCTAGTTGGGCATTATATATTTTCCTAAATATTTGTGTAGCTTGTGAGGTTATTAGGAGTATTCATTTTATGGTAGATGGTATCCTCCATGAATGTAACTCTCATCTATTTATATGTAGTTGAAATTACATCTCATTGGTCATATTTTACCTCCTTTATTTTATATTTATGTATCCACTCACCTTGAATTTTTCATGCAATCGTAAGCTTTTGGTTAATATATTTTGTGAGGAGCCATTTTTATCTTGTAATCTTTTGTTTATCTCTCTCATTCTTGGGAGTTGTCTATATTCTACTAGTTTGATTCTTGAGTCAATTTTTAAAAGGGTTTGAGTATCTATTCCATGCCAAATATAATTTATTGATAAATTTTACATATTCTAACATGGTATTATTATTTTTTAGTGTCTAAGGTAGTCATTAATTTTTGGGTGTGAATAACTTTGTAAGTTGCAACACTATCTCCAAGAGGCTTGAAAACGTTAGGATATGTTTTCAATTCAAAATAGATTTTGAAAGGCTAGCATATTTTTATGTTTTTGCATGTGTTTGTATGACTATATGCGATACAAATTTTAGGACATATCAACCTAATTTTGATTGCACTATTATGCTTAGTGACAAAAAACCCAATATTGATTATAAAATTATTGATTTTATAGTTTGTGATCTAGAGAAACTATTATTTTTCATCTAGCATTGTTCACTTAGGTTTTACACATATTACCATTATGTGTAGTTATATTTAGGTACTTGTACCACCCTATTCCATACCCTCCCCATACTATACCTACACCAGGTAACACCTCCACTAATTTGCACTTCACCAAGTTTTTTGCCCCAATTATAACCACCCTTATTGTACTTGTAATTATGCATGCCACATACAACACTAACATAATGCCTACAACAAAAAATATTTTCTCATGTCACTAGAGGAATATTTTATTACAAGTCATATAGCTCAAGACCCACCTACCATATCACTTGCTACTTAAACTACTTGTCACCATATCACATCACTATATAATTTCTAACTAGGATGCTAATTAGATTGCATGGATTGTTGATATTATATATAGTAACATCCTCCTCCTCCTTGGCTTGTAAAGGATACCCCTCTCCATTAGAATTTTCATTTTTGTGCCCCAACTTCAAATGGTCATATCTAAATAATTCAAAGGGATATTCATGTACAATAATTTAATCTAGCTATGTTTTCACTAGCTACATACTTGTGCTATTTGTTTCATAATTTTGTTTTTTAATTTACTTAAATTTTTATTTTCTATAAGGTTATTTTTTTAGTTGTGTTTTTGGGACCTTAAAACACTCATAACTTTCACAACACAACTCCTTTTTTAGCCCCATTTTTGTGAAAGTTAATATTTTCTAAGTTTTGTATATTTATACTATTTCATTAGTTTCTACCTTAAAACAAAGTATACTTATTGTGAATGGTGTTTCTATACCTACACAAACACAAAGATCAAACACAATATTAGATCAAAATGAAAGTAAGAAGAAACATTCCCCATGAAATTAGATTGAAACATGAAAATAAGAACAAAATAATGTTCAAGCAATAAAATCCTATTCTAATGAGAAAACTCTCAATCTCATGGGGGAATTAGTGTCATTTTGATGTGGAAAATGGCCCTTTCCCAACTCCTTGATCTGATTTCATGATATTTGATGATGATTGTTGATTCCTTGAAGAATTTTTCCAATAACGTAGCTATGAGAATATGAAAATTGATAAAAAATCATAAAGATGGATGAAGATGCTATGAACTTTGAAGATAATGATGTTGCATAAGTTGTGGATACTCAATTCAAATGAGAGCCTCTTATAAATAGGAGAGATTGATGGAAGAAGATTCAAAATGGATGAATGTGGGATAAAAGACCAACCAATGAGAGAAGGCCACGTGAAGATGTGATTGGAGGAGGAATGAGCACATTTTGATGAATGTGCACATAAATGCTATTAGATTCAAATTTGAATTTGATGAAATGAGAAGTTGGGGGGAGAGAGGAATGGAGTAAATGTCACTTGGATCAAGGCTAAGGACATGTAAGAGGCACTAAATGACTTGTTGAAAGTACTCGTCCCCTTTTGGAGGGATTTTTCAAATTTGTGGAATATTCCCTTTTGATGCCAAGTTGAGGGAAAATGGATGAATTTATAAATCAATTAAATTGATTTATTGGTGCAAGTTGAAAAATCTAGAGGATTATGGTGATTAGGATTAGATTTAATCATGATTTGATCAAATTAAGTAGAAATTAGATGTTTTGACAACTTTGACTTAAATTTTAGGATTTATTTAAATCAAAGTTGAGAGGAAAATAGTTTTAATATTTAAATAAATAAAGATTGATTTATTTAATTAAAGAGAGTGATGTTAAATTTAAACCAAATAAAGGTTAATGTATTTGATTTAAGGAGATGACATTAGATATTTAATTAAATAAACTAAATTATTTAATTAAAGGAGAGACTATAGGATTAATTAAACAAGCTGATTTATTTAACTAAGAGAGGAAATGTGATGAATTTAATCAAATAAAGATTATTCAATTAAATTAATTAGTAAAGGGGATGAGTTATGAGGAAACAATGTTAGTAAGATCAAGATTAGGTGTATAGGATCAACATGTATATTTTTCATGTCTACACTTACATTATTTTTTACTATTTGGGGCCCTAAAAAAAATGAATTTGTATTGTAGAATTCGCTAAATCAAAGTGCCAAACACTGTAATTTTTTTGGGTCATTAGAAAACTAGTTATAGGGAGTTGCACATTTGTTCTTCTTCATTTTTTATTATCACGCTATTTTCTACACTATAGATCAATTGCAAGTTCCTCTTAATACTCCATAGAATTACTATGAATGAAAATCTAAAATGCTAATGATGTTGAGAAGAAAATGATTATTCAAGATTACTATGGGTACAAAGGTGAACTTACCATATATGTAAAAAAATTAAATGATATAAAAATATGATATGACATATTGTTTACTATATTTGTATCTCTAAACCTACTCTTCTACATTGAGCCTATGGATTCATCAAATAAAATTTAGACTATTTTAGGATTTACAATGTTATGAGAGGTCAACAATAGGATATTGTGCTTATTATTTTGAGTTATGGGATTTTTTACACTAGTCTGTGTTCTTCACTAAGCTAAGATTATTGAGATTATAATTTTAAAAATGTGGTATCGAAAAAGAATACATCAAATTGATTTGTAGTATTATCTCTAAACTTGGTTTGAATTTCTATGATAGAAAGGGCACACTTGGAACTTAGTTCACTATGTCATATTTTAATAATTTTCCACAACATTCATGAGGGAGTGGGATAATCTCATCCAAATGGATGCTCTAAAATTCTCCAAGTCATATTCCTTGGTTGCTAACTAGGAACCAAAGAACAAAATGGGTTAGGCAATAAGGAAAGGAAATTAAAAAAATAAGGACAAGAAGGATAAAATTGGTGAAAAAAACACTACATACAAATTAGCATTTGAGATCTCTCCTACTCAAAAGGTTACAATACTAATAAATAAATGGTTAAAATTAATTATTGTAAGAGAGGTCACAATGAGCATAAGTGTTTGAATAAATATATTGATCATCTAAACATAAAACACACATTCTGCAAAAGAATAAAATCAAAGTTTTGATTATGTGGGAAAAGTGGGTTTTGAATGGACCCAAAACCAATAACAAGCAATTTTTGACAAGGACCCAAAACCCAACTAGAGAATGAACACTACTAAAAGATACACATAGATAACCAAAAACCAAATAACATTAGATCTATGAAGAATAACTGAGACTTTCCAAATCTGTAACACATGGTTTTACAAGGAACCTTGAACCAAAATAGGACATGAACGGGAACTTAGAGCCCAAATAGAACAAAAGCACAACTTGAGTCAGTCAGGAAACAAAACATGACATAAAAACCACCTAAGATAACAAGGCTATCATTAGCTTGCAACATCCAAACTACAAAATAACACTTATCAACAATACCCAAGGAATACAATCTCCCCACCTTAATAGAGGAATTAAATATTAGGATTAAACATTGGAGAGCCCCATCCTTCTCACAACACCAAATAGCCTAAGACACCATCCCAACCTCCACCTTAATAAAAGAGGGCTCCCCTCTTTAGGAGAGGATGAACTGAGGACCTTTTCCATAGAACATAGAACTTCCCACCAGATTCATATTATGCCTCTCCACCTCAATAGAAGAGGGCTCCACCTTAGAAGGAGAAATCTCCACCTCCATAGAAGACCAAAACTATAAAACCCAAAGTAAAGAAGCTACATCCAAGGAAAGGATAAACAAAACATCCTTAGGCAAAAAAGACTGGAACACCAGAGAAGAAACATAACACTCTTCAACCAACAACCTTGAGAGAATAAACCATTGATCCATAACCATAAAAATATGAAGGAGCTCAACCAATCGAATGAACACAACCACACCCTACAAGTCGAACTTCAAAGCCCAAAAGGGGAAGAACCCAAATCTCAACAAGCAAAAATGGCCAAAAAAATTAGAATGCCAACCACCCAGCAGGAAAGTAACCAACAAAAATCATGAATAGGGTAGAGAATCACTCCACCTGGGCCACCACAGATGCACAACACCAAGGGAGAAATTCCCCACAAGATCAAAAGAAAGAAACACCATTGCAATGAAGCAGAGAAAAAGAAGCCAGAAGGCTAGGAAGAGTTGAAAGCACCAAGCTACAGGGACCTGTGAAAAGCATGACAAGGCCAAAAAATCCCAAAAGTAGAGAGAGAAGAGAGAAGGCAAGACCATGAAGAACAACCTCTAACCCTACATGCCAGTCAAGGTCCAAAACATGCCGAAAAATCTCCTCATACAACCCCATCAATGGAAAACCAAAAACCTCATGCAACTTCAAAGAGGAAGCCCTACGAAAGCACCATCCTACAACCAAAGCAAGAAAATCCCAAAGAAATAATTTGTAGGAAGAGAAGAGTGACCAAACAGAACCATAGAGCATAAACACCAACCTGACATGCTATTCCAGGTCAAAAGATAATCCGCAAGTCACCACACAACTTTCATTAATAGACAAACCCAAGCAACAAAGCATAGAGATCCCTCAATCCAAAGAAGCAAATGTCTCCCCTTCAAAAGAAGAGAGCAAAAAAATGAAGAATAGCCCCAAAGATCCCACCAAGAGACCACTAGGAAACCACCCAACACCAGCTAGGATCCAGGAACATCACCCTCTAAGAGACAAGCGCTGGTAGCACAAACCACACTAGCAACAAGAGGAGCCAAAGCCACTCCCAAAAGATCCCTAACCAGCGAGAAATCCACAACAATGACCAAAAAACCCAACCAACAATAGTACCGGCCCCATCAATGCTTCCACCCTCACCATCTTCATTGTCCTCATCCCCTCCTTCGCCATCTCCATCCTCAGAATTCAAAATCTACGTTTTGTGCCCTCTCTCACCCTAAGAATAACATCAATGTTCCTAAGTATAGTAAAATAAATTTCTTCAAGTTAGGGTTTTTATTCAAAATTAAAGTGCAATAGCAAGGGTCAAGGAAGAAGCAAGACCATTGTATTATTTTTAGCTCCACCTTCTTCTTAAGTAATTAACTCTTGTACTTCACACCACATGAATCCTTTATGGGATCTTCACATATTTTGAGCCTTATTCCATGCTCCTATATGAGAGAGGGTACATTGGAATATATGATAGGACATTTCAATATATTCAATGTGTTTCTTTTTTGTCAACTTGTATCCTATTAGTTTACTATATCACTCACTTAAGTTCAAGAAAACAAGTTTAGTTTACCCTTGTTGTAGCAACCAAGATGTAAAAGAAAATTTAATGATATCTTCCATAAGTAAACAATGAGCACAAAAATATTTTTACCAAATAACATAAGAGTGCCAAATTTACAATGAGTTCCTTGCATATAAATGCAAGGTAGAGGATGTATGAAGGTATACATGATCATCTGACAACCCCTCCAAATACACAACACATATTAGCTCATATGACAAGTGTGAGAATTTTTTATTGTTCATGAGATAGGTGTCTCAACCACTTGAAGTGAGACAAAAATTAAAAACTCCATAAATGGAAACTTAACAAGTGTGAATGGGTTAACCTGGAAAGAATAATATATTAATGATTTTGATAATGACCCTATAGACACCTAAATTCGGCCACTCATGTTTGGTCAAATTCATTATTTTCCATCTAGATATCCTCTTATCTACATTAATTAAATAATATTTTTATTATTTAATTAATACCCCTAAAGTCCTCTAAATCCCTAAGGTATTTAATCAAATAATTAAATACTTTACCCCTTATCCCTTTCCTCCAAGAATTAAATAAATAATATATTTATTTTATACTCTCATGCCCCATCCTCCATAATCCACTCCTAATCTTAATCCCCCTTGCTTAATCCTTTACTAAGGATGTGCACATTCCTAATCATTGATTAGGGAGGTGTCACATCGTCCATAAAATTCAAGTGGGCTCCTAATATCTCTTAGCCACCTAAACCTCCTCTAATCATCCATTAATTAGCCTAATCTAACCCAAGGTCAACCCCCTAATAAATACTACCCACATCCCAATGGAATTTTTAATTCCATTTTATTCTTCCAACACCCCTCATGGAATTTTTAATTCCATTTACAATCCCCATGTCCTTTCCAATGGAATTTTAAATTCTATTTATTCATCCAAAGTTTCTAGAGGAATTTTTAATTCCTTTTATCCTTTCTATGCACATTAAAAAGGAAATTTTAATTCTTTTGGTCGATCTTTGCTCTCCACCCTTGATCTCTTGTCCTCTTTCAAACTTCACCATCCATTTCCATCTCCCTTGCTAAATGGTTAACACTTAGCCATTTTTTTCATTCAACCACAAGGTACCACATTCAATCTCACATCACCATCTTGCATTCATAGCCAAATCCACCACCTTTTCATCCAAATCAAGAAAAATCAAGTTGTTATGCTGTTGAAATTGATCTAGGAGCACACACATCAAGCCATCAAAAAGTGAAAACAAAATCATCAAGCTTAAACAAGGTAAAAAATTTGGTATTTTTTTTACAAGTTTGAGATTCAACTTTAAGCCCTAATTTGAGTGTTTTGTTTTATTTTTATCCTTTTTATTAAGTCTATTTCTTGCATTTTAGATGGGGTAAAAACATTGTACACATTTATAGCATGCTCGGTGGGACCCACATCATGGGTCCTTAACATTTTTTCTTGTTTTCATTTTCAAGGTTTTGGATTTTATTCACTACAAAGGTGAATCCACCTAACTTTAGGGGTGAATCCATTTGTTGAAGAGGTGATTGCACACCCACTACTCCTTTGAATAGGAAATCTTGCACTCAACCATCCCAAACCTGACTTACAATGGTGAATCCGCTCCCTAAAAGGGCGATTGCACACTTGGTCATTTGTCACTTGACTTGTAGAGGTGATTGCAAGTTCTCCCTTCCTCTCAAAGTGTGATTGCTCTCTCGACCCTCCTCTGAATGGGTGATCTTGCTCCTACCTCTTTCTAGATAGGTGAATCTACTCCCCAACAAGTGAATCTATTCCCACCTCTTTATAGATAGGTGATCCTACATTTGGGTGAACCTGTGACCTGAACGAGCAACTATGCTAGGTACATACATGAATCTAATCTTTCTCACAAAGGAAAACCTGCGCTCTAGAGGGGAAAACTTGTAGCCTACAAGGGTGAATCTTCCTTCTACAAGGGAAAATTTATGTGGTCTATAGAAGGTATAAAATCCCTATTTTCGATAAAAAAATAATAGCCCTTTATCCTTTCCTTTTCAAAAAAAAATTCTCTAGGGGCTTCACCCCCAGACCCCTTTTCGTTGGGTTGAGTGTTTGACCCCCCTTGGGCTAACAATCATCTATTTTTTTATCATTTATCTTTGTATCTAATCACCTTTTTGTGCAACTTGTCCTCTCTTATCCAAGATTGAAGATTGAAATTACTAACTTATCTTATATACGACAATCAGTCAAAGACCTTAGAGTAGTTGATTTTCCAAACTAATCTAGGCACACATAGATTTAATTAAAGGGTCAATTTACTTTTTTGTTGTGTTTGGGAGTGTGTTGTTGACGTATGCTCTCCCCTTGCACTAGATGGTGATCCTGGGTGATCAAAAATTACAACTCATTCCAATCCAATTGAGTCCACTAAGGAGTACTAGCACACACACACTCTCCCCTTATGCTACGTGTGAGCCTAGGGACCAACATAAACGTCTAGTATTTCCTCCCCTTTAGTGAGACCTACTTGGGATTTCATCACGTGGGGGATGATCTTGACCACGTGTTATTGGCGAGGTATATAAAAGGGGGAGAGACAAAGCTATACCCCAATCTAGTCACGTCCAGTCTAGTGAAGTATCAAGGCCAGGGTGATACCTAGATAAGACGTGTTGGGTTGGTATGAGTTTCTTGTACCTTGCTAGGGCTCCCGACCCATGCTTGTGATGGGCTGGTGTTCATATTTGTGCCTCATGCACCCTCCTGGTGTATCGAGGACACCTTAGAGAGCTTGTTTAGCCTAGATAAAGACCTGTGTTCAGTCGTGGCTTGGTGTAGTGTAGGGAATGTGGATCATACCCCAAATTTACTCACCATGTACTCCCTCAGGTTGAGATAGAAATCATCATGGTGAACTATGATAGTTCTCAAGAAGAGAGAGAATGTGAACCTAAGGAATCTATTGACTACCCTATTCCATTACTTCTATAGCTATCCACCTTCATGAGAAAGGGTGATCCAGAGAACCACTTCGGTATCACAAAGTATTAACCTTGGGGTGTCCCCTCAAGGTAGTGGGCCTACATCAAGTTAGCAAACCTTTGCTACTAATTTTAGGCTTGTGTTTTCTGACATGTCTTCTTGTGATATACAAGTGCTTGTTGTCAGTCCGATTCAGTCCATCCCATTTATTTTTGTTTGTTGTTTGTGTCCTTTTTCATAGTTTTCCCTTACCCTTAGTGAAAAGTTTGCTTCACATAGGGGCGAACTTTCCTTGTGGATAGGTGATCCTACCCTCACAAGTGAGAATCCATGTCATAGTCTAGTCAATTCACCCAATAGGAACACTCGCCTTTGTTAAGGGAAAAATCACTTGTGGGTCTCTTATATAGGTGACCCCACATTCACCTGTTCCTTGAATAGGTGATCCCATCATCCATATAGGCGATTTTGTGCCTATGTCTCCCCATCCTTTATCTATAAATCTCATAGAATAGGAAAACCTACTATCCACAAGGCTATCTTTCTTTGAATTTGAACCATCCTTATCTGTGAATATCCCTAGATAGATGATTCTATCTCCTATATAGGAAATTGTGCCATCCTACGTCTGTACTGAGTCCTTCCCTAATAGGCGATTCTACTTCTTTCTTGGGTGATCTTGCATACCTCTCTGTACACTCAATCTACATAGGAGATCATGTCCTTACCAATAGGTGATCTTGATACCTACAGGGGTGATTATGTGATATCCATAGATAGGTGAATCTGTGATCTAGAGAGGTGAATGTGCTATAAATCGATGTGCATCCCCTCCCCATACAAAATCTAGAGAGTCAATCCATCCTATCATGATTAGTGTATATCTTCCTCAATCCAAAATCATAATTTAATCATTTTCCGTCTTCATATCCATCTCTAAATTATCACTTTCCTCCATCCAACAATCATCCTCATCATTTTAGTTACATCCTTGACTTTAGGAATCTCTCTCATCACATCCTCTAACATCCTAATCTAATCTTTAATCCAATCATCCTAATCTAAGGTTAAATCAAATCCTAGTATGAGCTTCAATCCAATCCTAATATGAGCTTAAATCGAATCCCAATATGAGCTTAATTCACATCCCAATTTGATTTTTAGTCCATCCACATCCAAGATCTTCTAATTTTGAAAAAAATATTATGACTCCTACTTCCACATTCTTCTAATCCATTCTATTTATCTTTTAATTATCTCTCCTTTCCGTCTAATCATATATTCCCATATTTTCAATCCAACACCATGAATCCTTAACCTACATCAGTGCAACCAAAAATAGTAGTCAAGGGGAATCCCAATTATGTCGATGATGATAATGAAAGTATTTTTGATCAAGATGAGTATGATATTGATCCCCTTGATGATATCATTACTATCAAGCTTTCCCCAATCATCTTCCAAAATCCAATCATTCCTCTAAGTTATCCTATCATTCCTTTCTCCACATTCACTAGCAATCCTTATGCTACCATTGATAGGGGATATAAATTATCTTCCCCATCCAATTTCTCTAATATCAATCCACCATCCACATATTTTTATCCTAATCCACCATCCATGTCCTCCTATCCTAATCCACCATCCTTATCCTCCTATGTCACTCCATCTTTCACTCCATCATATCCTAATCCTCCCTCCAACCCATCATCCCCTCCTAATCCACCATCCATATCCTCCTATATCACTTGATATTCCACTCCATCATATCTTAATCCTCCCACCAATCCATCATACCTTTATCCTCAATATAATCTTGACCCCCCCACCAATCCTAATCCTCCATCCTACCTTAATCCTCCATCTATCTTGATCCCCTCACCGATAGCAATCCTCCATCCTACCTTAATCCTCTATCTAATCTTGATCCCCTCACCAATCCTAATCCTACACCTACTCTTATTCCTCCATCCAATCCCATCCACCCATCTAATTCTAATCTACCAATGTAACATCCTAATCCTCCACCCATTCATAATCTATCATCTATTCCCATCACCTCATCTAAGCATAAAATACACAAGTATCTCATTCCACATGTCATCCAAGGACTGATGACAAATAATACATCCCCAAATCCACATCTTGAAGTCATAGAGCCATGCTACCCCACTCCATCATGTGTGGTCACTAGTGATGATGCCCTTCTCCATCCCATTACTATTACCCCTCCTAATGCCATTTGAATAATTGAAACCATCAATCCCATTAAATCCATTGAATCCCTATCTTATACTCCTAGAACCACTAATCCTAGTGAAGACACCCAAATAAAATCCACTCCCTTGAATTTCATGAACACTCCATTCTTCCATCACCTCCATCTGAGGAGTACATCCAACACTCCTCTATAATAAGGCCACCTACACAAGTTGAAACAAGCCAAGAGCTTTATCCAAATCATACCAACATATACCCTCATCCACATCAAGATCCTACCAACTCATCCACCCCATTTTAAGATCATAGTCCCCTATCTACTCCATCTCATGATCCCTTTGCTCAACCAAATCATGATCATGCTATCCCATCCACTCCATCTCAAGATAATACTAGATCATCCACTCCATCCCATGATCCCCTTATAAATCAAGATCCTATCATACCACATAATCCCCCTCATGATTCCTTATCACTCAATACTCCCAATCAAGATGCTACCATCCCACCATCTCCATCTCACGATCCTTCATCGTCACCTAACCAAGCTACCCCAACACCACTTTTATATCGTATTGGTACTCTTGCATTCATCCATGGTGGTTTTCTTGTAGGAGAAGAACAATGCATATACACAGCCCATCCTCCCCCACCTAATCATGGACTCACATCATGCTTCCAAAAATTGTCCTACCATAGATAAAATGCTCAAGACTATGGAATATCAAGGAAAAGGTTTAGGTCTTCATTAGTAAGGTATTTTAGAGCCCATCCATGTCAAAGAAAATTTGCGTACACAAGGTCTTAGATATATATCTCGAGACTCACAATCCAAAAATGTTGGTACAATATTTGTACATCCTAAGTGAGCCTCGTCCAAAAGAATAATAGTCTCTTCCCATCATTCCACCACACCATTTGTCACCATCCCCCCTCCTCCATCATATTATCTCCAAACAACCATCCATATTCCTCTGTCATCCTCCAAATCTATTTTGGGTCCTTATGTCCCTCCATCCACCATCAATTTTCCTCCATCTACTACATCTATTTTGGGTTCTTATGTCCCTCCATCAACCCTCATACATACCTCATATACTAAGTCCATTTTAGGACCTTATATCTCAAAATCACCTCCTCCATCTCATGATACCCATGCTTTCATCCACCAATCACCTATTCCTATCACCCATCATAAAAATCTCACTCTCAAAACCTCTAATCAAGATCAAAAAAGGTGCACAACTATACCTCCTCCATCCACACCCCATCTCCAAAATCCTACCTCCATCACTCCATTCATAATCTCTCCACATCATCTATCTCTTAATACCAAACCTATTTGCATCCCAAGAACTTTTGATGCCAAAGTAAAAATTCATAAATCCAAACATCCACATGAATCTAAAGATCCACATGTCCCCTCTAAAGGACGTGATGAAGAAAATAAAATCCCATCCAAAAGCGTAATCAACCACAAAGACTACAAAATCCTATTAAAGCAAAAATCAAAACCATGTGGGATCCCAAAGAAAAAATGTGCAATGCCTTCAAATAAAAAATCCATAATGACATCCAAAGTTTCTAATCCAACAAAAAATCATTCAAATCCTCCATCTCCTAAATCTATTTTGGGTCCCTATGTCCCAAAATTCACTATCCTAATTCCTCCATCATCCTCACATTCCACATCCATTAATCCTCCTATCATTTCACATCCCCCACCATATGTGCCAATTTTGGTCTTGAAAAAATTCCCCCATCACACATCCACCCCATAATTCCATCCATGCACTTTTAAAAATCTCATCCATTATCCCACATATCTCCCCCATAAAATCCCTTTAATCAATTATCTTGCATAATTCATCCATTCTAATTAAGTTGTACCAACATCCAATAGTCATTTCTAACATGGGCTTGTATTACCTCACATGGAGCTTGATACTGGAGTCCTTCATCCATCCCCTTATCACATATCATCCAAATCCCTATCCTCATCCATCTCCATCCACCCACTATCGAAAAGTTCAAAAAAATAGTAAAGAGAAATAATTCGTCCAATGGTGAAAACTTGGAAAACAAGCACCTTGGATAAGTACCATGATGAAAAATTGGAAAATAGCCATCATGTGTAAATACCCCATCCAGTTTACTTCCACATTTGGGGGAAAATCCATGCTATGCATCCCCTTCATCCATCTCCTCTATCCCACCAATCTTCCATATCCTACCCATCATATCCCATTTATCTCCAATCCCTCCATCCTCCTTGTGATATTTTTCAGCCTCCTACAATGATTTCAATAACTAATCTCTTAAAACCATGATTCAGAGATTGGACATCTAACCTAAATAGCCATTTTAATCATTATGAAGGTGCATTTAAATTGTCAACCCAGGGACATGAACTTGAAATGGGTCAACACAGTATGTGCACTAGGAACTCAAAGTATTCATCTTCATTCTAAAACTAAGAGAGAATTAATACTAAAAGTAAATTGCATGGAAAGAAACAAAGTAAATATTGAAAATTACTCAACAATTAAACTTAAACTGAACATGCATGACAAAAATGAAAATATGAGCATAAAATAGGAAACTACTATGCCCGCTAGTGGTTGCAAGAACAGTCAGTGCCATATTCTTAACTAAGTACTAAATAGAAGATAATAATAATCTAACTAAACTAAAACAATGGATTAATCACCAAGTGGTCCCCCTTGGATGAGTATCCTCTAAAACTAAAGAAAACTCAGATACTCAACTCAAAATCTCATTTTATTCATTGGAAAGTGCAAATACAAAATAGTATGTCTAATAGTATTATCAGATTATACAATAGCTTGGTGACTAATTCCTAAATAAGGAGGATCTAAACCTTATTTATCAACTAAATAGGGCAGTCAAATCCCACTAACTAAGAGGATTCCATTTAGGAAAACTAGAGAAAAGAGTGGAAGGGTGGTTACACATCCAGGGGAATCCGTTCAAACATGCATGTCCAAATGCAGACTCGACCACTGTAGTAACACCCATATTGCTCAATGTCATTAAATATCAGCATAAGTTGGTTACATGCGGCTGACATGGAAATATCTTGTTGTCATCCTTCTATTGACCTTCACGCGATTCCCTTGTGTGACTAGCCGGCGATTGTGTTTCTCAACTTAGCATTTTCAATCATGTTTGCATGGCCATGTTAGTACGCATAATAATTGCATCACTATAACCACCTTAAAGAACATTCATTAACCACATGCAAGATTGATATAGATAGTCCACATAATAGGTTAATATCATTAAAATTTATATAAGTGGAATTAAAACCAGATGTCTTATGGTTTGAGGGAAACTATATAAAAGTATCTGCATGTAATATCAATGTCCATGGTAACTTCAACAAATAAACTATAGATTCTACCCATAACTAGACCAAAAACTAGACTCATCACTCCCCCCAACCTAACATTTTTGGTCCTCCAGTAGGGGAAGAGTTATGCTTCTTCTTGGTCAAGGCTTTGAAATCTACAACTGATAACTGTCCAACATTAGTGTCTTCCATGGGCGAATCAGGGTTCCAATAGAATCCTCCCAACTTGTCAAGTCTCCTCCATCTTTGATGTTATCCAACAATGTCATATCGGTAGAACTTGAATTTTGGTATAGGTCACATGAGGATATGCAGTTGAAAAGTCAGGGGAAGCCATTCTCATCCCTTTGTTCTTCCAATCCGAATGAACCTTTCAATTCTTTTTACTGCAGCAACATAGTTGTGGGTGGAATGTGCTTCAACTTATTTCAGCTCATCATTTAATGTGTTCCATCTCTGGGATAGGTATCATCTTATAATGTCCTCTTTTGTTGTTGCTTTCACTTCATATTCACTATAAACTTCCTCAATCAAAGGCATAATCATGTTACCATATCTCGGCTTGAAAAACATTATATTCCAGTTTGTGTAAATGGCTTTGGGGTTCCTTGATTCAGCTCTAATGGCCAAAGGAATGTTGGATTCCTTCCCTTTATAAGAATTATATTGTTCACCCTAGCTAATCTCATTTTGTACCCAAGACATGAATGCTCAATTGGATGTCCCCCACATAAAGTAGTGAGTTCTAGTCTTAGTATTTAGTTACAACAAAATTGTGCAAATAAAATTCACATAAAAAAAAATTCATTTCAGGGGAGGCAACCTTATAAGCATTGAAAAATTTAGTAGGTGTTTCAATAGAGGGTTTCAAACCTGAGATCATTCTTGACAATTTAAAGGAGAGATATTTCTCTTTGAGGTGTAGAGCATAAACCCTTGGAGGGGTTCTGCATTCTAAAATTTGTGGCACCATGGTCGTAATGCCTCTCACCCTCTCCTTCAGAAAGACAATCTCTTCATTCTTTTATTCAATAATATAATCCCTCTCTTGGATTTCCCTTTTCAATCATTTATTTTCCTTTTTCCATTCCTCCTCTCTTCTTTGTATATCTTTCCACAAATTTAAAATTGTTGCATGCACTAAAAAATCAAGAGGGTTATGGATTGCTACTAGGGTTTTTGTGGATGGTTTCTCCCCATATAGAACTATTTGCATAGATTCAGGATTTCCCACTGGTCCAAGTTGTAGAAGTACAATTTCTCTTTCCTCCTCTTGCTACAGGGCCTCTTGTTCTCGTTCTTGTAGTTGTTGCAGGAAATCTTGATCTATTTCCTAGTTTTGTTGTAAGAAATCCTCATCTATTTCCTAGTTTTGCTGCAAAAACTCTTGATCTTGGTCTTGCACCAAGATCCTCCAAGGTCATTTTCTCTACCTTATCGAATATATTTTCTTATTCTACATTTTCTTGCTCCATTGTAGTTTTGTTCCCTCACATGATGTCCCACCAAGCTCATGGTTTTTCTAAGAAGGCATATCAACAACCAGTTTTGATTTCTTGAGAGGGCTCTTATGTTTTTCTTTGGCTGTAGGATGAATAGTGCCAACCTTTCTTTTCTTAGGACTTGGTGCCTCTCTTTGCACAAGCTTTTTTTTTCCTTTCCTTGCTTCTACCTCCCTCTTCTATGCCCTAGTCCTTATTATAGTTTCAAGTGGAACATCATCATCATTAGAATTTGATGAAGAATTTTATTTTTTAGAGTGCTCAGGCTCAGAGGAACTACCATCTATAGTCCTTTCTTCAGTAGGATGATTCACACCAAGGTCAACACCAGAGGTTGAAGCACCAAGTGTGTCTTCAGCCATGCTTAATTTTATTTTAGACCTACATGTCTAAGGTGAAACCCGAGGTTGCAACTACTCAAGTCTAAATTGATCAATTTTTATAAATTCCTCCCAAGTCATTCTAGGTGTTGCATCATGCAAAGGTTTTTCAACCAACAATCTAATTAGAAAATGGTGGGATATATCGTTGTCCCTACCTTTTTCAGTTTTTGTTGTCATGATGGAGAGAAGGTTGTACAAGTCATTGGGAACATCCATCCTCCTCCTGAGCCTCAGATGACTCAACAGTTTGAAATACACTGAAAGCAGGTTTGACAGTAGACCATCACAAGTGATATATTTGATAATGTAGATGGTTTCCTACTTCCATGGCTTGGGCAAAGAGATTATTTTAGCACCATGTTTTTCAATAGTGATGGGGGGGTCACCATCTATCATGAATATAGCCCTAGCTGACCTGACATCTCTAGAAATGGGGTAAGGTTCACCGTTAGCTAGTAACCCTAACACTTTTGCAATTCGTTTCTCATTTTCCATGACCTCCAACTCTTTTACAGTGGCTTTTACATATGAATTTTTTTGGGTGAACTCTAGTGCAACACTTTCATCAAAATAGTCTAGCCTTAGGAAATAGTCCAACCAACCACAATTCTGAAATTCGGCCAGGCACTGTGCATCCTGCAATAAAGCATCATGAACTAAGGGCCCATTTCGAATGAATTCACCTCCCATTGTCTATAATCAATCTATCACTCTGAAAAATTAAAATTCCCTTATGTAATTCTCATCTATAAGCAAATTCCTTTCTTCTCACTTTCTAGCTGAATTGTCAACTAAATTTTCCTTCACTCTATTTTTTATGATTTACTATTTGCATTTCAAGATTATGACAGGGTCAATAATGGAAAGGAATGGTAATAAAAGGGAGTTATGATGAGGGAAAACGGCGGTGGAATTTTAGTGTCACATCGTATGTGTGAGTCATCTTTTATTTCAAATTTTAAATCAGCTCAACAAGATTTGTTGACGTAGACAATCATGGACTGACATGTGGCAATATATTTGCATCTTCTTACCCCTCCCCTGAACCTAAATTTGGACATGTGTCCACACATGAAAGATGACAATAGTGATTTGATAGGGGGGTACATAAATTATGTGAATGCTCATACTAATGTACAATGATTAAATGAAACACTCTAAAAGATATTTAAGAATGCAATTAATACACACATACCAGAGTGTGTACAAACATGATTGTGTAGAGGATCCATTACAATGATCATGGAGAAATTACCTCTCACCTTTTTAAGAAATAATCGAGAAATTAATGATGATAAAGTTGAATGGTGTCAGGTGGAATGAAGTGATGGAAGAGAGAGAAAGGTGGTATAGATGGATGGATGGGTGGATGGGTGAAGAAATGGACTTCTACAACAACAGATTTCTTTATTATGACAAGTGTGTACCTTAATTAGCCAGAAGGAGGGATACTAAGTCCATTTCCTTTGTCTACAGGAACTCCTCAGTTGTAAGAAGTATGCTTGGGTGTTTCATGTTGGATGAATTATTGTAGGAGCTCTTGTTTGGAAGCTGGCCTGTGATACAATTTGAGACGATGCCCATTGACTAGTAATTTTAATGTGACAGGGTCAATGGTAGTGAGCTAAACAACTCCATTGGAAAATACCTTAGCAACTTCATATGGTCCTAGCCACCTTTTCTACAATTTTCCAACATTATTTGGATATCGTGAGTCATAAAGCAATGCCCAGTCACCTAGCTGAAATTTATTTTCTCTTTAATAAATTTTTCATGCCATTTGACTCGTTGAATCTACACAACTTCAGTATGGTGCAAGGTTGTTTTCCTCATCTCATCTAAAGCATTCAGTTACATGATCCTTTCTTTTTGTGCCTCTGAAATTTCCATCCCCAAGAAAAATATAGGACCAAATATTTCCCTTCTCTCATAACATGATTTGGTCCTATATAAAACATGCATCCAACTGTCCATGAAAAAGGGAAATATTTTTCAATCAGAATCCTTCTCTATTTTGGAGAGAAGTGAGGAGGAACTCTCCCTATCACAAGGTAATTAGCTATGTCAACATACCGGGGTTTTTTCACACTTCTTGATAATATATTCTCATCAGGAAAGGAGTCATCTATGGCTTGACTATCCTCTGATGTGGTCAACCTTGAAATAAAATCTACAACAATGTTGGCCTTCCCTGGTTTGTCTACAATAGTTATGTCAAACTCCTACATCAACAATAACCATCTAGCTAAAATTCTTGAGATCAAGGGTTTATTCATGAGATATCTAATGGCTACATTATTAGTGTGCACAAAAATATGGTAACCTATATTATAGTGCTTGAATTTTTTCAGGACATAGATCACTACCAACATTTCTTTCTCTGTTACTGTGTAATTGAATTCAAATCCTTGCAAGTTTTTTCTGAAAAAATGAATGGAATTTTCAATGGCTCCTTCTTTCTTTCCTAGGACTGCTCATATTACATAATCTGAGGCATTTGTATGAATGTGAAAAGGAATTTACCAATTAGGTCTCTTAAGAACATGAGCATGAGTGAAGGTTGTCTTTAAATCATAAAATGCTTTATCACAGCCTTCAGTCCTTTTGGAACTTAGCTTCTTTAGTCAGGAGACTATACAATGGTGCTTCTATTTTGCTAAAATATTTGATGAAATTCTAATAATAGCCTACATGTCCCAAGAAACTCCTAGCATCATTTTGTTTTATAGGTATATGCAGATTATTAATTACCTCAATTTTTGTAGGATCAACTTGAACTCCGTGGTGGGAAATGTAGTGGCCAAGAAGTACACCTTCCTGCACCATCATGAAGCACTTCTCACTATTTAGAGATAGATTTTGGTCTTCACATCTTTGTAGGACTTTCTTCAAATTTTCCAATGCTTCATCAAAATCAGCTCCATAGGTTGTAAAATCATTTGTATAGATTTCCACGCAGTCAAGGGAGATGTCTGGAAATATGCTTATGACTTCTCTCTGAAAAGTTGTAGGTGCATTGCATAAACCAAAGGGAATTACTGAATAGGCATATTTCCCCCATCAACATGTGAATTTCGTATTCTCTTGGTCTTTTGATAAAATTTGAATCTGATTGTAACCAATTAATCCATCAAGAAAAGAAAAGTATTGCTTTCCTGCAAGAGAGTCTAGGACTTGATCTATAAAAGGCAAGGGAAAATGGTCCTTCTTAGTAGCAACATTGAGCTCCATATATTCAACACAGACTCACCATTTTCCTCCCTTCTTAGGCACAATCACCAACGGAGACAACCACTGGTTGTCTGAAATAGGGTAGATAAATCCTGCATCTAGTAACTTTTGTAGCTCTGCTTTGACAATTTCTCTCAATCCAGGGTTGATTATTCTTTGTGGATGTCTTACAGGTGTGAAATCATCTTTGAAATATATCCTATGAGTTCAGATATTTGGATCCAATCCCTTCATATCATGATAATCATAGGCAAATGCATTTTGATGGGCTTTCAGCAAATTTTCCAATGCCAACTTTTGTCCCTCACTCAATTTACTGTTGATATTCAAATATCGTCCTTCAGACACTTGTACTTGTGTAACTAACTCTATCATAGTTGCTTCATTAATACATGGTACCTTAAGTACATGTGGTAGAATTATGTGAAACATACCTATTGCTGCAAGAAGTTTGCCTGTTGGAAGAGTGACTGCAGGAAGAGTTGTTGCAGGAAGTCTTTCTACAGAGATAATGGCTGCAGGAAGAGTGGTTGCAAAAATTCTATCTGTTAAAAGAGTGGTTGTACTAAGATTAGGCACAACTAACAAAAGTGTTTTCATGAGGGCAGCAAAAATAGGCACATGAGCAGGTGATGTCTTCTCCATCTAACAATGGTTTTGAAGTATACTAGATAACACTTCATCTTCATCTTGAAGCTTCAGGAAATGACTTATTCCTAGCATCATGAGTTGTACCACAAATTCAATTTCTCTATCCTCTTCACCAATATGTGGCCATACATGATTATCCTTATCATGGGATGGTTGAGCAGGAGGATAAATAACAAGATTTTTGGTGTTCCTACTATCAGAAATGGTCATGTCACCTAGCCGACATTCAATATAAGCATTTGCAGTTGCTAACTATGGCCTACCAAGGATGATGGGATACCCACCTAGTGTATCTTTGGGAGAAAGAACCATGAATTCGACTAGATACTCCCAATATTCTAGAATCACCACAAGGTCCTCTACTGTGTTGTCAGGCTTAATACTAGAACTATCGGCAAGTTGTAGGATATTAGGTGTGGATCTCAAGCTTGTAATGTTTAGCTACTACAGGATGTCTTTAGTCATAAAATTGATTGTTGCACCCAAGTCAATCAAAGCATTCTTTATGTTTATCCCATTTATAATAACTTCAACCACAAAACTATCTGGATCATTGTACTTGGGGATAGTTACTTTTCCAAGCATGATGTCAGCCAATTTTCCTACTACATGAACTTTAGTTGGGTCCTTCTTTTTCCTGCCCAATTTCTTGAGGCATGCTTCTTTAATTTCCTTGCCATATATAGGAACATCTTTTCTCGCTTGGAACAGGGGTATCTAGACACATATATGCTTTATCTATTCTAGAATATCAAAATTAGTTTCCTCCTTGTCTTCTTTTTGTTTGGAAACTTTCAATCTCTAGGGGAATGGTGGTTCTTGTGTTGTTTGCCTAGCTAGAACTTGTTCAGGATTCTTAGGTACACAAGGTTGAATGGTATCAGTTGAATATTCTTCTTGCTATTCCATAGGAAGCTCAGTTATAATGGGGGTGTAAGGAGTTGCCAAGGTAGTTCTTAAACGCAAACGTATGCCATTTAAACTCATTGTATATGTAGGGAATTGATTTGGATCAACAAAATACATAGGTTGTTGTCGTTTATTATTTGGGTTGGGTGTGGGTTGGGTTGGTAATTGGGTAGGTTTGTGTATATTTGATCTGGATTAGCAAGAGGAAGCATTATAGCAGGTTGTTGGGGTTGAGAATATGGTTGCATGTAGCTAGTTGTTTGGTTTAGCAATTGTTGGCCACCTCTCCATTGAGATGTTTGTTGCCAGTTTCCTAAAGGTGGTTGACAAGGTCCTTGAAACTGTTGTCAATTCCCTTAAGTTTGTTTCCATTGAGGTGAAGAATTTTGGTAATTGGACCAAGCATTTGGAGGGTTACCCGAAGACTGTGATGGATATCCTCCATAGTTGGATGGACAAGGGAGCTGCCACTGGTTACTAGATGAATACAAATTAAAATATGGTTCAACAAAAGATAGTGGATTTAGTGGCATACCTTGTCTTGAAGCCCATGGAATTTTTTGTGCAACAAATTATACTTGGTCTTCCTCAGTCTGAATTGGTTTGAACTCAGGTGGAATCTTCTCACTGTCAATGCTAGCTATCACCTTACATCTGCAATCCTTCTTCTTTTGTATACAATAAGGGAAATATTTCTCAGCATGTCTCTACCTCCTCATGTTTCTTCTTAGCTTGAAGTGTATCCACTTGAGTAGCCATATTGTTGATGATATCCTACTTGAAATATGGCAAACAATTAGTAATCTCCATCCTTGAGACTCCACTAGTGGATGACTTACCAATAGAGGATTGGTAAGTTCTTCCTTTATTTGAAGCTACCCTAGAATAGTCTTGGAATATCTTCTTGATATCCTCCCAAGTGACTTGAGTGATATCTCCTCCTGCCATCAGGTCCAAGGTATCAGTGCAACTTTCACTAATTCCTCTCACGAAAAGAAACTTATGTGATTCTTCATTGAGTGTATGGTGTGGATATTTTCTACAGATAAAACATAAACCTTGAACTAAAATCCTCCAGACTCCCATCTTCCTTTTGTTGCATTATGAAAATGTCACCTCCTCTTATATCACTACCCCTACAATACTCCTTGTATTTTTCAAGGAACTTTGTCTTCATATCTTCCCAATTCGCCACAATGTTTCTACCAAGGCCCATAAACCATCTCAATGCAGCTTCTTTCAAAGTAGTAGGAAATAGCTTAAGTCTATGGGAATCATTGGTATAGTTATAGATTTTGCAGATTATATCAAACTCAAACAAGAATGTATCAGGATCTTTTGTGAAAAGTCCATAGAACTTAGGAAGGACTAAAGAAAGGATATTTTTTAGGTTATCGACTTCATTCTGTTGAGAAATGGGAAAAGGAAAATTTGGTTGGTTCTACCTATTAGGCCTATTTCCATATGCATCAGCCATGCCTTCTTGATGAAGTTCCAAAATAAAGGATTCTTCAACTAGATTTTGATCTTCAAGGGAAACTTCAGAACTGGTCAAGTCAAGGAATATATCAGCAAAGGGGTGTGGCTCTTATTCTTCTTCGTTTATGGGCAGATTTGGAAGCTCTACTATCTGAAATGGCTTTGGATTATTAGGAAGGAATATCCCATAAGCATCTCTTCTTCTTCTATGCATGTGATATCAACTCAGTATTAGCCAACGCACACAAAGAATGGGTGGGGAAAACTAGTGGATCATAACTTCTAACACTAAGAGCAAATTCCAAAAATACTACAATAGAGAAACTATCAATGACTCCAAAGGACTCCCTAGTTTGACACCATCCCCAACAATGACACCAAAAATGACAGCCTCCTACAATGATTTCAATAACTAATATTTTACAACAATGATTTAGAGACTGGAAATCTAACATAAATAGCCATTTTAACCATCATGAAAATTGTCAACCCAGGGATGTGAACTTGAAATGGGTCAACACAGTATATGCACTAGGAACTCAAAGTAGTCATCTTCATTCTACAACTAAGAGAGACTTAATATTGAAAGTAAATTGCATGAAAAGAAACAAAGTAAATGTTGAACATTACTCAACAATTAAGCTTAAACTGAACATGAACAAATGAAATTAAAATCTGAGGAGAAAACAAGAAACTACCTTGGCTGCTAGTGGTTGCAGGAATAGTCGGTGCTAGATTCTTAACTAAGTACTAAACAAAAGCTAATACTAATATAACTAAAATAAAGGAATGAATTAATCACCAAGTGGGCCCCCTTGGATGAGTATCCTCTAAAACTAATGCAAACTCAGATACTCAACTTAGAATCTCATTTTATTCATTGGAAAGTACAAATACAAAAGAGTGTGTCTGATAGTATTATCAAATTGTACAATAGCTTGGTGACTAACTCTTAAAGAAGGAGGATCAAAACCTTATTTATCAACTAAATAGGGTAGTCAACTCCCATTAACTGAGAGGATGCCATTTAGGGAAAGCAGAGAAAAGAGTGGAAGGGCAGTTACACATGAAAGGGAATCCACTCAGACATGCATTTCCAAATGCAACCTCCACCACTGCATTAACACCCACATTTCTCAATGTTATTAAATATTAGCATAAGGTCGTTACATGCGTCTGACATAGGAATCTCCTATCTTTGTCCTCTAGTTGACCTTCACATGATTCCTCTGTGTGACCAATTGGCGGCTACGTTTCTCAACTTAGCATTCTCAATCATGTCTGCATTGCAATGTCAGTACACAGTAATTTCATAGCTATAACCACCTTAAAGAAAATTAATTAACCACATGCAATATTAATATAGATAGTCCACATAATAGGTTAATATCATTAACACTAGAAAAAATGGAATTAAACCTAAATGTATTATGGTTTGAGGGAAACTATATAAAAGTATCAACATGTAATATCAAAGTCCATGGAAAATTCAACAAATAATTTATAGATTCTACCCATAACAAGACCAAAAACTAGACTCATCAATCATGATAAAGATAGAGGCACCTATCTATACATGCTTTGGAAACCTCTTGGTATACATTACCCTCATCCATACACTACCATATTCCTTATCCTCCTGCATCCAATTTCCTTGTCCGTGCATCATATCCACATCCATCTACCTTCCTTTTCCACCCATAATGCTACAATCCATCTCCATTCCTTCTTTATCAATCCTTCTATCTTCCATCCCTCCCACCTCATCATACATGACATATCTACAATGGAGCATCTCCTTATTTGTGACATGGTCCTTGGAGACAACATTCATCCATCATGTCATCCCTTCCATATCACTATTTTCACCTTCCCATCCATTCATCCACTAATCCATTTCATATCCACATCCTTACCTTCCCATCCATCCATCAACTAAACCCTTTCATTTCCTTGTCCTTATCTTCCCATCCATCCATTCACTAATCCCTTCCATCTCCTCATACTTATCTTCCCATCCATCAATCCATCTAGTAATCCCTTCTATCTCCCCATCCTTATCTTCCCATCCATCAATCCATCTAGTAATACCTTCCATCTCCTCATCCTTATCTTCCCATGCATCCATCCAACGAGTCCCTTCTATCTCCCAAATCCTCATCTTTCCTTCCATCCTCCCAAAAATCCTTTTCATCTCCCCATCCTTATCTTCCTATCCATCCATCATCTCATCCATTCCATCCCCCATCCTTATCTACCTATCCATTCATCTATATCCTCATTCCATCTCATAATCCCTTGTCATTGGTATCTAGCTATAGGCTATCCCCATGCAATCCAATGCCATCTACTTTGTTGGTATCACTCCCACCTCTTCCAAACTTCTTCTCAATATCCTATCACTTTTCATCATTCATCTATCCATTGTATCATCCTCCCAATTCATATTTTGATGATTTGGATAACTATCCCATTTATGAGCTTCTTGTAATCCAAATCTTATATATATCAGTCATCTTGTTCATGAGGTGAATCACGTGTCTTCCTCTTCCATCCATCATTGTATCTACTTATCATAGTAATCTCATCATCTGGATATCACCTATGCACTTTCACATAAGCAAGGCCATCTTTGATGAGCCCCCGAGGCTTTGGTTTGTCCTTTTGTGTCAATCCCCATCATCCATCTGCGTCAAAATCATCCTCTCTTTGCCTTTATCCATGGCCAATTTTCATTATTTTATCGAACTATGAGGTCTTTGTGCTTTCATGTAGGCAATGCTAATAATTTGATTTGCCCCTAAGACCCTAGGTCTATCATTAGGGTGTGTCTTGGTTTTGTGTCATGTCATAAAGTATGTCCCTATCCATCTAGTTCCTAATAAAAAAATCCATTGATACCACAAGGTTCAATCCATTTTGAGTATCTTGAGTCATTTTGATCATGCAATCTACCCCCATCCATCTTTGGTCTTAACAGGATGTATCCTTCCTCAAATTAGACCGCATCAATTCCATCTACCCATGGGTCCTATGGCAAAGGATATTTGAAATTTACTGTGATATTTTGATGCTTTTGCATTTTGTTTATATTTTTAGCTTCCTATTATACCTACTCAAGGTCACCATGATCCATCATATCATGGTGCACTTTGACTAGTAGACATAGGGGCATCTCTTGGTTTTCTATGTGATCGTGTTTACTTGGTTATCCTGCATAGTACCCACTAAGATTCTTGTGGTCTTGTGTTATGTTGGGGAGTCCTTTGTGTTTGTGGTTTTACAACATTGGCCCTACCAAAGCCCCCTGTGACTTTGGGATGTTGGACTAACCTTTTGTTTGTTGCGTCAGTCCCATGTATGTGATACAAATTCACCTTGGTTCCCCATACCCGAGTGCATAGTATCTCATGCTATATCAAATTAAGTGCTCATTACTGGTAGCATAATGCATAACAATTAACTTCCTTGATTTGGTTACTATCCTTTCATTTTTCCATCTCCCATCCTCTCATCTATCCAAATCCCCCCATACATCACCCTAAATATTTCTAATCCATTCATCCTTCATCACTCTCCCTCATCTATTTTCATCACTCCACTATCTTCATCCTCATTATAACTATTACCAAATTTTCACTTATAGCTCAATCAGGTAGAGCTTTTTGATTTTAAACTGAGAAAATATACATTTTAAATCTTTCATTCATTACATTCAATTGCATAAATGAAATAATCCAAAAAGATTACATTTTATAAATTACTACATCTATACGTATGCATGTAACATAGGAAGGATTTTTAAAAGTCTATTCTAAACAAAGAGATATCTTTATTGAATTTAAGATTGTACATTTGTCTCACAAAATCCGTGATACTAATCATTTCCTATTCAAAACAAATTATGAACAAAATATACATGTATAATTAAAGGAAAGAAATGAATGTGCGTAGATGGAAAGTAACCAATCATTGCTTGAATAACTGGTTCACTATGTTGACTTAGGTTGATGTTTCCCCAAATCACTTGAGTCCTCCTAGCTCCTTTTCTCCTAATCCCTGCAAAAGATATAACAATGATGTTAGAGGAATGTTCTAAGCAATGATTGATAACAAACATTTTTAAACACATTCACCCTATGCATGTATAAATTGATCTCAATATGCAGTAAGCAAGCATGCAAACCTTGGATTTCCTAGAAAACCATTGAAGTCATCAAACACATCTAAAATATGTATTTATTCCACTAACATGTTTGATTCATGTACAGATATAGGAGCATTTTTTTTTTTATCTAATCTATCAAATTTCAGCATGTGGGTTAAAATGTGGCTCCCACGAGGGTTGAGCCCAACATGTTGCATTATTGTACTTTAATTGAGCATCAAAGTAGTTGTTTTCCTTATGATTTACTCAAACAAGCATACACTACTCATGACAATGATCTTTTAGTCACAGTCACAAGTGATATATGTTGTCTCTGGAAAGGCAGGAAGGATATGTACAATATAATTATATTGAAACAAAATTCTCAAGAATGTGGATACCAGGTCTTGAAGGTTAGGATTCTAAGTAAGCTATCATGTTGATGAGCTATGTTTCAGAACTATTATTTTCATTCATTTCACTATCACAGATCATTGATGCATGATATGATCACAAAAGGAATAACACATGATGTGAAGCTAATGCACAAGTGTTAACTGAAGTGCTTACAAAGGAAAGTATAGAGTTACAGGTAGTCTCAAATAGTATGCCTTATCAATCTTCATTGTGTGAAGCAGGGGAGTGTATACCTTGGCTTCAAAGGGATGCTATAGGAAGTGGAGAATTTATTTCCTTGCAATTTACATTTGAAAAAACATGCTCACTTTTGTTTTATTGCCTACAGTGCCTAATTAGTTGACAAGAGAAAAGGTAAATTAATGAAAGTGTTACCCAAGAGTTTCAAGAAATTTTTGTTATACATCATGAGGAGTACTAGGTTATAATAGCATAACAATGAATGAAGGATTAAGAGCATGCAAAGATGATAGTAATCAAAACAAGTGATATTTCAGAACAACTGTGCTAGGAGAACATAAATGAGCCTAATGAAGAAAATATTAAATAGCCTATTCACAGAAAGACTTCCAAATTCATAGGATATTGAGAGGATACCCCAATGGATAGTGAGCATATACGAAATGTACCCTTGAAGGAAGCTAAAAGGCAGTTTCAGGGGAATAGAAATGAAACTCATAGGGACCATAGACCTGGTACTAAGTCTGATTGGCCCAATACATAGAGTAAACACAAGCATGACATGATTTAGTCATGTGAATACCCATGTCTTCTATATGTTATGATATATCATCTCGAGGGCTATAAATGAGAAAGATATGTGCATACTTTAACAATAGTAATGAATAGGAGATGAAGGAGTCCTTATGAGTTCTTGTATTGTTTGTGGTCACGACATAGTATTTTCAAACCCTTATTTTATTAAATTATGGAATAATTTGAAGTCTCGTGCAAAGGAGCACCTATAGGGGTCAAAGCTTGTATTTGAGTTTTCATTTACAACAAACAAGAAAAATGGAGAAATCAAAAGTTTAAATTATTTTCTACATAAAAGAAAAAAAAATGTGGTAATGGTACATAAAATTGAGCTCAAACTACATTGAATTTTTGTATAAAGGAGCAAGAGAAAAGGAATACAATCATTTTCATCAAATAGAGCTCAGTTTCGAGCATATTTTCCTCTGAAGAATGAAGTAAAATGCCAAAGAAATGTCTTCTAAATGTTACCTTAAGCCTTTTCATGGTTTTTTGTAAGAAGAAAATGCCTCTGAAGCTCACGCTTTTTCCATGAAAGATACTATATGATTTTTTCTTTGAAACCCTACCTCCATGGCCAAAAGAAGTGGGAAATCAATAGAGAAAGAGGAAAATGTGAATGGGTGAGAAGAAATTCAGAAGCCGCAACCATGGAGGGCCTATACAGGCGAAAAACTAATGGAAAAATTCTAGATTCCTCAATGAAATCATAAAAAATGATTACCAATGTGATTTCCTCGAAGAAATCGACAAAATATGTAGGATGAGTGTCAATCAGAGTTCAGAATGAATAGAGGGAGCCTGTAGGAGAAAATCTAGAAACCCTTGGTATGGTGGTGCCAAACTTCTCCAGAAGCTTTGTCAAATGAAGTGAAAGATAATTTTGCTTCTTATTTTTTAGGGTTCTCATAACCCTAGTCGACCCATGCCTTAGTGGCATTTTTATCAAATGATTTAGCAAAAAAAAATGATGCAACTAATACCCCATGGGTAACTTTATGCCTTATTGCTATTACCTTGTATTTTAGGCATAAAATGTGTATGTTTGACTTAGCAATTCCTATTGCTTAGGGGTTTTGGTCGAGTTATGGAGATGAAACATTCTTTATTTGCATGTACATTGATTGTAAAACAAATGGTTGTAAGGTGCAATTACAAGCCTTAAACTATTTTGTTGTCTTTAAATGCCAAATAGAGAGTGACTTATTCGATTTAGGAGATGTGATGGTGAGTCATATTATTGCTTTTATAATAGTTTAGGAATTTTTTTGAGTTATTACAAACATTGGGAGCTGATTCATCTATGTTGGAGGAGATTTAGGATTTTTGACCAAGTTTTTGAGCTTTTTAGAAGTTGTTTGATGACTCATCCTATGAAACTTGGTCATTGATGAGTTTTTCCACCTTTTGGAGCACATTTAGAGTGTATCTACATGCTAGAATTTAGGCCTTATTGTTGCATCTGACCCAAGATGCTTCTAGTTCCTTGTTTTGGTGGAACTATTTGAGGCTTGCTTACTTAGTCACTTTTGTAAACTCATTATTGAGTTAGTTCAGATTAGTATTTTCATGCATTAGTGAATTTTACAGTCCATATGCAATTTTTCAATTTTTTGTAACATTGGAGATACTGAATACAGATTTTGCCTTGGATTTCACTAGTAATGAATACTTTCCTTTTGGTTCTTTGCAGTTTAGTGTATGTGAAGTGATTTGATGAAGCTATCAGTGTAAGTGTCATAACTCCCTTCTAGTTTTTTTTCATAATTTTACCTTTTTGCAAGTAGTGTGTTTATGTAGTTCATTAATTGAGTATAACCGATTCTTTTACTTACACATTATGAAGTATACCTTCCCTTGTGTTTTTTTCTCCATTCATACCCTTTAGTGAAATACTTATGCAAGAACATATAGAAATAAATTATGCATATTTGTTTCTTATCAGTTGAAGCCAAGTGTAAGTTTTCTGAGTTTTATTATCTCATTTTCAATTTGGTGTATCACTTGAAATTTCATTTTCCATTTTTAGTTTTCATGTTATCCTTCTCCCTTTTCCTTGCAAAGAAATTAGTTTGGGTTATAAAAAGCTAAGATTCGGCCTTATCTGGAGATTCACTCCAAGTTTTAGGTGACCCACAACATAGGTGTGTTTCCATGTTCCTCCAAAGTGTTAATCTTTAGAACTTAACCCAGGTGCAAATTTAGAAGATAACAGTTTTTGGCACACTCGGTGGGACTATCAAATCAAACAATGAAAATTTTTAAAGATAATTTACTAGTTTTGATGTACTACCAGTAAACTTCAAGCCTATTAGGAGGTTATTGAAGAACATTTGGTGACTCAGTTAGTGAAAGAACAATGTTTTTATGAAATGAATTCCAACTAGAGCTTCAAGTTGAGGTTCTTTTGACTATTTGTAGTTGTCACCATCTAGAAGATAGGGGAGGACAACAAGGAGAGTTTTTCTTACAACAAGAAGAATAGTCTCAACACCACCTTTAGTTTGATTTATAGTTTCTCTTGTTAGACAAGTATTGATTCTAGAAATGGTTGTTCCAAGGAATCTGGTATTTGTTACATTTAATGAAGGAAGTCCTTTGAATTTAGAACATGATGACATACCTATAGCTGCCTTAAAAACTCTTTCATACTTTTTCTAGTGAGGACCAAACTACACCCATAGAGCACATTAAAGACATGGAAAACTTGTACTTTGTGCATCACATCACCCAGGAAAATGTGGTTGTAAAATTATTAGCAACATCTTTTAAAGGTAAGGCTCTTCAATGTTTCATAAGCTTACCAATAGGTACTATTCGTACTTGGGATGAGTTGGGAGAAGCTTTGTGTAAGTAGTTTGAGGTCGCATATGAAAACTTATCTCTTGTTGAGTAGCTTACTCAAATTAAAAGGGCACCACATGAAAGAATGATTGATTTTAACTTTAGATTTCAAAGGACTTGGGATAGAATCCCAGTAGATTCAAAGCCTCCAACTAAATATGTGTTCTTGTATTATTTGAGGGATTTGAACAGTGAAATAACAGTTATGATACAGTCAATGGGAGGTAATAGTTTTCCATTAGCCTATGATTTGGCCGTTGGAGAAAAAAATAGCATCAACAACCATTACTGGAATCAATACTTGTCTAACAAGAGAAACTATAAATCGAACCGAAGGTGGTGTTGAGACTATTCTTCTTGTTGTAAAAAAAACTCTCCTTGTTGTCCTCCCCTATCTTCTGGGTGGTGACAACTACAAATAGTCAAAAGAACCTGAGCTTGAAGCTCTAGTTGGAATTCATTTCATAAACACATTGTTCTTTCACTAATTGAGTCACCAAATGTTCTTCAATAACCTCCTAACAGGCTTGAAGTTTGCTGGTAGCACATCAAAACTAGTAAATTATCTTTAAAATTTTGCACTGTCTGATTTGATAGTCCCATTGAGTGTGCCAAAAACTGTTATCTTCTAAAGTTTCACCCTGGTTAAGTTCTAAAGCTTAACACTTTGGCGGAACATGGAAACACTCCTATGTTGTGGGTCACCTAAAACTTGGAGTGAATCTCTAGATAAGGCTAAATCTTAGCTTTTTATAACCCAAACTAATTGCTTTGCAAGGAAAAGGGAGAAGGATAACATGAAAACTAAAAATGGAAAATGAAATGTCAAGTGATACACCAAACTGAAAATGAGATAATAAAACTCAGAAAATTAGCACTTGGCTTCAACTGATAAGAAACAAATATGCATAATTCATTTCTATATGTTCTTGCATAAGTATTTCACTAAAGGGTATGAATGGAGAAAATAACACAAGGGAAGGTATACTTCACAATGTGTATGTAAAAGCATCGTTTATACTCAATTAATGAACTACATAAACACACTAATTGCAAAAAGGTAAAATTATGAGACAAAACCAGAAGGGAGTTATGAAACTTACACTGATAGCTTCATCAAATCACTTCACATACACTAAACTTCAAAGAACCAAAAGGAAAGTATTCATTACTAGCAAAATCCAAGGAAAAATCTGTATTCAGTATCTCCAATGTTACAAAAAATGGAAAAATTGCATCTAACAAGAGAAACTGTAAATCAAACCAAAGGTGGTGTTGAGACTATTCTTCTTGTTGTAAAAAAAAATCTCCTTGTTGTCCTCCCCTATCTTCTGGGTGGTGACAACTACAGATAGTTGAAAGAACCTGAGCTTGAAGCTCTAGTTGGAATTCATTTCATAAACACATTGTTCTTTCACTAACTGAGTCACCAAATGTTCTTCAATAACCTCCTAACAGGCTTCAAGTTTGCTGGTAGCACATCAAAACTAGTAAATTATCTTTAAAATTTTGCACTGTCTGATTTGATACTCCCACCAGTATTGATTCCAACAATGGTTGTTCCAAGGAATCGAGTATTTGTTACATTTAATCAAGGAAGTCCTTTAAATTTAGAACATGATGACATACCTATAGCTGCCTTAAAAATTATTTCATACTTTTTCTGGTGAGGACCAGACTACACCCATTGAGCACATTAAAGACATGGAAAAATTGTACTTTGTGCATCATATCACCCAGGAAAATGTGGTTGTAACATTATTAGCAACACCTTTTAAAGGTAAGGCTCTTCAATGTTTCATAAGGTTAGAAATAGGTACTATTTGTACTTGGGATAAGTTGGGAGAAGCTTTGTGTAAGTATTTTGAGGTCACATATGAAAAATTATCTCTTGTTGAGCAGCTTACTCAAATTAAAAGGGCACCACATGAAAGAATGATTGATTTTAACTTTAGGTTTCAAAGGACTTGAGATAGAACCCCCTATGCTCATTTTCCCATACATTTAGTCTAATGCAACTTTGTCTGCACCATAAATTTTAGCATTACCAACTATTTTCACACCTAAATCTGTCACACCTTTTGTCATAAATCAATCAAGAGAGTTGCAGAATATTAAGGAGAGTCAACAAAAAATTGAAAATTATCTTCAATCTTTCATAAATGAGCTTACTAGCCTAAAAAAATGGCAATTTTAGGGGTTTAGACCCTATCAACCTTTGAACCAAGGCCTAAGCAGTCAATATTTTTACACCAAAAAGAAGCCATATCAAGGAGGGTTCTAGGGTGCAAGGAAAAATATCAATTCAAGGCCATTTCAACCATATAACCCTGTTCCAGTTAGTTCAGGGAAAGATTTTGTACCTATTCAAAACAACCTTGTTGTTGATTTTGAGTGGTGTTTTCCATGTAATCTGCCACATAACCAAGATACATGTTCTAATGGTGTAATCAATCAAGCTCTTATGGTTCAAAATATTGCAAGTGTGCAAAACGTACCTAATGAGGGGTCCTCACAATAGTAGGACCAGTTTGCAAGTGAGACAACTCTCCTGAATCGGCAAAGAGAGGAATTTTGTGGCATGAAAAACAATGATACCTTAGTGGAATCCAATAATAGAGCCAAGAAAAGCACCCTTGACATTGAACAAGTAGCAAATAAAGATAAAGGATTTTTTGGCCCATCAAATCAGCAAGTGCCACACATTTTACAGTGAGGTCAAGACGCTAGTAAAGAGCAACCAACGCATGTTTAAACTACAATTCAAGTGAAACTTGATCATGTTGTTGTGATAACACAATAAAAGGTAATTTTTTATGCAACTTTCAACATTGTTGAAAGCATGAAGAAAATGAATGTTACTATTTCAATGTGGGATTCTTTAGCAATCCCTAGTCAAAAGCATTTGTTGCAGTCAGCCTTGTCTAACCTAGTTGTTTTAAATGTTTCAAATGAAGTTCTTGTGGACCAAGCAAAGGAAATTTTAACCAATGCATTATTAGATGGCACTAAATAGAAAGGTAAGGATTTAAAGCCTCTCCCATTTTATTTATCCTTAATATTGGGAGATAAATTAGTACACAATTGCATGGTAGATAGTGGTGCTAGCAGTTCAATCATGCCCAAAAAGGTTGTTGACCAATTAGGACTGAAATACCACCCACTAGAAAATGGGGTTATTCAATTAGATGGTACATATATTAACACTGTAGGTGTTATCAAAGACTTGAGTTTGACTTTACATGCTTGTCCTAACTTTTATATCCCTTAGGATGTGTTTGTCATAGATTTACCTCCATTTTTTGCATTATGTTTGTCTAGAGATTTCACTGATAAAATTGGAGGATATTTGTCATCAGATTGGTCCCACATGTTGTTTAGGACTAGGTATGGTACTAAGGTGACCATAAAATCTGAATCTCTTCCTAAGGATCACATTGAGCCTTATATACCAACTATTTTGAACATTAATTTGGTTGTTTTAGAAGATGTTGAGCTTCTTGTAGCTCAAGAACTACAAACTGAAAGTGTACCAGAGATACTCTTAAATGAGTGGGCAATAGAGAATGTAATTGATAATCCAAATGATCACATTCAAGATGTTGGTTTGGGTAATTATGTGTTGCATGAGCCTAAATTAGAGATGCCTAAACTTGAAAAGTAGGTAGAAGATCCAATTAAGTAGCAGAATGAGTTGTGGAAGATGTACTTTGATGGCTCCAAAAGTAAGAATGGATCTACTGGGGATGAAATTCTAGTTTCCCCTCAAGGTGATAAACATTTTTCTTCCTTTTGTTTCACCTTTTCTTGTACTAATAGTATTGTTGAGTACAAAGGTCTAATTCAAGGGTTAGAGTGGGCAAGAAGAAGGAAAATTGCCAATTTGCAAGTTTTTGGCGATAGTGAGCTGATTGTAAACTAGGTTAGAAACTTTCACATAACTAAGAATGATGCATTAAAGTCCTATAAGCACAGAGTTTGGGATATGATAGAGGAATTCAACACATTTAATTTGGTTTCTATTCCTAGATGTGAGAATAAGTATGCTAATAGGCTAGCTGCCATTAGAGCACAGCTTGACATTCTTGATGATCTAAAGAAGGAGAAAAAACAACAATATGTAAAGGTTGTAGTCAGGCCATCAATTCCTGATAACAATGCTCACTAGCAAGTATTGATAGTAATGACTAGATTCTATCTTTTATGCTTGAATAAGATCAGTTTTATGTGGTTAACCAAGAGAAACTTAAGCAACGGTATGATGATTACCTCATACAACTAAAGACAAACGAGTTACCAAAGGGTATTCTCACCTTGGAATCCATTTTCAGCACTGATGATCAACTTAGGAAAGGTAAATCTGGTTTGTAGATCAAAGAGAACTCTATGAAGAGTTGGATATTTTCATAGGTAAGCTCTTGAAGATAGGTAAGGTATATTCAGTTGAGGATAAACAAGATTTTGTTGCTTTATGTCAAGAATTTCATGATGTATTTGATTGGGAATACTCAGATTTAAAAGGGTTTGATCCCCATATTTCCCAGCACACCATTGAGTTAGAACTTGATGCTAAGCCTGTTAGGTAGAAACAGAGACCTTTGAACCCTAAGTTAGAGCCTCTTATGATTAAAGAATTGACCAAGCTGGTTGAGGGGGGTATCATCTTTCCTATTAAACATACTTCATGGGTATCTAGCCTTGTACTGGTTAGAAATAAAAAAAGAGAGATCAGACTTTGTGTAGACTTTAGGGACCTTAACAGAGCTTCTTTTAAAGATCAGTACCCATTGCCCTCCATGGAGAACATCCTCTAGGTAGTTGTTGGTTATGAAAGATTATCCTTATTAGATGGTTATTTTGGTTATAACTAGGTATTGGTCAAAGAGGAAGACCAATTTAAAACTGCTTTTAAAACTAAGTGGGGCACTATGGCCTACAAGAGAATGCCTTTTGGCTTATCTAATATTGGTGCCACATTTTAGAGGGCCATGGATATGGCATTTCAAGGTTTTATTAATAAGATCATGTTGATTTATTTAGATGATGTCACAGTATTCTCCAAGAATGTTGATGAGCATCTATCCCATTTGAAACAATATTTTGAAAAATGGAGGCAAGCTTCTTGGACACATAGTATAAAAATAGGGGATCACCATTGATCCTAAGAGAGTTAAATCTATCTTAGAGCTGCCTTTACCTAACCATGAGAAGGGTTTGCAAAGTTTCTTAGGCAAAATTAATTTTCTAAGAAGATTCATACCTAATGTTGTAAATCTTTTGCAACCTTTAACTGCCATGTTCAAAAATATTGACGCTTTTAGCTGGACCAACGAGGCTAAAAGTAGTTTTATTGCAATAAAGGAGGCTTTAACAGCAACTCCAACTCTGGCAAATCCTAATTTCACTAAGGATTTTGTTCTTTATGCTTTTGGAAATTTAGATTCTATTTCGGCAATGCTAGTACAGCAAAATGATGATGGGTTTGAGCAGCCCATTTCCTTTTTTAGTCAAGAGCTAGGAGATTATGAGAAAAGATATAACTTTATAGAAAACATGCACTTTTTATAATTATGAGTTTGAATAAATTCAAACCTTTGATTTCTAACAATAAGATTCATCTGATGGTTGCACACCCAAGTATTAAAGAGTTTTTGTTGAGAAGAGAGTTGGATGGATCACTAAACTCATAGAGTATGATGTGGACATCAAGATCATGAAACTTGTAAGAGGTAAAGAGATTTGTGAACAACTTGCTGCAAGGTCTAGTAATGATGAGAAAGTTGAAATAGATGTTGTTCTGGTTAATAACAATGAGATTCAGGATATTGCACCTGTGTTAGATGGAGGTTTGGTTCAAGATATGACCCATTTTCTATAGATTGGTGAATGTCCACTAGGTTTAGACAGAGCTAAGAGAAAGTACTTCAGGTTGCAGTCAATACCATATGTCTTGATTGATAACACTCTTTTTAGGAAAGATCTGAATTGTGTTTTGTTAAGATGTATTGACACTAATCAAACACAAAAGGTGCTTCATGAGTTCCATGATGGAGCCACGGGAGGTCATTTTTTCCCAAGAACAACTGCATGGAAGATAATGAGAGTTTCATATTACTGGCCTAGCTTATTCAAGGATGCCCATGCTTGAGAAAGAAAATGTGTTAAATATTCTCTTTCTGCAGGAAAAGAGAGGTTGCTAGCATTTCCTTTGCAACCAATTCAGGTTGAACAGCCCTTCATGAGATGGGGCATTGATTTTATTGGACCAATCAATCCACCTTCTAGTGTTGGTCACAGGTGGGTACTTACAACAACTGACTATTTTACAGGGTGGATAGAAGCAGTAGCTTTGAAAGAAGCTAACGAATCTTCTATTTTGAGATTTTATGAAGATATAGTCACCAAGTTTGGAGTACCTGACTCAATTATTTCAGATAATTCCTTAGCATTTTTTAGATTAAGAGTGAGTGATTGAGTTGTTAAGAATGGAATTAATTTGAATACTTCTTCTAATTATTTCCCACAGGGTAATGGTTTGGTTGAGAGAACTAACAAGAATCTGATCAGTATTGTTAAAAGAACCATGGAAAAAAATTAGAGAGTTTGGCACACCACATTGAAATCCACACTGTGGGTGGATAGAATAACTCCTAAGAGGTCAGTTGGAAATTATCCATATGTATTGTTTTATGGTAAAGAGGCAAGGTTTCCTTTATCTATAGAGTTTTCAGCTCTTGATATTGTACATCAATTAGAGATGTTTGAAGAACAGGATCCAATGTCTATTAGATATGTTGAGCTCATGGAGCTAGAACAGACAAAAGATAAGGCAATGAATTCTTTGGAGTATCATCAGCTCCAAACAAAGAGAGTCCTTGATAACAAAGAAACTCACAAAGTGTTCAAAGAAGGTGATATTGTGCTAAAATGGGATGAATTGAAAAGCAAGCCATGTAAGCATACAAAGTTTGAAAACTTCTGGAGTGGCTCATTTGTTATTACTAAATGCAAGGAACACAATATATTCTAGATATCAAAGATGGATGGAGAAATATTTCCAATCCCAGTTAATGGGATACACCTCAAACATTTTTTTGAGGTATGATCTACCTTTGTGAATATTAGGTTAGGTTTTATGCTTTCAATAAATTATTGCTACACTGTAGTTTAGATGCAAGTTCCATTCCCTAAGTATTGTCTTAGCACAGTTAGTTAGTTTCCTTTCTGTTGTTTTTTTTCAATAAGTGTCAAGGTTTTATTCATGCAATCAATTTTGAGTTACAAAAGTTCTAAGTCTCTTTTCTAAGTCATGATCATAGTTTATGAGTGACTTTGTGCCCAAGCATAGGTCTAGGCAATTGGTCAATAGTGTTTAGCAAGAAAACACTCTGTAGAGGTCACCAAAAATGTTACCATATTTTCACTTATAGCTGAATCAAGTAGATATTGTTGTTTTTAAAATAAGAAAAGGTACATTTTAAATCTTTCATTCATTACATTCAATTGCATAAATGAAATAATCTAAACAGAGTACATTTTACAAATGATTGCATCTATACATATGCATGTAACATAGGAAGGATTTTTACAAGTCTTTTCTGAACAAAGGGATATCTTTATTGAATTTAAGATTGTACATTTGTCTCACACAAGCCGTGAGACTAACCATTTCTTATTCAATACAAATTATGAAAAATATATACATGAATAAGTAAAGGAAAGAAACCAGTCATTGCCTGAATTACTGGTTCATTGTGTTGACTTAGGTTGATATTGCCCCAAGCCTCTTAAGTCCTCCTAGCTCCTTTTCTCCTAATCCCTACAAAATATATAGCAATTATGTTAGAGCAATATTCTAAACAATGACTGATTACAAACATTTGTATACACATTCACCCTATGTATATATAAATTGATCTCAATGTGCATTAAACAAGCATGCAAACCTTGGATGTCCTAGAAAACCATTGAAGCCATCAAACACATCCAAAATATGAATTTGTTCCACTAACATGTTTGCTTCATGTGAAGATATAGGTGCAAATGTATTTTTGACCTAATCTATCAAATTTCAGCATGTGGGTTAAAATAAGGCTCCCACGAGGGTTGAGCCCAACATGTTGCATTATTGTAATTTAATTGAGCATCAAAGTAGTTATTTTACTTATGATTTACTCAAACAAGCATACATTACTCATGACAATGATATTTTAGTCACATTAACAAGTGATATATGTTGGCTCTGGAAAGGCGAGAAGGATATGTACAATATCATTGTATTGAACAAAAATGCTCAAGAATGTGGATACCAGGTCTTGAAGGTTAGGATTCTAAGTAAGCTATCATGTTGATGAGCTATATTTCAGACCCATGCTTTCCATTCATTGCATTGTCATGGATTGTTGATATATGATATCATCATAGAAGGAATAACACATGATGTGGAGTTAATGCACAAGTGTTAACTGAAGTGCTTACAAAGGAAAGTACAATGTTATAGGTAGTCTCAAATAGTATGCCTTATCAATATTCATTGTGTGAAGCAGGCAACTGAATACCTTGGCTTCAAAGGGATGCTATAGGAAGTGGAGAATTTATTTCCTTGCAATTTACATTTGGAAAAACATGCTCACTTTTGTTTTATTGCCTATAGTGCCCAATTGGTTGAGAGGAGCCAAGATAAATTAATGAAAATTTTACTCAAGTGTTTCAAGAAATTTGTGTTATACATCATGAGGAGTACTAGGTTATAATAGAAGAACAATGAATGAAGGATTAAGAGCATGCAAAGATGACAATAATCAAAACAAGTGATATTTTAGAAGACTTGTGCTAGGAGAACATAAATGAACCTAATGATGAAAATATCAAATATCCTATTCATAGAAAGACTTCCAACTTCAGAGGATATTGAGAGGATACCCTTGTGGACAGTGAGCATATACAAAATGTACCCTTGAAGGAAGCTAAAAGGTATTTTCAGGGGAATATAAATGAAACTCATAGGAACCACAGACCTAGTAATAAGTCTGATTGGCTCAATGCAAAGAGTAAACACAAGTAGGACATGATTTAGTCATGTGAATACCCATTTCTTCTATATGTTGTGAGTTATATCATCTCGAGCGCTGCAAATCAACAAGATATGTGCATAGTTTAATAAAAGTAATGAACAGGAGATGAAGGAGTCCTTCTGAGTGCTTATATTGTTCATGGTCGTGGCCTAGGTTTTTCAGACTGTTATTTTATTAAATAATGAAAGAATTTTAAATCTCATGCAAGGGAGCACCTACAAGGGTCAAATATTGTATTTGAGTTTTCATTTTCAACAAACAAGAAAAATGAATAAATCAAAAGTTTAAATTATTTTCTCCACAAAAGAAAAACCAAATGTGGTAATGGTGCATAAAATTGAGCTCAAAATACATTGAAGGTTTCTACAGAGGAGCAAGAGAAAACAAATGCAAGCATTTTCATCAAATAGAGCTCGGTTTTGAGCATTTTTTCCTGTAAAGAATGAAGTAAAATGCCAAAGAAATGTCTTCTAAATGTTACCTTAAGCCTTTTAATGGTTTTTTTGTCAGAAAAAAATGCTTGTAAAGCTCAAGCTTTCACCATGAGAGATCCTTTGTGAAGTTTTCCTCGAAACCCTACCTTCGCAGCCAAAAGAAGTGGGAAATCAACAGAGAAAGAGGAAAATGTGAATGGGTGAGAATAAATTCAAAATTCACGGCCATGGAGGGCTTGTATAGGTGAAAACCAGATGAAAAACTTCTAGATTCCTCAATGAAATCATAAAAAATTCTTACCAATGTTTCTTGGAAGAAATCGATAAAATATGCAAGATGAGTGTTAACCAAAGTTCAGAATGAACAGAGGGAGCATGTAGCAAAAAATATAGAAACCCCTGGCATGGTGGTGCCAAGCTTCTCCAGAAGCTTTGTGAAATGAAGTGAAAGAAAAAATTTCTTCTTTTGTTTTAGGGTTCTCATAACCCTAGTCAACCCATGCCTTAGTGGCATTTTTATCAAATGATTTAGCAACAAAAAAATTAAACAACTAATACCCCATGGGTAACTTTACTCCTTATTGCTTTTACCTTGTATTTTAGGCATAAAATGTGTATGTTGACTTAGAAATATCTATTGCTTAGGGGTTTTGGTCGAGTTATGGAGATGAAACATACTTTTTTTGCATGTACATTGATTGTAAAACAAATGGTTTTAAGGTGCAATTATAAGCCTTAAACTATTTTTTTGTCTTTAAATGCCAAATGGAGAGTGACTAAGTCAATTTAGGAGATGTGATGGTGAGTCATGTTACTATTTTATAAGCATTTAGGACTCTTTTTGAGTTACTATAGACACTGGGAGGTGATTCATCTTTGTTGGAGAAGATTTAGGCTTTTTGACCAATGTTTTTGGGCTTTTTAAGGGTTGTTTGATGACTCATCATATGAAACTTGGTCATTGATGAATTTTCCACCTTTTGGAGCACATTTGGAGTGTATCTACATGCTAGATTTTAGGCCTTAATGTTGCATCTGACCCAAGATGCTTCTAGTTCCTTTTCTTGGTGGAACTATTTGAGGCTTGCTTCCTTAGTCACTTTTGTAAACTCGTTATTGAGTTAGTTCAAATTAGGATTTTCATGTATTAGTGACTTTTACAGTCCATATGTAGTTTTTCCATTTTTTGTAACCCTAGAGATACTGAATACAGAGTTTTCCTTGGATTTTTCCAGTAATGAATACTTTCCTTTTGGTTCTTTGCCGTTTAGTGTATGTGAAGTGATTTGATGAAGCTATTAGTGGAAGTTTCATAACTCCCTTTTGGTTTTGTCTCATAATTTTACCTTTCTGCAAGTAGTGTGTTTATGCAGGTCATTAATTGAGTATAATTTATGCTTGTACTTACTCATTGTGAAGTATACCTTCCCTTGTGTTGTTTTATGCATTCATAACCTTTATTGAAATACTTATGCAAGAACATATAGAAATGAATGGTGCATATTTTTTTCTTATCAGTTGAATCCAAGTGTTTCTGAGTTTTATTATCTCATTTTTAGTTTGGTGTATCACTTCACATTTCATTTTCCAGTTTTAGTTTTCATGTTATCCTTCTCCCTTTTCCTTGCAAAGAAATTATTTTAGGTGATAATCAGCTAAGAGTCGGCCTTATCTGGAGATTCACTCCAAGTTTAAGGTGACCCACAACCTAGGAGTGTTTCCATGTTCCTCCAAAGTGTTAAGCTTTAGAAGTTAACCATGGTGCAACTTTAGGAGATAATAATATCATCATCTCTTCAATATTCTTAGGATAATATAGATTTTTTATTCTAATAATCCTTTCCTCCATCATCACCATTCATTTTAGCAATCTCACATCTCAAGGCAATCCTAATCGATTCGATCTAGCACAAAAAATCTACAAATATATTTGGTTTTGATCCTTGCCTTTTTACAAGCCTCGATCCTACCATCATCATTGGGATGTATCCTTCCCTACCCATTTGTGTTGTTTTGGGATGTATCATTCCCTCATCAACAACACTCTCATCCTCATCATCATCGGGATGTATCATTCCCTATCCTTGTGTTGTTCTGGGATGCATCCTTCCCTCATCAACAACACTCCCACCTTCATCGTCATCAAGATATATCATTCCCTATCCTTATGTTGTTTTGGGATGTATCTTTCCCTCATCAAGAACACTCCCATCATCATCATCATCAAGATGTATCCTTCCCTATCCTTGTGTTGTTCTGGGATGTATCCTTACCTCATCAACAACACTCTCATCATCATCATCAAGATGTATCCTTCCCTTATCAACAACACTCCATCCACCATCAATCCATCTTGGCTTGTAGCTTGACCGAGGCAACATCGCATTTATCCTTGAATCCATTTTTGCTTGCTTTCTTGTCATCTTCTCCTTCCATTATCTCTTCCTTCTCCCATCCCATATTCTATACATCATTTTGCATCTTCTTCCCCATCTATCCTTGTATCATCTCATCCATTTTGAGAGCACACACATGTTCTCTTGAACCTGCATGTCCTCTCAAGGGGGCATCCTCAATCCCTAATCTTTATCTTCACTCCCATCATCTTTTCTCCTAGTCACTCCTTTGAATGGCTAGGTCATCTTTCAAAATCTAACCATCTTCTTCGAGGTGCTATGTTCCAATCTTCTTTGAAATGATGCTACTTCATAACACCATTTCAAAAAGGGGAAAAATGTAGACACCTAAATTTGGCCACTCATGTTTGATCAAATATAGTTTTTTCCATCTAAATATCCTCTTATCTACATTAATTAAATAATATTTTTATTATTTAATTAATACTTCTAAAGTCCTCTAAATCTCTGAGGTATTTAATTGAATAATTAAATACTTTACCCCTTATCCATTTCCTCCAAAAATTAAATAAATAATCTATTTATTTAATACCCTCATGTCCCATCCTTCATAATCCACTCCTAATCTTAATCCCCCTTGCTTAATCATTTATTAAGGATGTGCACATTCCTAATCATTTATTAGGGAGGTGTCACATCCTCCATAAAATTAAAGTGATCTCTTAATCTATCTTATCCACCTAACCCTCCTCTAATCATCCATTAATTAGCCTAGTATAACCCATGGTCAACCCCCTAATAAATACTACCCAAATTCCAATGGAATTTTTAATTCTATTTTATTCTTCCAACACCCCTCATGGAATTTTTGTTTTCATTTACAGTCCCCATGTCCTTTCCAATGGAATTTTTAATTCCATTTATTCATCCAAGGTTTCTAGAGTAATTTTTAATTCCTTTTATCCTTTCTATGCACATTAAAAAGGAATTTTTAATTCTTTTGGTCAATCTTTGATCTCCACCCTTGATCTCTTGTCCTCCAATCTCCACCGTCCATTTCCATATCCCTTGCTAAATGGCTAACACTTAGCCATTTTTTTCATTCAACCACATTTCACCACATTCAAGCTCACACCACCATCTTGCATCCATAGCCAAATCCACCACCCTTGCATCCAAATCAAGAAAAAAACAATTTGTTATGTTGCTGAAATCGATCTAGGAGCACAAATATCAAGCCATCAAAAGGGGAAATAAAACTCATCAAACTCAAACAAGGTAAAATGTTTGGTATTTTATTAACAAGTTTGAGTTTCAACTTTAATCAATAATCTAAGTGTTTTTTTTATCCTTTTGCTTGAGTTTATTTCTTGTATTTTAGATAGGGTAAAAACATTGCACAAAGACCCTATTTACACTAGCACCCTCATTATGTACAACTTAGGGATGATAAATATAATGATTATGAGTCACAAATACTAAAAACTATTAGGGTCCATAGTATAAATTTATCATAAAAGGAGTGAAGAAGAAAAATCCATAAGAAAAAACCCCTCTCTAAAAGAGAAATGATACAAAGACTAATTCTATATGGAAGAAAAAAGGAATGACTCATCATGAGCCTCCAAGGACTAGCTCAATCACATAATTACAATAAATGTTCCTCCTATAGGAGAGATTATGAGAGACTATAAATAACCCCATAAGATGATAGATATTGTAGTGTTGAGTGATGCTTGAAGAAGAATGATAAATCTGATCCCTGGGTGTCTAACAACCTTTATCCTTATCAAAGAAGGCCAACTATAGATATGTAAATTAAATATTTCCATGTGAAAAGAATGTAATGTTGCAAGGTGTGCACCCTTGGTATCATTGTGTTGTGCAACACAACTCTTGTGTTTGTGACACAGCTTAAACCGCTTCCTATGGATTAATTAACTCTGGTGATTGTATCAGGCATTAAAAGGTTGATATTTTAGTGCAATGGAAAAAGTCTATGCAAATATTGGTATCAGAGCCTGGGTCACAGGTTCAAACCCCTCACTTGTGTTAGGGAGGGATTTTTTCAAGGTTTATGCCCTTGGTCTCCTTGTGTTTTGTAGCATAGTACTTGGGTTCATGACATGGCTTAACCACCTCATGTGGATTCATTAACTCTGGCGGTTATATCGAGCATTAACAGGTTGATCTTTTGGTGCAATGACAATCGTTTGTGCAACATGTAATTCTTCGAGTAATGCATAAGATTCAAAGACAATAATGAGATATCTAGAAGCTACTCCATCCCAAAGAATTAGGAGGTGAAAGATACACGATATTAGTGCAAGGTGTAGGAACTAATGAGGAGGATAAAAATCCAAGTTTCAAATAACCAAATTATATTTCCTTATGCATACTAAATTTATTAGTGTCATATATATACTCAAGACATCATCAAAGCCACCAAACCAAAAGAAGAAAAATAATATGATATAGAATTATATGATTAGTATGTCGCATTGCAATGGTGTCTCTACTCTATAGATCTCATATGATCATTAAATTTGGTATGAATTCAACTATTTTTCCTATGCCACTATGTGTGATTTGATAAATACAAAGAAGGTTATTGGATAAGGAAAAAATATAAAGTACATCATTGAATTTTCCTTCACCAATACCAATATATCATTTTCCATAAGATGACATACATATGATATTCACTAAAAAAATTGGTGGGAATGAACAAGAACCAAATGTAGAAAAATAGTTTTTTGCATGCATCCAAATTTGTGACTGTGATGCTCCAAAAACAATAAGCCACTTGTGTGATGCGGTGTTTTCTTAAGAAAAGAGTGTCATACCCTTTTTCTTATATTTTTCTTAATTTATGGATGATGTCGATAGACAAGATGAAGAACCACCTGTCCTTGATGTAGGAAACTAAATTTTATTTTGTTGATGAAGATTCCTTGAATCATCAATTTCTTTTTTATAGTATTGGTGTTTTGCATGTCCAAGTTTCTTGCATTAACTACATGTGGGCCTCTTCTTATAATTTTTCCCTTTTTATGAGGGAGATGAATCAAATGGTGTCTTTGATTTTGTGCCTTTAGCTTGATCATTATTTTTTGTTATCTCAGAATTTGGTCCAGTTGCAACAAGACCTTGTGGTTTTGAATACTTCAAAGTACCCATTTGAATTATTGTATTGTGACTTTGTGTGAAAAAAAAAATGAGGGCACAATAAAGAGCATACCAAAAGCGCTTTTGGTTGCATGAAAAGTACAAAAAAATTGAGTAGTTAAGACCTATTTTGGATAAGACACATAAGACCAATTGTCATCTTGATTTTCAATTCCACGTTGTTTGAGTTGAAAATTGATCAAATTAAATTTGGTGAAGAAATATAATGTACCATAATAGGATTTATCACTGTACTTATACCATTTGTACTTTTTTATGGTAATTATAAGTTCAAGTTCCAAACTCATTATGACCCTATATAATCCTAATTTTTTGAAATGAGTCTTCATTTTATGTTTACATTCATAGTAATTAAATGAATTTAAGATTAGGTCCATTTTTTGAGAATTGAAAAAAGAATAGAAGACAACCCCCTTAATTTGATTATAACTAAAATTGCATCCCCTAGAAAGATATGTAAGAAAAATTACAAGTTGATTTAAGATTGGACACCTAAATCATTTATTTATAACACATATTTATATAATTTGTGATAAATCCAAATCTTAATTTTACATGCAAAATGGAATTATTGTGAAATTCTAATTATTATTAAAAAAATGTCAATTTTGTAAAATCGTGGTGAAATTTATGACCCATCAAAAATTACACAAAACATTGAACTTTAGAAACTAAAATAATAGTTAAAATGTTATAATTTTGAAAAACTGATTTATACTATGATGTCCATGATGAAAACAACTTTTTGTCTATTCAAATTTAGAAAATGATTCCTATATCAAAATTCATATCACAAAATGAAAAATATGGCACTTTGAGATGTATTTTGATATATATTAACTATAACGAATTGATTTATTAATTTCAACCTAATGGTTTGTTATCCACAATCAGTTGGTTTACTAACCACAATTGAGTACTTTAGTAGCTATGACATGTTGACTAGTTGACAATTGATAGTTTATAGGGACAAATAAGGTCAAGTAGTTACATGAAGATGCAATGATCCATAGAATATTTGTTATTTTTTGTGTTTCTATATCTTTTTAGACTTGGCTCCCTTGGCCTGTGTGGAAACTTGGTGGGCAACTTCCTCCAAGGTGTTTCCCTTAATGGTTTCTAATACAAAATGGATGATTATTACTTGGATCTAAACCATGGTAACCAAAAGAACTAGTACAAGGTTGATGGAATTATATGATGTTACTGATAACTAAATCCATCGATTATTCTTCAAAATCAAGAATTAAATCATGACTAAAATCTATGAAATCCAAAATTGCAAGAAAATTGAGGGTATATCATAACCTATTGGTAGAGGGACTGATGTGAGACCTCCATAATCACGAATCTTTGTAACCTTAAGATATATTACAAAGCCTTCAAGGGTTTCACTATACTCCTCACTAAAAACTAAAATAGATCCAAAAATACTCTTACTCCATTTTTTTTTTCCGAAAAAGGCTATTCTTCATTTCACTAGTCTTTTGGACTCGATGGTGATGTTTATTTGGCTCCACAACACTCTATCGATAGGATTGAGTGTTAGATATACAAAATTTAAGAAGGAACTTTCTATTTGGAGATTGATACCATGTTGGAGCAACAAAGATAAGAATATAAGAACAAAGATAACTTTCATAAATGAATAATAAGCACAAGAAATAATTTCTATCAAATAACATGAGAGTGTGTCAAACATATAATTAGTTCCTTGCATATAAAAGCAAGGTAGAGGAAGTAGGAAGGCATAAATGAATCTAACTACCCCTCTGAATGTATAACTCATGTTAGCTTATATAAAAAGTGTGAGAGCATGTGTTAAGTGCGCATGAGATAGGTGTCAAGAGGTGAGTAAATGTGTCTCAACCACATGAAGTGATACAAAAACTAAAAAATCTTTAAGTGGAGACTTAACAAGAATAATAGGTCAACCTAGAAAGAGTGATATTCTAACTAGTTTAATATTAACCCTATTTAACCTAACACCTAATACAATGGTCATTCATGAGATGCATAATAGTTCGAGTGGTAGTCACAATAGTAGATCACTAATCTTGGTTATATATTTTTCTCACTTTTCTTTTGATTCTTTTTTTTTTTTTAAATCGCTCATTATGATGATATGAGTAAGTTGTGGCATGATGGGTTTGGTAATTTAAACAATTAATAGTTGTAGTAGCTTAGCTCTTTGATGGAATGTTTACATGGTTTCCTTTTATTCACTTTTCTAATAGTGTTTTTGATATTTGCATCCTTTGTAACCATCATAAAGAGAATTTTGATAGGGGTGAGAATGGAGGCCTACAGTTGACTCACAATGATTTATCTAATCTATTTCTACATCCTTAATTCAATAGGGATAGATATATCTAAAATTAATTGATGATTTTTTTAGGTATATGTGAGTGTATTTTCTTTGATTGAATTCTAAGATCTTTGATTTATTTTTTTTAACATTATTTTTTTTGGAGAAACCAAGATTTGAATGCAATTGTGAACCCCTAAACTTGCAATTGCATAAGAATAACAAACAAATCAAGATGTTAGATCAAATACAAACAATAATGAAGGATTCCCCATGAAATCCATCTACTCAAACTTAAACTAGGGAAATGAAGAACAAACTAAATAAATGAAAACAAATCCTAATTAAGTGAGAAAACTAGTGATCCCATGGGGGAATTGGTGCCCATTGAAAATTTGAAATTGGCCCTTTCCCAACTCCTAAGTTGCAATGTTTATTGATTGTAGATTGATCAAATCTCTCCAATGAGATTTGAGCATAACCTAGCTATGAAATTGTGAAAACTATGAATGTATGGAATGAAGTGCACAAAATTGGCTCTCAATGTTGAGAGAGTAACTTTGCATGAATTATGGATGAAGAATGAGGATAGAAGCCTCCAATTTATAGATTTTAATTTGGAAGAAAGGGAAAGATTTGGGCAATGTGGGACTAAATTTCACCCAATGGTTGAATGCCACTTGTCACCATGAGAATGGTTGATGGTTGTGCACATTTTGGCCAAAGTGCCAATAAATGCAATTAGGTGGAATTTAAATTTGAGGAAATGACATGTGAGAGGGAAAAAAGAATGAAACAAATTCCACTTGGCTCAATGCACAAGGACATGTAAGAGGAGTGAATGTTTTGTTGGAAGTACCCATCCACTTGAAATTTTTGAATAACTTGAGGGAATATTCCCTTTTTATGCCATGTGAGGGAAAATAGAGATTTAATAAATGAATTAAATGTATTTTCATGTGCAATTTGTATTCCTTAGAGGATTTTAGTGATGAGGATTAACTTAATCAATATTTTGATTAATTTAATGAGAGACTAGTTGATTTGACAATTTTGACTTAAATTGATGAATTGATTTAAATCAGAATTGAGAGGAAATGATTAATTAAATAAATGATTTTGATTTATTTAACTAAGTGGAAAGATGTTAGGTTAAATCAAATAAGGTTTAATTTATTTAACTTAATAAGAGTACTTTAGAGACTTTAATCAAATGAAATGATTTATTTAATTAAACAGAGACATAAGGTTAATTAAATTAAATTGATTAATTTAATCAATGGAGGAGAAAGACTTAATCAAATAAATAATGATTTATTAAATTAACAGACAAAATATGATGAAAAACTGAGAGTATGATTTAGGAGGAAATGTCGTTAGTAGTCAAGATCAAGTGTGCCAAATCAAATTTGTACATTTTCCATGTCTACATTTTGCCCCTCTTTGAAGCAATGTACTTGTTGCATTGATTCAAAGAATAAACTGTTGTGATCAAAGTTCAAAATTTCTCAATTTTTTAGATGCCCCACTATTGCCCCAGCAGAAGGATTATGCTGTCAAAATTTCTCAAATTTTTAGATGCCCCACTGTTGCCCCAGTGGAAGGATTATGCTAGTATAATGCCCCCTTGAGAGATCGAACGAAAATTTTGGATTTTGGACAATCTTGCGAAAAAGAACGACAAGGTGCCTGATAGGTTAAAAATGCCCTAAAATGCCAAGAAATGCATTAGAATGCCAAAAAAGATGCAAAATGGCCCTCAATTGGACAAAAATGGGATCAACGGACCAAAACCCTAGCTGAAAGGTCAAATTAGGTCAAAAAACCTTAAATTTTAGGCTTAAATAGACCTTGACGGGTCACTTTCAACACATTTGCACACTTAGCCTTTAGAAGATTTCACACTTTGAGCTCTAAGTCTTGGTTGAAATGGCGCAACGATAGCTTCCCAGGCATGTTTCAGAGAGAGTACGAGTGCACCAGCAGCTAGTCGATGTAGGACCCATGGTATGTACCCTTATTCGACTTTCAATTTTTTTGTTTTACGTGCATTAAATGGGCTAGAAGTGTCTTTTAAGTTGAACGGTGCTATATAGCACCGCTGAAAATGATTTATCGACATTGTGCGGTCCTATATTGGGTTGCATATGCAAACAACGTCGCGCACCTTAGTTTGGGAATTAGGGTTTTGCTGATCAAAGTCCATCGTGTGTGAAGATTTAACTGCACGACACAATTAGGGAATTAGGGTTTGCGACAAAGTTGACAGAATACATGAATAGTGTCACACGGTCTATTTTGGAACTAAGAAATTTAGCACGAGATGCAATTTTTTTCTTTTTCTTGACGCGATGGCTTTCCTTATGCAGGAGGAGCTTGATGTAATTCACTTGTGGGAGCATAGATGGTTGGTTCTCTGTAGATTGTAGGATATGCATGAGTTGGTCCAGGAGCAGCTTGGTGCTCTTGGTCTTTGGTATATTGTGTGCGTTCATCCTGTTCAGGCGCAATTAGGCATGATGACCACCTTGGCTGAGTGGTGGCACAACAAGACTTGTTCTTTCCACCTTCCTACCAACAAAGCTACTGTTACCCTTGAGGATATTTGGTGCATCCTCTGATTACCTATCCATGGGGCTAGAGTCATCTATGATCTAGATGTTGGCAAGGATGCCTACTATGGGGTTATGGAGCTTGATGAGATTCAGTTCTCTGATGGGAAGATTGACTTAGAGAGATACCGTGGCCACATACATATTTATAGATTGATCATTGCAGCTATCATTTCAGGCCTTTTGAGGCACCTGATTGGCGGGGTCGATACTTTAGTCTAGGCTAGGGACTAGCATGGGAGAAAATGGTTAACCACAGGGAGTTCTTTTCTTGGGGGCCAGTATTACTGGTGTCCCTATACAGGAATCTTCATGAGTTTACATACCTGGGCAATAGGTCTCTCGGGGTCAGAGTTACCTTATTACACATCTGGGCATGGGAACAGATCCCAGTGCTTCGCCTAGATGTCACACCAGTTATTCTTGAGATAGATGATCCTGTTGTTTGGTGGTACGGTGGGGCACATATCCATTTCCCCACACTGGCGACGAGTTCTCAATGAGATGAGAGAGTTTGTTTAGAGGCCCTAGATGAGCATTGGCCCATGGTACGATGATGTTAAACAATTTTTCTATGCCAGATAGGGCAAGTGGATGTAGGGTCAGGAGCATACCATGATAAAGCATTATCTCCTAGACAGGGTGGCCAGGCAGTTTGAAGAGGTACAGGACAAGCTAGATGATCAATATGTGGCAATCTTTTCCCGTATGACTAGAGAGACAACATGGGGCCAACCCATCCTGTCAGCTGAGGTAGTGTCCTCTTTCAGTAAATTGGTGGTCTGATCATGGTCGTATGATCAGGGGCCAATAGGTGTAGGGGTTACTCAAGCATACAGAGCTTGGTTCAGGTCTCCCCTGAGATTGATAGTTCCTGGTTCAGTGATTCCATGGTGAAGAACCAAAGGTAGGACAACGAGTAGAGGTTGAGGACAAGGCAGAGGAGGAGGTGGACCACCTCCTCATCAGACACCTCCTATGGATTAAGCACAACAATCACCTCCCCGAGCAGGGGGTAGGATGGTCAATCGAGAGTAGTCCCTCAACAGCAACCAACAACACAGCCTGATCATAGAGATACACTGATCCAATAGTTGCAAGGTTAGATTGAGGTGCTGACAATAGAGAGAGATGAGGCCAGGCAATAGGTTGCAACAGTTACTTTTGAGAGGTATTGGAAGATTGGCCGATGACAGTAGCTAGAGAGAAAAACTTCCTCATCTTAGGGTCAATCAGTTGATCTATGGTCATACAAAGAGGTGGTCAGGGAAGCCGAGTATTATCTACAACACTATAGGCAGGCAATGCCACCAGCAGGAAGAGTGCTAGACTTCTCCCAAAAGACAAGGATGTGACCACCAGAGGATCACTATGACAGGCAGGCGGGAGAGGGTGAGGGGCACAGCCAATAGGGCTAGCCCTTGATCACAAACAATTTTCCATTTTTGATTCATGGGCTGCATTATTGCCCCTATTGTACCATGTATTTAAATGTACACTTGATCTGATTTTGTATCATAACAGTGTATTTTTTGATGATATATATATGAGATGATTTTCCTTTATGATATGTATGGATGCATTCTAATGGATGAATTTCTTTTTGTATCTTTTTCATTCATTTTTAATGATGATCTTATGAATGTAATGTATGGTAATGATGGTGCAATGGATGCAAATGGTAATGGATACTAATGATTATGTATGATGTAATGATTTCTTAAGATGCTTAGAATAACAAATTTATATTATTCCTCATAACTTAAGATAATGATATGATGCAATATGCTTTTTATGCTAATGATCTAGTGGATGAAGAGTGTATGCATTGGCGATGTTTTTATTACTGTTATGATACCATGTTAGTATGGAAAGAATATAGAACTTAGAATCAATGAGTTAGTTAGGATGATGGTGATTTCTCTTTTCTAGGAGTTGGGATTTTCAAATGGTCGATTACGTTATGTTTGATAACACACCTAGGTACAATGCATTGAGGTATAAAGAACCAGGATGGCATTGTACCCACTGTGGTGGACTTTGACTTGACAATCAGATGGGAGTATTATTATTCACACTTAGCATGCAAACATCACTCAGGATGTGGTTCAAACATTCTAAACATCTCAAGCCAAAACATAGGAAAGCAAGATTTCTTATGTGGTCAACAAGAAATCTAAAACATCCTCTCCACAAACCAAACAAGGTACATATGACTAAGTTATTTTACAAGTGTATCCCACAAGCATAGTAGATAAAAGAGATGAAAATATTTTCCTCATTCCTTTCTCTCAAAACCTGTTTTATTTAGGCATCATCGAGAGGTCCTTGGAATGAGCACAAAATAAGATAAGCCAATAAAACACCAAATAAAGCAAACCAAACAAGCTAATTTTCTTCATACTACTAGCCAAGACTAAACTATTGCGAGGTACCTAATTCTTATGTCCATCGTGGGAAATATTCATCCTAGGACATGTTGTGATCAGGGTTTTGATGGGATTGATTGGATGATAAACTATTGATACTCTAAGTTGATCAACTTGCTTGTTTACTGATTTGGACTTTTGAGACTTTGACGATTAGGGTGTTCACTTTTGAACCTGATAGACTTTCTTTTGACTGACCTACCAAATGGTGATGGCGATGATTGATTTATTAAGAATGATGAAAGTTGCGGGTTAAAGCGAGATGAGATTGATGCATCATTTTGGATTTTTTAGATATTTTGTGGTTGTTTTTGGTATTTTCGAGATGTTTTACTAAAAAAATTGGTATTTTCGAGATTTACGGAAAAGAGACTAATCTAAAGACCTATTCTAGGGGCTCTCAGGAGCTGATTCATAGATTAGCCTTGTCTACGTCATACACACAAAGACCACATAGTTTGATTGATGACAGAATTGACTTAATGAAGAGATAGAAGGGCAAACAGATTGTCATTTTATTGCGATGGACACCTAAGGACTGACCTAAGATGTCTCTGAAGATGATCAAAGATCAACCTTGCCTACGTTCAAGCTCAGAGATGATGTAGTTCAGAAAAGGTGGAAGACTGACAAGACAATGATGAATGTTTTTTTGAAGATTTTTTGATATTTTCTGATGTCTTGGGAAGAGCACAAAAATATACACAAATCCGATCCAATGCCAGTTTCAAGGATATGCCCCTAGCATTAAGCAATAGACTACTTCAATTAAGGTAGGAAAAACTGACCTTAGGAATTTTCCAAGTAGTACTATGGTGGAATATGATATGGTCATTAGCTCAAGCTATGGTACGGATGCGAGCAGATGGGTAGATGGAGGATTAATGAAATGTGATGGAAACGATGAGTGATTCGTATAGATCCTGGTGGATGGGGAGTGCTTTATTTACACTTGATGCCTATTTTCCAGGTTTTCACCAAGGTACTTTTCCAAAGTGCCACTGAAGTGCTTTTCACTAGAGGACGATTTTTTTTTTTTGTTTTACTCTTTTCAATCATTTTTTTGATTTTTTTGGATTTTTATATTTTTTGATTTTTTTGTTGTCACCAAGACACCTGTTTGCTAGGTTTTCATCAAGGTAACCATTTTTTCAAGACATTTTTTTATTTTTCTTATATTTTTTCGTTCTATACCTTGCAAGTTCTTAGGCATAAATTTTTTTGAGATGGGAGTTGTTTAGAGGCTCCTGCAGAGGCTTGCCTTCTGGTGTTGCTAATTGATATGATCCTAATTTATAGCTAGCTTTGATGACGAAAGGTCCCAACTAGTTGGGTTCAAACTTTCCTTTTCTCTCTAGATTCGACACATTCCTTTGGTTCTCTTTTAGCACAAGGTCATCGACTTGGAAGGTGTGTTGCCTGATCTTTTTGTTGTAGTTGTGTTTCAGGCAATTCTGATAGACCTGTAAATGGTTGAGGGCATCCCTGAACCATTCATCTAGTAACTCCAGCTCATTCAGTCTTGTGACCTTGTATTCTTCCTCTGTGATGAGGTTTTTCAATGATATCCTTTGTGGCAGAAGCTCAATCTTGGTAGGGAGGATGGATTCTAATCCATAGACCAAGGAGAATGGGGTGGCGCCTGTTGGCGTACGGATGCTGGTGTGGTAGGCCCATAAGGTGGGATTTAATTGTAGATATAAGTCATGACCAAATTCATTGACTCTTTTCTTAAGGATCTTCATAATGGTTTTTTTGATAGCTTCTACTTGGTTGTTGCCTTGTGGGTAATATGGAGTGGAACAATGATGTTGGATTTTGAATTTTTCACACAAGTCATGAACATCCTGATTCTTGAAAGGTATCTCATTATCAAAGATAATAGATTGGGGAACACCATATTGACAAATAAGATATTTCAAGATGAACTTGGATATATTCTTTCCAGTGATGTAGGTCATGGGAATTTCTTTGACCCACTTTGTGAAATACTCCATGGCGGTGATGATGAACTTGTGACCGTTGGATGAGGTGGCTGTGATTTTACCTATGAGATCGAGCCCCCACTGTGAAAAGGGCCATGGTGTAGCAATAGGGTGGAGCTCCTGAGCTGGTGCATGAATGAGGTCTCCATGCTACTGGAATTGTAAACACCTTCTGATGAAGTCATGTGCCTCTCTTTACATTGTCAGCCAGTAGTACCCGGTTCTTAGTAACTTCTTGGCCAAGGTCATACCACTTGAGTGTGAACCGCAAGTGCCATTATGTACCTCAGTCAGAGCAATCAGGGCTTCCTCAGGTTTTAAGCAACATAATAGGGTTCCATCAATGCTTCTACGGAAAAGGATTTCCCTTAGGATGAAAAAATGTAAGGACCTTTTGATAAAGGTTCGTTTGAGGTTCGGGGTAATATCAGCTAGGAGAACTCCTAGTCTCAGGCAGGTGTAAATGTCATGATACCAAAGATCACCTAGACCAACGCATTCACATGCATATTCTGACTCTGGTACCTCAAAAGTAGGTACAAAATTTTACTCTATCAAGAATTCATGTTTTGAGACATTGTGAGGGATATCTAGCAAGGATCCAATTATTGCCATTGCATCAACTACTCTATTGTTTGCCCTCAGTATATGCTCAAAGGTGATATCAATACAATATTCTTTGAGACTTTCCACTAATTTCTTCTATGGGATGAGCTTATCATCCTTAGTTTGGTATTCACCATTGACTTGGTTGATAATAAGCTATCAATCCCCATAGACTTTTAATACCATGATTCCTCACTGTGCCACAATTTTGAGATCTATGGTTAAAGCCTCATACTTTGTAATGTTATTGGTATAGGGGAGTGCCAATTTGTAAGATATTGGTATGCAATCCCCCTGTGGGGTGATAAAGAAGACACCAGCTCTTGATCCATGTTGTGTGTGGGAACCATCAAAGTAGAGTTTTCAGTGATCGGCTATGTTGATATTAAAGATGGACTCGTCTGTAAATTCTGATACGAGTGGATTCTCTGCATAGATGGGAGCTTTTGCCAGCTAGTCTGCAATGACCTGACCTTTGATTTCCTTTCGCTCCACATACTCAATGTCATACTCTAATAGTATCATGACCCTCCTTCTAGCGCCAAAATGTGAACCCCTAAACCTGTAATTGCACAAGAACAACAAACAAATCAAGATGTTAGATCAAATGCAAAGAAGAATGAAGGATTCCCCATGAAATCCATCTACTCAAACTTAAACTAGGAAAATGAAGAACAAACTAAATAAATGAAAGAAAATCCTAATTAAGTGAGAAAACTAGTGATCCCATGGGGGAATTGGTGCCAATTGAAATGTTGAAATTGGTCCTTTCCCAACTTCTAAGTTGCAATGTTGATTGATTGTAGATTGATCAAATCTCTCCAATGAGATTTGAGCATAACCTAGCTATGAAATTGTGAAAACTATGAATGTATGGAATGAAGTGCACAAAATTGGCTCTCAATGTTAAGAGAGTAATGTTGCATGAATTTTGGATGAAGAATGAGGATAGAATCCTCCAATTTATAGATTTGAATTTGGAAGAAAGGGAGAGATTTGGACAATGTGGGACTAACTTTCACCCAATGGTTGAATGCCACTTGTCACCGTGTGAATGGTTGATGGTTGTGCACATTTTGGCCAAAGTGCCAATAAATACAATTAGATGGAATTTGAATTTGAGGAAATGACATGTGAGAGGGAAAAAAGAATGAAACAAATGCCACTTGGCTCAATGCACAAGGACATGTAAGAGGAGTGAATGTTTTGTTGGAATTACCCATCCACTTGGACTTTTTCAATAACTTGAGAGAATATTCCCTTTTTATGCCATGTGAGGGAAAATAGAGATTTAATAAATGAATTAAATCTATTTTCATGTGCAATTTGCATTCTCTAGAGGATTTTAGTGATGAGGATTAACTTAATTAATATTTTGATTAATTTAGTGAGAGATTAGTTGATTTGACAATTTTGACTTAAATTGATGAATTGATTTAAATCGAAATTGAGAGGAAATGATTAATTAAATAAATGATTTTGATTTATTTAACTAAGTGGAAAGATGTTAGGTTAAATCAAATAAGGTTTAATTTATTTAATTTAATAAGAGGACTTTAGATACTTTGATCAAGTAAAATGATTTATTTAATTAAATAGAGACATAAGGTTAATTAAATTAAATTGATTAATTTAATCAATGGAGGAGAAATAATTAATCAAATAAATAATGATTTATTAAATTAACAGACAAAATATGATGAAAATTTGAGAGTATGATTTAGGAGGAAATATCATTAGTAATCAAGATCAAGTGTGTCGAACCGAATTTGTACATTTTGCATGTCTACAACAATATCCAATAATAACTTCAACAATCAAAATGAGCACAAATAAGCATGTATATAATAAAAATGTGTGTGTAAAATGTGCAATGTATATTATTTTTATATGTAGGACAAGGAGGAAGAAGGACGATAGTAGTGGATGAGTGAATAACTCTCCAAGAATACAAAAAATGTTAAAATAATTGGAACAAGTGTGAAGATATCTATATAGTCTCTATCAGACAAAAATAAATAAAAATCCCAACTTTGGACTTAAGTTAAGTATGAATAGGTCAACCTAGAAAAGGTGATTATCTAACTAGATATGAAATGACCCTATTTACACTGACACCTGTCTTAAGTAAAACCTAGGAAGAAATGATATAATCATGATGGGTCCCAACTAATAGGCCATGGTAGGCACCCATGTACAAATTTTTCATAAACAAAGTAAATGAGAAAAACCCATAAGATAAAAACCCCTCTATAAAAGAGAAAGATGCAAAATAATGTATAACTAAAGAAGAAAGAAGGAAGACTATTTCTATCACAAAAGTACACAATTTTTTTCCCCCATAGGGGAGATAAAGAGAGACTATGAAACTCCCCATAAGATTATATATCATATAGTGCTAACTAATGCTCAAAGAATAATGCATAATGTGATCCCTAAATATCAAACATTTTTCCCTTATGAAAGAAATAGAACTGTAGAAAGGTACATTAAATTTTCCCATTAAAGAAGAATAATATAATTCTTTGAATATTTCACATAATCCAAAGATAAGAATGATATTCCTAAAATTTCTCAAATTATCTATGTGAAATTTGATGTAGAATAGGATCCAAATATGGATTTTTGGGGACATCAATGTTTATTTGGATGTCATCAAAAGTTTTTACCAACTCTACAATATGAGGTTAGCTAAAAAAGTGTGATATTTGAGTTAAGTAATCATCCCAAAAACTGCATTAGAAACACAAGTATGAAGATCCTACTGTCTTAAATCATTTGAAACCAAAGATGTAGTAACACTCAATTTTGAAGAAGCAAGAGATAAAAGAGATAAAATATCAACACAAGGTTTAGGAATTAATGAGGACGAAATAAATCTAAGTTTGAAATAACCAAAATGAATCTCCTATGCATGCTAGATGTATCGATGTCATCATCACTCAAATAACCATCAAAGATGGTATAACCAAAGAAGGAAAACAGTATAATCTAGAATTGTGATCAGCCTCTCTAAGAGTAATAATGTCTCCAATCTAAAAGTCCCTTATGATCACTAAATTTAGTGTGAACTCAACTATTTTCTTTTTCTTACCATCTTTGATTTGATAAATGGAAAGGGGATAATTTGATAAGGAACATAGAGTGCATCATTAAATGTGCCATCACCAATATCAATAGTTTATTTTCCGTAATCTAACATATCACTAGTAGAATTTGGCAAATAAATGACTAGGTGACTAAAAATTTTAGTCACAACAACTAAAAATGACTAAATTCTACTTTTTTTGCAACTCAGCTATAAATGAGTAAATAAATGTCTAATTTGGTCATGGACTAAAAAATTATTTAGTCATACAAATAAAAATGCCTAAATAGTTAGTCACGCAAATATAAATAAGACAAAAAAATTTAAAAAATATTTCATGAAACATAGGGCAGGAGTATAGTGCATGCACGATTCATTTTTCATTTAGCCTGAGGCATTTTGAGTTATAGCAGTAGTTCATCTAATTCAGAGATAAAGATTGTTTTGTCTTATTCGTTATTCGTTTGACAACTACACTAGCCTAGGTATTACATATTGGGCGATAAATATTGTTTGGAGGGACCTAGAGACTTTTGAAAAGTTGGGCAAGGGCAAGGAATTTAGAGTTTTCTGCAACGAATTTGAAGTTGGTGAGGCCCTCTATAGACAAGTCGAATTTGGGGATGCCCTCTACAATGAATTCAAAGGTAATTTGAAACCATCATTACATTAAACACAAAATCTATAGCTTTATGATTGGAAACTTATAGTAGTTACAATCTACTACTCTTAATAATGTTCTTTTACAATCTTGACACTATTCTACTTCATAATGTGTTCTAGCTAAATATAATAAAATTTGGGTGTCAATGCTAGAATATAATTTTTTCAAACAATTTTGATACATTTTCACTACAACCACAAATTGTCCTTGTGCAAAGTAAACATGTGCTAGATTTACCCACACATCAGGAAAATGAACAAAGATGTTTCCAGCTACAGCTTCTTGTACCCATGTACAAATTTCCTTTGCAATATCAAATTGGCCCCTTTTAACTAGCACAATGGTTGCCCCATTTGCAACATAAACATTTCCTAGTCTATGTGCCAACACTTTACAATACAGTTCTCTAGCCTTCTCAAGATGATGTGCCTCCACCTTTGGATCCCTCCTCTCATTGCAAAAGCTACAAAATAATTCCAATTTCCAAGTGAAATGTCAACATAAGAATTATTTGCATCTGATTCACTTTGTGCAACTTTAATTATTTCTTTTGCTTTAAGCTAGTCATCTATTTCCAATTCCATTTTTCTAAGCATAGATAAATCATTTGATGATTTTTTATCCACCTAAAGTGCATCCCCAATCAATTCTAGGCTTAGTTGAATCTCATTCCAAGCCTGACCCATGGTTGTAATACATAGATATGCATCCACATAATCAGAAAACTTGAACAATATTAGCCTATATAAAATATTTTATTTTTTAGTATCATGTAGTTGTTCAAACAACCTATCAAGATTAAATAGTGTTGTGAATTTATCCCATGGTAACTCAAGTGAAACATCACCTTCTTCTAGTCGATGGAAGAATTTCATATCCTTAAAGAGCACAGGAAAAACTGCAAAATTGGCACTGGGATTTTATTTATGAATTCAACCCAAATTCCATTTCCTAATGCCTCCATAAAAGTTTGTTGATCCAACTCTAGTTCATCATGCTCAAAATGAATAACCCCGATGTTGTTTAATAGTTAAATGGGTACTTCTTCTCTACTCTTCTTCAAAAGAGACTTTTTTGTCTTAAGAGAATCAAAGGTTGCACTGGGGTCTGATGATATTAATAACTCACCCATCTTGATAAATGCATGGGAATCAAGTGGATCTATGCAAGTTTTCTTTCTTGAAATTTTCAAAGCCTTCTTTGTCTGCCCTTGTTGAGCATATATATGGCCTACAAATGTTAATCTCTCACAGTTCTCAGGGTGGACCTCCAGAACCTTTTCAAAATTTGAGAGATAACTCTTAAGATCTCCCAACTTCAATTGAACTTTTCCACAAAATTGTGTGGCCTTTGGCTTTCCTTGACTAATGCCATGTAGTAGTGGCTAGTGATTTCATAATCACCTTTACTATGATAAGATTATGCAATATTATAATATGAATGATATTTAATGAGAGGATGGTTAGTTGAAACAAGATTTTTCTCAGTCAACTATTCCACAAGAAAATCTTGCCCTATGAAGAAAAAATAGTTTGCTAAATTATTCAATACAATTGCACAGTATAGGTATAATTCAAAGTCTCTACGCATATTTTTCATTCCTTCATGAACACTACCTTTTTCACTATTTGTGAGAATCCTTCAATTAAAAAGTGCACAAAACTGACCACAAAGATTTTTCCCCATTTCAAATAGCAAAATTGCCAAAAAACATTTGTTTAAAACCTCCAAAAAAAAAGAAAATAAAATCATGTTGATTTTTGCGCCAAAGAAAAACCATAAGACCATAGCTTGTTTCTTACTATTATGATTTAATATATTTTTTCCAAGTATTCATAGCTTTTTTGAAATCACCTATTTTAGGCTTTTAGCCATAGCAGCAAGGCAGTGAACTATTTGATAGAATGTTTTGCTAGATATGTATGAAAAATATGGTAGCATAGACAAGGCAATGAACTTTGGAAAAAATTCCTCAAAGAAATGTGGTCTCATGGTGATGAAATTCCATGATTAATGCCATGACAAGTGAATTGTTATGGATTGTCATGGAATTCCATCACCATGAGACCACATTTCTTTGAGGCATTTTTCAACTAGTTCACTACCTTGTCTATGTTATTGCTTACTATTATGCTTTAATATATTTTTTCCAAGCATCCATAGCTTGTTTGAAAGCACTTGAATGGATTTTAGCCATAGCAACAAGGAAATGAACATTTTGATAAAATGATTTGGTAGAAATGTATGAAAAATATGGTAGAATAGACAAGGTGGTGAACCTTTTTTTAAAATGACTCAAAGAAATGTGGTCTCATGGAATGTCATGACAAGAAAATTCAATTGATAGTTGCTCCTAGTTATTAGTTATGCAATGTGAAGTAATTGCATAACTACTTAGATTGACTTTGTAAAAACTATATTGTAATTGAATTTTTTTCATCTATCAACATCTAGTTATTAGTTATGCAATGTGAAGTAATACATTGAGTTTGAAAGATGTGCAATGCAATGCAATCAACAATTTGAATATAAACTAAAAAATAATATTTTTTACAATTCATTAGTTAAACTCTCTATTTTATTTTCTCTCTTTAACTCTATTGCTATGGAAATGCCTTTCAATTAAAAAAATATTTTTTGTCTCTTATTCTACAATTTTTTACATTTTGTCATCTATCAAAATCTAGTTATTAGCTATGCAATGTGAAGTAATGATTTGAGTTTGAAATATATGAAATGCAATGTAATCAGCAATTTGAATATAAACTATAAAAATCTATTTTGTACAATCCACTAGTTAAACTCTCTATTTTATTTGCTCTCAATAACTTTATTGCTATGGAAATTCCTTTCAATTAAAAAAATAGTTTTTATCTCTTAGTCTACAATTTTTTATTTCTATGTGTAGAACATTACAGATGGATCAACACCAAAGGTCGACTACAAATAAATACAATACATTTGATGAGAGAGTAGCCGATGAGAGGGACATGGACAAATATCCATATCCATGTAATGACTATCTTGGTGGAAAGGTGACAAAAAGAAGTCTAATTTATCGACATATGATAAGATATGGGCATAGTGGTATAAACCATTGGAATGTCAATTATTATGAAGATATGATAGAATTGTAGAGTTTGAGAGATGAAGAGGCAACAAACATAGATGAAGTGCCACCAAACATAGATGAAGTGGCACGAATCATAGATTAAGGGTTTTAAGTTGATAAAATGTTGAATGAGGGTCTGATGGAGGATTCTTTAAAACCTGTGTATGCTAATTGCAAGTTAAGTCATTTGACAACAACCCTTCAAATTCTTAACTTGCAAGTGGTGTTTGGTTGGACAAATCAGAGTGTAGATCAATTATTGACATTATTAAGTTTATTGTTACCAATTGATTACACATTTCCAACAAAATGAATTCAATGTAAAAACAAAATCACTAAGCCAGGCTTAGGGTATGAAAACATCCACATGTGTGTGAATAGTTGTGTAGTATTTCACAATAATCTTGCAAGTGAGAGTGAACATCTGAAATGTCATGAAGCGAGGTATAGAAAAGGGTTGAAGTCAGTTGTGGTTCCTAGAAATGTTCTTTGCCACTTTTTCGGTAATCCCATGATTACTTTGAATGTATAGGTGTAGAGACATTGTTGAACTTATGCAATGGCATGCCCAAAATAAGAGCACTGATGGAAAATGACATGTGCTTGATTCTAAGATGTGGATGGAATTTGATAATAAATGGTCTAATTTTTCTCAAGATCCTCGTAATATAAGGTTGGGTTTGGCTCTAGATGGGGTGAACCCATTCTCAGATCAAAGTACTAAATGATCAACTTGTCCAATTTTTTTAATAAATTATAACTTTCCTCCATGGTTAGCAAGTAAACCATTTATCTTAATGTTATCATTGATTATACCAGGAAAGAAAAGTGTGACTTCAAATACAATTGATGCTTATCTAGAGCCATTATATGATGAGCTAATAGAATTTTGGAAAGGGATTGAAGCAATTCAATATTTAAGGGATGGACATTCAATCAAATTCACTTTAAGAGCTTCCTTATTGTTTATGATTCATGATCTTCCTGCATATGGCACATTGTTTGGTCTCAGTATTCATGGATATCATGGATGTCTTACTTGCAACTTTAAGGATTTTATGATACACTCAAGAAGTTTGTGTAAGTGTATTTATTGTGGAAAACATGCTTACCTTAAAATATATCATCTATATCAGCAACAAAAAACATTGTTCAATGGTAAAAAAGAGAATCATGAAGCACCATTGCTAATAGCAAGTGATAAAATTGTTGAGAATGGACAAAAAAGAATGTCATTTATTGAAAATGATGGGATTATTGGTAATAGATATGATCCATGTAACAAAAGTGGTGTAAAATTTTTGTGCATATTCTATAAGTTGTCATACTTTAAGGATATAGCCATTAGGCATATTGTTGGCATAATTTAATGGATATCGCTTCGTTTAATAATTGGCGCAAGTAAAAAAAATTACACAATAATTTATTTACTTAATTGCATTTACACATTTATATTATTAATCTTACTATTTGTACATTAATATTCTATGTAGAAAATTTGAAGACAATCAAGCTTGGATGCAAAATCAACCTCAAAAGCACATATGTCATGCTAATTTGATTGGAGGTGATTCTTTTCCAAAATTTGAAGAATGGATTACTAATACAATCAATGATGCAAAAGAAGGTCAAGATAGAACTATGGAGGAAAGTGATCTTTCACAATCTCCACATTTATGGGCTATGTGTTTCAGTGGAATGTGGGCCTATGGTAGTTATTTAAGAGTGGAAGAAAAAGAGAAAGGAAAGACAAATTGTGATTGTGTTGTTAGTGCTGAATTTCTTCATAAAACTGAGAAGAAATTTTATGTTCAATTCATCCAAGAAATTATTCAAGTGGAATATGGTGAAAATAATCCTATATTATTAAAATGTAAGTGGATCTGACCATCCGCGGTACAATTTGATGAGTATGGATTTGTACGGACAAATATAAGACAATTTTTATCAGAGACAGATGAGTTGTATGTTTCCCCTCTTCAAATTAACCTATCATTTATAATTGATGATGTAAGAAGCCCAGGATGTTTGTATTTCATTCAAATAGAGTCTCGTTCAAAATGAAAATTCATGGAAGTTATTGATATAATGCCTCATGGGAAAGATGTTAATTTACAAGAAACATTTGAAGAAGTGGATAAATACGATGATGGAGTGTTTGAAGAAGAAATTTTGATTACAAATTAAGAGATTGGGAGAGAGAATGCATTACATTTCACTAATGAGGATGAGGAAGAAAATCAAGCAGATGCAGACATAAGTGATCAGGATTATGATCTTGTTGGCAATGAAAATGATTATGATGATGTTTTTTCACCTTAAGAGATTAGCTTGCCACCTAAAATTTGGTTATATGTATGGTTTAATTTATTATTTAATGTAATAAAGATCTAAGTATAGGTATTTTTATTCACTATTATTTTACTGATACATTTTTGAATGTAATCATCATATTTTGTTGGTATATTGTATACAAAAACTAAGATTTTCATTGTTGATTTGAAGTGCATTTAAAGTTAGACTCAATCATTCTTCTTAGTTTTCTTTGGTTGAAAATTTTGAAATTAATTTTGTTTAGTTAGAATATAATTTCTTGTATGTCCTATATGTTTTCTAGATGAAAACATATAATGAACATATGTAATTTAATAATACATATAGATATATTAACATTAGGTGAACTAAGCCTCCTCATTACAAACAAAGAAATGATCTCTTAGGTTTGACTGAAACTAAAAACTAAAATTGAGATATTGAAAAATTAGAAAATTGTTCAATTTTTTCAATAAAATGATATCTAAAATACTGCATTCATAATAAAATCCAATACCGCGCTACTGTAGCAATCAATAGAGGTATGTGTGGGATGGCAGGAAATATAGGTAAATGCAAAAATGCTTGCCACAATACCGTGACAACCAAATATGAATAGCACGGTATGGTGGGACATATAGGTCAATGTACACATGCTTACTGCAATACCCTGGCAACCAAATATGAATAGTGAGGGGTGGCGATGAGAACATGTTAACATCTAAAGTAAATCGCAGCCCCACAAGGGGTAAATAGTGACAATATAGTATGTCATTGAACAATCACTCAACCGCTATAATTAACCCATTGTCTCATAGGAGTCCAAAGGGGTGTGCACGGTGTGGTGGTATTGCTAACCCTTCCATACTGCTACCCCACAACGGTCTTGATATGACAGAGCGGTATGGCGGTGAAAAATCACTCAACTACTAGAATTAAATCATCATCCCACAGGATTCCAAAGGGGTGTACATGGGGTGGTAGTACTGCTAACACTACCCCACAATGGTCTTGAAATGCTAGAGCGATACTGCAGTACAAGGTGTCAAAGCATTTAATGATTACACTGTTCAATTTCCCAAGATCAAAGGCATGTATTCAAACTCAAAATATGGGAAGATTATGAAATATTTTACATGAATTGACATTAATAGTGAGGTGAAAGAGCTTAGTAGAAAATATTACTTGGGACACGATGACATTTTGGCAATCATTCACCCAACTCAGTGTATCAGAGGCAAGGGAGTTCAAGCTGGAAGACTCTGTAGCTATTATTTCGTCGGGTAAGTTCATAGAAACCCTCTGTAGAAATTTTATAAGAACTGGATTTTCTTCTACAAGTAGACACTTAAAGAAATCAAGTAGGAGTAAATTCTTCATCATGCCACCCAAAATAAGTCAGCTTGTGAGTTAAAAGGAAGAGTCCATAATTTCTAAAAGAGAGAAGAGGTCCCTACAACAATCAATTTTAGATGTGTTACCTAATTTTGTAAATAAAAGATTCAAAAAGGTGTTTAAAGATACAAACCATGGATGTAAAGACCCAATTATCCCTATCTCAGGGTGGGATTTGTTTTGGTACTTCTATGAAAAAAGGGATGACAAGTTTCCAATTTTGAATCCTTGGACCTTAGATTTGGACAAAATGATAGCCCCAAATGTCTCCGTAGAAGTTGATCTTATTAAAGTATTGGCATAATATTATCACATAGCTACCAAGACTATAAGACTTTCAGATGGTTCACCATTAGTGGTGATGACTAAAGAAGCAATTTTAGAGTTTTTTATATTAAAGAAGCAAGCTATCACTAAGATCGACTTGGACAAAAGTGAGGAGGATTATAGGAGATTGATAAAAACCTATAGGAGTGATTAAATTCCTTTACACATGAAAAGGGGTGTAAAAAATAGGAGGATACCTATCTCCCCCTCCCAAATTGAGCCATTTTCCATAGAAGACTTCCAAGTATATTTTAAAAGAACTTATTTTTCTTTGTGCCAAGTGCTTGGAATAGATGTTGAAGAGAGGATTCCAACCTATCTCATGATGATGGAAATGAAGATACAAAATCTTGAATTCAACATTGAGTATGACCTGGTTGTTGAAATTGAGAAAGGGATATGTGACGGATTTTTTCAAGTAAAAGATAACTTAGCTCCCATCACTTTCAAGAAATACTCTTTGCTATGTCATTTAATATTGTACCAAAACATATAAAAATTAAAGACTTGGAAATTGAAGGTGACTCACTAATCATTGTGAATTCTTGTAAAGAAAAAAAAAATGTTGGCAACTCAGATATATTTTGTAGTGGGTATGGAAATTGTTGCCTAAGTTCAAAAATGTGAAAATTAAACACACCTATAGGGAAGGAAATCAAGTGGCTGAAATATTTTCGAAATATTGGGTGTGATCAAAACCAGATTGTGCAATTATATAGCAATAGTATGTTAAACATTACTCAAGATCTGGTTGACGTTATCAAAAGGGAAAGTGTGGGATTTTAAATAATTGAAGCTTTGGTTGAAGTGAAATTGTTAAATCCAGAATTTTTTTATAATAATTTTTAAGAGAAAGTGAGCTTGTTAAGAAGTTTTAAAGTCCTTTTTATGGTATTCATGATATATGGTGGATTACATCAGCATAAATTGAAGTTTCAAATGTTCCAGATTTTTGTTTTGTTGTCAAGGTGAATAGTATAAATTCGATTTGGAGTAGAGGTACGAGGAGTACATACTAAATATCCTCTTGCACATGTTTAAATTTGTTTCACACATGTAAGTGGTGAAACATAGGCAATCAATTACACAAGAAATTATATGTGGGTAATTTCAATCAGTCATCCATATTGAAGCCAACATGTATGAATCATATAGGTGGAAACATCAATAGGCAGTTGTGCACTATCCAAAATATATTTTAAGTTGCAACCATTTTTTAACATGTTTCTTGTTTTGCAGAAGTATGAGTTAAAAAAGGATGTCATTCTGAGAGATGCCAAATGGGATGAAAGGACACCATATCTTAGCACCTCAACCGATGAGTGTCAATTATTTTATGCTTCGTCTTAAGAGAACTATACAAGTTCATTCGTGTGCCAAAGATTTTGTTTGAGGCCAAATATTTTTCAAAATTTTAAACAATGCCAAGGTTTACATCTGTAACAACAAGTGTGTGATGCGCTAAATCAAAAAGCATCATCAATATTTAATCCATCTCACATAGCATAAGTCGTAAAGATTTATTATGTTTTCTCTAACAAAAGTTGGTAGTTGTGTAGGAAACTTATGCAAGGTAGGGAAGAGATTTAAATATGCTTATCTTCAAAGAAGTATTAAACGTGTAAAATTGATGGAAAGGACAAGAGGATTTCAAAGAAAACTCTTCAATTTTGAGTATAATGGCAATTCTACAACTATATGAGGAACACATCTGAACATTTTGTCATTTTGCAAAGTCCGTAATGACAAAATGTGACAAAGAGAATCTCAAAAAAATGTAGCTTTGTTGGCTAATCCTTCATGATTTGGGTGACAATCACATTCATTCCTTCACTTGTGGACTTCAATCATTTCAATAAAAGGCCAAAGTTTGAGGTGCAAATAATAGGGTAAAGATAACATCATAAATATTTTTTATCTTTAGTTCAAAGTTGGTGTTCAAGCTTTCCAAATAATTTGCAAATTTTATTGATATTTCAAATAAGAATTATTGCAAGATTGTCAAGGTGATTTCAATAAATCTATCTTTGCTGTCAGTTCTAGTTTCTACTTTAAGTAATGTCTTTGAGTTCATGTCGTGCTCTCTGTGAGTTAGTTTTGTCTCGTTGATATCCATATAGTGGTTTTTTTCGTGCTCTCTATGAGTTTGTGTCGATTTGTTGATAGCCATATAGTGGTTTGGGAAAAACTGATGGCATTTTTGCATCCTCTATCCACATTTTTGCATCTTGGGTCAATTGTGTCTTGCTTTACATCACATTGGAAGGACTTTCTTCATAATTTTTTAAGTCTTGGGCTTTGATTAGTGGTTTTTGGGTGTATTTACAATGTAATTTCTTCTAAGAAATAATTGTGTAACTTTTCAAGTGCAACTATGGGAAATGCCCTTCACCAAAGGGCTAGGAGAGAACAATTATCTTATGTTTTCAACACAGATTGTATACCTATTTTCAAACGTGTGAAGGACATAATTTGAGATGAAATATTGCAGCCATCAGCATAGAGAATTATTTTCCCTTCCAACTTGGTATCAATATTTATTTCCAATGTGATGGACTTGAACCCAAATTTTCAAGATATGCGGAAGATAGAAAATACAATTATTAAAGAGGGTTTATTGCAAGAAAATGAACTTCTAACAAGTATTCAAAAATATGAATTTTGGATGGGATAATCTTATATTGGAGGGGTCTTTCCTAGACACTATTTGCACCACAAAATGAGTTTCAGAAACATATATACTGGTATAAGGTTAGCCCTGGAAGTTAATTCCTCGAGTTTCCTACACAAGGAGCTAAACGTATATCAAATTAAATTGGATAATGAGATGGTAAGAAGCCTCAAAGTCAAATATCATGCAAATTCATTCCTTCTTACTCATCATTGTCACCAAGCAACTTTGCTCAGTCATCCAAAGCAACCACGATAAGGAGATATTCAAACTAAAAAATAAAATAAAACTCCAAGATTGTCAAATGCTCAACCTCTCATGCAAAGGTTTCAACAATCCTCCCTGACATGAACATCACAAAAGATTCTAAAACATCTCCTCCACCTGATCAGATTATTTGCAGAGAAGGAAAAGAAGACAGCTGTTCAACTCAGAAGGCATGCAGTATATAATTGTAAAGCCATCAAATCAAGTGAAAATAATGAAAAGAAGATAGCTACTCAATACATATGGTTGGAAGTAAAGAGTTAAAATGTATTGCTCTTTGTAGAAGTCAACTACTTTTGTTATTTTTTGTTAAGTTGACATATGCATACTTTCCCATATTTAGCATGAATTTTTTCATCCTATAGGAGGAGTTGGTCAACTGTAGGCACAATGGTTGGTCATAATAAATGTGCATCATTTGACATTTTGTATCTATCTACAAAGGAACTACCAAGAAATATTGTAACCTTTATTACTATATAATATAAATAGTCGACCGAAAAGCCTTTTATCAAAAAAATAAAAATATTGTACCAAAACATAAATAGATGGACTAAAATAATATGTTGGGAATGACTGATGATGAAGGGAATAGGTTGCATGTACAAAACTAGTTTTACATATGGGATAGTAGATGTAATATTCATGATAATTTTTGTAATAAAGGTTATGGCCATTCTTGGTCATATTTCACCAAGATTTCCTAATCAAATCATGCAAGTATTAAGACCTTTAGCATTAAAGTCAGAGTAGGGACACACTCAAAGCATACCAAATATTAATAAGGGTCTATGGGTGTCCTCAAGCCCTACATGTTTTACTTGAATTTATTTCTATTTGAATTGCATTATTAGAATTTATGTGGAAAATGTTATGGATGGACCAGGACGTTATGAAAAGATAGAAAAATGGGACATTTCTCCCTGACCTACCTAAATGTGAGGATTTATCTATAGGGTCTGACACTCTTGAAGAACTGTAGAACTATTTGAAGATGAGATATTCATTGAATTCATGAAGAGAAAATTTATTTGATCCTAAAGGGCATATTAATTTTATAAAGTAGACACTTCTCACTAGAGCCGAGATTACCCATGTAATGGATTATGAAGATGTAATAAGAAATTGTTTTACACCTCATGAAGTTTTTCAGAGGAAGAGGAAGTGGGAAATCAAAAAGAGGCTTAAGGAGGAGAAGAATAAAAGTGACACTGTATCCAAGGGATTCTATGTTGAAGAAGGTAATCCTATCAAAAGGATGAACTTAATAATTGATAACTTTGAAAGATTATATGTTGAACCAGAAAGAAACCTAAGGGCCACTCTCTGAAACCATCCAAACTACCCATCAAACCAAGTGGTATTGTAATCACATAGCCCCTACCAGAAACTACCACAATACAATCAGAAGCATCCCCTAAGAAACCAAGTGCTAAAAGGCATACGGCACATGGAGTGGCCCCCTTAGTGGCATATGAAATAAGAGAAGGAGTAGGGTATATTGAAGAGGTAGTCGATGTACTTTTGAATCTTAAAGATGATTAAGTTGATCATCCACCACCTAACCTTGAAACTAATGCTCACAAACCAAAAGGAGTGGATGTACACGGGAATAATGATCAAGAAGTGCATGATGATGAAAGGGTGATTGTTTCCCTTAGATTTATTGAAGATGATGAATTTATTCAAACTCCTTTTAAGGACTTTTGGTTTAAGAGGAAAATGAAATAATCTGAGGAGAGATTCCAAATTAATATGATGGGAATTGAGGAGTCACAACATGACTATATTGCTTCCCAAATTTTTAAAGAACTCGAGATTAATGAAATTACTATTAGCCCCCAAGAAGTAAGAAAACTGGTCTTAGAAAGTAATATACTAGTTATTCCTAGGATGGAGTTAAAAAAAAGTAACAAGCCAAGAATATCCCATGTTGGTTTATGAATTCAATTCAGATGAGGTAATGAGTGACACAGGTTACAATCCAAGAATTGAAACCCTAGCCTTTTGGACAAAGAAAAAAAGAAAAGAAAAACCAAGATTTCTTGATGTTGTGAAAGAAATGAGATGAACTGTCATGGTAAAGACACTTCAAGACACATCAACGTTGGAGGAAAATACTATGAAAATGAACTCAACAATGTTTACTAGGGATGTAGTTAAAGGTATGGAGCTTATATTGGTAGAATATGAGATAGCTTAGACTGATCTAAATGATGAAGTAAATAGGTTATTCATAGAAATTTTGAAATTGAAAGAGAATTTGAAGGGAGCGGGTCCTTCCCAAAGCACCAAATTAACAATATATCATCCCCCTACCATCCAGGTTGATACAAGTGTAATCATTGTTGAACAAGTAAATGTGCTAAAATAAGAAATTGAGAAGTTGAAAAAGACTAATGAAGAAACAAAGGAAAGAGAAAAGAGAGAAACCCTCAAGGTATTGGAACAGATCTGGGAACATAGGGTTAATTAATTGTGGAAAAATTGGAAAATGTGTATGAATTTTATGTCTCCTTGTCACATGTAGTTGATTAGATAAAGTCCCATGTACCTATATTGGACCCCTTATTCAAGAAATGGCAACCTGTACATCACACCTTAATGAATTTGTGTAGAATTTTACAAAGGAGTGTTGAGGACCTCGTAGCTTTAAATCCTACTGATAAAATGGTCTAAATTTTCATAGATGAATTGAAATACATATATGCAGGAGTCCAAAAGATCAAGGCAATAATGGATTCATTTCACACACTAAAGCAATGGTCCATTCCTAAGATACTAAGGGATGATGATCAACTGAAAGGATCCAAGGATTGGATAGATGAATTTAGCAAAAAATTCCCAAATACCTCACTAATTTACAGAAGGATGGTGAGATAAATATTCACCACCTCAATTTAACTTTGGATGGAATAATTACACTGGATGCTATATACTCAAAATTTATCACAGATGGAAAAGCGTTATTAGACAACAGATGGAAGAGTCACATGGCTAACACAAAAAAAATCTAGGAGTTTAAATGGCCTCATGATTACACAGTGTACCAATGGGAGTAGGCATATCTAGCTCCCCCAAAAGAATAGGCCTTGTAGTGAAGTACCAAGCCTTGCAGATACTATCATGGAGAGAAGACCTTGCCAAATCTGAATGATCATGGGTACCTTACAATGAGTAACAAACTTTCATATCTTGCAAGTTCTTTGGACTTCAACATCTGATCATTTCTCTTCATTTATCATCTTTCATTTCTTTTATGTAAATTAATGTAAAAAATGATAATTAAGACTTTTTTATTTATGTTAAAAGTGGGTAACTAAAAAGACACTTTTTGACATGTCAATCAAGAATTTTTTTTGAAACATATTGTAAAATATTTTTGAAGATCAATAGAATTAAGTTATAATTGGTGTCTAAATTCTAGTTTCAATTTTTTGTTGAAGTCAATTAATGAATGTTATCTTGTTGTCTCCGGTTTGATCTTTCCTTGTTATTTAAATCAATATATCAAGGGAATATTTGGTTTATAAAAACACATTTTTTGTCAAACAATTCATTTTGTACTACATTTTGGTGTCAAATCTTTGGTAATTATGGTTAGTTTCATTACATTCAAATTCTAAATTCTGGGAAATTATATATAGTAAATAGATTGATGGTTGTTTGGATAGTGAAATTATCTCTCTTAGAAATTAACTGAAATATCTTGTCTTAAATATCTAGAAGGATTATTTTAATTAAAAAGGATTTTGTGGTTATTTTTCTAACAATGATTTTACAGTGTATCTAGCTTGCTATTTTCATTCAAGATACAAGTCATGATCAAATTCAAGCACATACCAAGAAGATGGTACTCTACTTCAAACCGTCAACCAAAATTTACTTTTCTTACATGGGGATATCAAGGAAGTTGCTAAACAATTAATTTATATTATTTGTTGTTTGTGAAGGAGAATCCTATGAGATCTAATATGGCAGTGGATCAATATTCGGTTTCTTAAGTAAAGATGATGTAACGGTTAGGAAACTTGTTGTGAAACATCAGGTTAGTAATTTTTGGATATTAAGGACTCCCAATTGGACATCAAAGATCTTTTCTCATCAACTTAATTTGCAATTTATGTATAAATGGATTCTTTCATGGTGCGGGTCTTTAATAAGACAACACATGAATCAAGGTTGGAATTTTTGTTGTCTTATAAGTCTGATGGGATTCTTGGGCTTGGTTTCCAAGAATTTTTTGTTGATAATTTTGTTCCATTCTAGTTAGTGTTGATAGCCTTCATTCTATAATGTCAACTTCATTCTATAATCTGAGTGTATCACCTTTCTCAAATTTTCAACAAGGTTCTAAAATCAAGGCTTCAATATGCATATTGCATGCCTATGTTGAACACTTTGTTTAAGGAATTTGTTGACAAGGCTACAATTTTTTAATTGATTTATCTTTTTGTTGTGTTTGGACTTACTTTTATAAGTTTGAAATATACAATGCACTTTTATTCTTTCTAAACTAAGACTAATAGTAATTTTTTTGGTTGTATTGAGGCACAATTTCATTCAAGGTTGAAAAGGAAACACCCTATTCCTCATATCAAATGGCACATTTCTTATAAAGGAGGAAATATTCTTAGGTTATTGTTGACTGCATTGAAGGGGAGAGCTTCATATATGGTACATGATCAACACTCTCCTTGGATTCTGAACGTTACAGCTTTCTCTAGGAAGATTGCCCACATTGTAGAAGTTCTAAGAGATGAAAGGGGCACGTGCTCACATTGAAGGGCTCCAAGCATGCATTTCCATCATTGCAAATTTTTTTGGAGAAGTTTCTTTCTTGCACTCATTTATGTGCATTGTAACTCAGATTTTTAGTTTGTGACTGAAAATAAAAATTGTAATACTCTATTTCTAAGTTGTAACTAGAACACCTTTCTTTTATTAATAAAGTTCACCATTTTTTCCTTCTCAATGCTTGTCTTATTGTGTTCAAATGATGATTGATGTGTTTTATGTTTAAATCATCAAATATCAATCAATTAAAATGACTAAATACACTAATAATTAACGTCAATTACTAATTAAATTGATAAAATATACTACCAATTGATACAAATCAGAGAATAGTGAATAAATATGACTAGATATATGACCGGTGAAATTGATGAATAAAAATGACTAAATATACTACTAAATTGATCAAAATGATGATTAAAATTAATGACTAAATATACTACCAATGCACATAAATTAGTGAATAAAAATGGCTAAATAAGTGACCAGTTAACAAAAAGCAATGACTAAATATATTAGTGAATAAAAAATTACTAAATCAATGACTAAATAAGTGACCAGTTAAATATATAAGTGAATAAAAAATGACTAAATAAGTGACTAGATTACAACAAGCAATGACTAAATATATTAGTGAATAAAAAATAACTAAATAAGTGACCAGATTACAACAATCAATGACTAAATATATCAATGAATAAAAAATGACTAAATAAGTGACCAGATTACAACAATCAATGACTAAATCAACGACTAAATATACTACCAAAGCGATCAATCAGAATAACCAATAAATGACTAAAAATGGTTTGGTCATCAATTCGGTCACGTTATAAATGATTGGAAATAAACTACTAATGGTCACATGACCATGTTCAGTCATTTATAAGCAGTTTATGGTAGTTTTTTCAGTCATTTATTGTTTCTTTTGTACTAGTGTATATATGTTATTCCCCATGATAATTGGTGGGAATGAACAAGGTTCAAAATGTAGATAATAGTTCTCTTGATGTAGGCATGTGATGTGAAGCCCCTAAATCAAAAAGCCACTTTTGTGCAACAAGATTTGTAAAAGAAACGAGTAGCATTACCCTTTTTCTTTTTTGTATCTGATTGTGATGGTGAAGGAGATGAGGAATAAGCACCATCATTCCTTGATGTAGGAAATTTGAAGTGGTTCTTTTGAAGAATATGCCTTAATTCATCATTTTCCTTTTTATAAAATTGGTGTTCTCCATGCCCGAGTTTCTTGCAATAAAAACATGTGGGCCTCTCCTTATAATTTTTCCTCTTCGAGGAAGATCTATCAAATGGATCTTTTGATTTTGGTCCCTTAGTTTGATCCTTCTTTTGTTTATTTGATGTATTTTGATCAATAACAATAAGATCTTACAACTTTGTAAAATTCAATTTACCCATATGAATTAGTTTGTATTGCTCCTTTGTGAGAGAAATAAAAAATCCAACAAGTGAAGCATAGAAAAGCATGTACCAAGATCACTCTTTGTATCAATAAAAGTAAAATAAAAAATTGAATAGAGTAGACCAAATTTTTATAAAATATTTAATTCCAATTGTTCACCTTGATTTTCTATTCTACATTATTTGAGTTGAAACTTAGTAAACTAATTTTTTGAATAATTCTTGAATTATATCAAATTCACTTAGATTAAGAAATATTAATTCACTCTCTAATCAATCTCCTCTCATTACATCTTTCTTGCTAAATGGATTCTCCAATTGTAGTCCATAATCATTATGTGTTGTGGTAGATTCAATGTGGAAGAGAAGATTGGGAGAAATAGACATGCACAAGTTCCATAAGATTCAAAACTTCAATTATACCATTTATGTTTTTTGGTAATTTATGTAGGTTCAAGTTTTAAACAAATTATGACTCAATATAATCCTAGTTTCTTGAGTTGTATTGCTATTTTATATTTCCATTTGTAGAAATTAAACGGAGTTCAGACAATATTCATATTTGTAGAACTATAAAGGATACAAGACAACCCCCCAATTTGTTTAGTCTAAAAACAATTAAGATAAATTATAAGTTGTTTGAAGATTGGATGATTAAATCATTCATTTATAATACAAATAGATTTTAATATTTTATATAAAATTTTCTATCTAAATCTTCAAATTTAAGTATAAATTTGAAATTCTTGCAAAATTCTATTAATTTTAAATAAATTGTAAATTATTTATAAATAAGGTGAAATTTATGTCTTGTCAAAAATTGTGTAAAAGAATTGAATTTAGAGGCCAAAAAATAAGTCAGAATTTTTTTTTTGAGAAATGATTGGTATTAAACTATCATTGATAGAATCAACCTTTTGTTGACTATACAAACTTGAAAAGACGCCTAGATTGCAAGATATTATATAAATAAAAAAAATCCATTTTTATGCTTGAAAGAGGTAGGGTGGTGTAGATAAGTGTTGACTTCTTCTGTGGCATTTTTCCTTGATGTCAAAACTACCTTGGGTTGGTGCCTTGGAAGAATTTCTTAGTCTAGTCTTATTCTGGCATTTGATTGGCACATTTGTTATTTGGTTTCATGAGCAAAAATCATGGTTACAAGTTAATGATCCCATGTTTAGGTAATGCTCTCTGGTTCTTGATGCTTGGGTTTATAAGATGTAGGTTTCTTTTTATTTTTAAGAAAAACCTATCGGGTTTCCTTAACCAGCTGATAATGGTTTGGGGCATATAGATTATGGTTTTTGGCATGGGTGAAAGGCATTTAGAATTTTGCATGAATGATAATCTTTATCACTTCACAAGGCTTTGGGTATTATTTGACATATCATTTGGCATTGGATATTATCTTTGGCACACTATATGGAAGTGCATATTATATTGCAATCAGGTCTTATCTTGGTTAATACACATGGCTTAAAAGCCAACAACATAAATAATGTTTTTGAGTATTTTTATTTGTCACATTAGAAGTGACTTAGCCTTGATTTCTTGGGAATATAAGTGTCAATAGCCATCAAAATTTGGTGTTAATATTTCATGGCACCATTTTGTCAACATTTCTTATATTCAAATTGTCAAACAGTAATGAGTTTGTCAGCATGTTTTTGGTAAGGCCGCGAAAATCTTACCGTGGTACCACGGGTAGTTAAGCCAGTAACCATGGTAGTGCAGTGAAAGCTATTAGTGGCAAGAAAGACAACTACCGATATACCACGGGCTATCAGAAGGGTAACCATGGTAGTGCAGTGGAAATGGTTAGCAACATACAAGATAGCTATCGCTATACTGCGAGAAGTCTGAAAAATAACCGTGGTAGTGCGGTGGAAACGGTTCGCGGTATGCAAGGAGCTACCACTATACCGCAGGTAGTTTGAAGGGAGATCGTGGTTGAGTGGTAAGGAAGTAGTAAAGGAAGCGGTAACAATCGATGCTAGTCACTATTATACCATGCATGAACAGAATGATGGGTGCGGTAGCGCGGTTGACGAAAAAAATCATGTGTTGGTTCTTTTGGGAAGCTTAGGTCATTATTTCACTTCTCTTGTTCAAAGGGTTTGGAAACCTAGTCTGGCCGCCACCATGGAATTACTCTCTCGGTCATTTTACTATGCATGTTGTTGGTTTACTGACAACATATAGAAAATATTGGAAGACCATGACAATGGTTGATTCACCTGTCAGTCTCTTGCCATCGGGTAAGAGCTCGAATAAGGGAGAAGCTTGGGTTGTTAAGCTACTTTGCAAGTCTAGTAAAATTTCTACATGCAACATCTATTTTGATATTCTTACGTATTCAGTTTTTTATTTGGTTTGCAGAGCCGTTACTTCTAAATGGAAGATGGAAAATCGGTTAAATCTTTTCTTTGTCAGAACTAAAAAGATTGCATATAATAGTAACAACATTTTACAATAGATTTATCATATCAGTTTTATGAAATAGTGGTATTTGTTTGGGGGAAATCATGATGACTTAGAATCTGTTCAGTCTCTTACCTGGATTCTTTCATAATGGTTATTGGACGCATCATTCTGAAGTTTTGATTACATTGCATTGGAGTCTTTGGTTACATTGTTGTTGCAATTGGTTTTTCGAGGGTATTGTTCATGAATTTCATGCATGTTTTAATGGTTCTTTTTTTATCACTGCTTGTGTAGGCTGCTTGAGAGGACAGGTTTCAGTTTGCCTTCTATATTTGCATAATGCTTGGGTATTCTTGTTAGAAGAACTTCTTCATATTGATCTTTAACACATGGACACTACAACACCTAGCATTGTTGGTCGATTGAAGTTTGGTAACCTGATAATCATCTTTGTTTTATTCTCTGAAATAGAAAATTGAGCAACTATTGTAACCTTCCTTGAATGTAATGATGAAATCTATAATAAGAAGAAAACAGAGAGATAGGGCTTTAAGATGAATGAAAAACAAAAAGAGGATAATGGGAGTTAACTGGTTTTTCTATGCAGATCTATGAAAATAATATAAAAAATAGAAACAGAGAGTTAATTGAAAAGAGATGAAGAACAATGAGAAAAGTATGAAACAAAAAGGGAAAAACTAGTGTGATTACTTCACAATGATTGTATTGAAAAATGTTGAGCTCTGAGATTGAAAATCTGAAATATGAGTTGATAATCAAGTTGACTTAAGGCTTGAACATGGCTAAAATTTTGAAAGTTCATTTTGGAACTTTGAGGATTTTAGATATTGTCTGTCAAGAGGCACTTCATAGATAAAAGCGAAATAGAGAGATCATATGTATCATTGTGTGATTTGATGAAAATAGAAAAGGGGTTGGTGCTCCTTGAGATTAGTGTCTCTAAATAAGGGGTTGGTGCTCCTTGAGATTGGTGTCTCTAAATGAGGGGTTGGTGCTCCTTGAGTTGGTTCTCATAAATCATCCTATAAGGCATTGTAAGCAGTGGTTTTGAAATTAAGCCAGTAAGGCAATTTAGGAGTGATTTTTCTACCCGAGGAGGGTTTTCCACTCAAAAATTTATGTGTCTCTCATTTGTGTGATTTATTTTTATCTTGCATACTCCTTCTTTCAGTCATTTATGTTATTGTGCTCATTCAATTGGTCAATGCTCTGATACTTTAAGGTTGTTTAAAAGTTTAAAGTCAATTTGCTCAAGTCTGTCATGCAAATTTAGATTGTGAAAATCTGATGCAAAATGCCTTTCATAAAGTGAATTAACTTTTGCATTTTGTGCTCATTATATGAATTCTCAAAATTTTGTCAAAAGCAAGTCAAATTTGCACATTATGAAGTTTTATGGTTCTGTTGATAAAGCACAACAAGATTTTTCATAAAGATTTAATTTAACAATATCATATGATTCTTTTAATATGGGTTGTAAATGTTATTCAAGTCTCATGTCAATCTAATCTAAAGTGTTACTGTTCTCTTGTTGAAACAAATGTATCACTTTGGGTTAAATGAGTAAACGTTTCATTATGCTTTCTAGGTTAAAATTTAAAATTACTCCACTCTGATTCACCCCCCCTCTTAGAGTGAATCCACTTCCAACAAGTGGTATCAAAGCATAGGTTCATGCATTAGGTTTCAAACCTAGGATTGATTATGTTCTTGGAAGTTTGTTTTTGTGTGTCATGGAGTGTTTGTCATGGCTAAGTGCAAAAGGAACAAAGGTCAAAAGAAAGCTACTTATGTCAAGCAAACAATTGATAAATCAATCTCTACCAAGTCCAATGAAGTTTTGTCTCAAGAATTAGCCCTACCAGTTAATACTAAAAGTGATCCTATAGTTGGTGAAGAAGATCACTTAGTAAGTGACTTTGAACAAGAATTTGGCAAAAAGGATTGTGAAGGTGATGAGTTTGAAGTTGATTTTGAGGCAAAATTGCTTGATGCCTTAGATGAGCTTAGGAGGATTAGAAAATAAAATCAGGATCTTAAGGTATACTTAAAGGAAAGTGTGAGTGTCAATAAAGTTGTAATACAAGCTCATAATGATGATAAAAAGATTATTGAATTACTGAAAGCCCAAATGCTTGATAAGAAAAAGACTGAAGAGGGATTAGAAGCCAAGTTAAAAGATAAGAATGAATTATGTAATAAACTAGAAAATGAGGTTGCCTCATTAAAGAAATTTTATGACAATCATTTTGTGTTAAAAGAACTAACTCTTAAAGATGATTTGATTATCAGTCAGAAAATTGAAATTGAAGAATGTAAAAGGATTATAGATGTTGTAAGGTCTGATTTGGAAGTTAAAAAGATTGAATTTCTAAAACCTGAAGGAGAAGTAGTTGCATTAAGAAAAGAGCTTGAAACTGTTGAGGTTTAATTGGATAAAAATCATAAATTTGATTACAGTACTAATTTATTGAATGAGATGATTGGCAGACAAAAGTGATTTAAAGATCCTACAAGAGTGGGATATGAGGTTGGACAAGGCTCTACAAAAGAATCTAAACTTGAAAAAAAAAATTCTACTGTAGATGGAAAGTCATTTACAGCCAAGAAAAAACCAAGACTGAAGGTTGATCTTGGTCACCATATTGTTGCTACTCGGTTAGAAGAAAAATGGGTTAGGACAAAAACACCATCAAGATCTTAGTTTATCAGGTATAACCACTCTCAATTTCATGGCTACTGTTATTATTGTAATGCTTATGGACATAGAGCAATAAATTGTTGGTTAATAAAACTCATAATCATGAGAGATATTTCAAGAGAGGTTTATACAATGCGCCTAGAAGAAATTCTTCTCACTATGGTCTAGACAACACTATTATATGTTATAGGTGTAATGGGTTTGGACACAAAGCATAGTGGTGTAAGAAAATTTTAATTAAGCCATCTAGGGACTACATATTTAAACAAAAGGAAAAGAATATTGTGAGTAAGGAGAAGACAAAGCCTATACAAGTATGGAGAAGAAAGCATCAAAAGAAAAAGGAAGAAATAAATCTTGTGCATGTTGCACAAGAATCATTTCTAAGAAATTGAAAGGTAGTATGAAGATAGGGGGAGATGATTAATGCATTTTGAATAAAACCCCTTTGATATCAAAAGGAAGTAGAATCTTGTTGTGTCATAACCTATTTATCATGAAAATGCAAGACACGGATTTGTTTTATTGTCTATGCTGGGAATAATAGTGACAATGAGTTGATGATAACTGTCTTAATGTTATGGTTCATTTATATCATCATTTTGTTAGAAGATGATTTCTCATATGACTTGTTGTTGCAACATTGAAACCATATCTAACAACAACTTGATAAAATTTAGTGCCTTGATTTATATGAATGATGTTTCAGCAACAGAGCATGTTAAGAGAGTGATTTGGTTGAGGTCTCAATTGAAAGATTGATAGAGGCAGTTAGTTGAAAAACATTAATGGTAAATGTTGAGTTCTGCAATGTTGGCTTGGAAAACATGAACAACATATATGTAACTTTAAATATATATGTTTTTGTTTTTATTGCATTTGTCTATTTGTTTTCTTATTTTTGAAATTTTATGGCTTTCTTGGTTGTTTTTTGCATTTTTTGCATTCTTCCACTTGGTTGTTATTTTGGTTGGTTTTGTTTTTGTATTATTTTTTATTTTTTATTTTCTCTCTTAATCATTCATTTTTCTTATTTCTCTTTACTTTTATGTTCGCACTTTTTTGTGCTTTCTCATTTATTTATGTGTTGATTTTGATTATTTGAATGCTTTTGTGTTTGTATATATTTTACATTTATTTTTTGGTTTACATTTATTTGGTTCCTTTGTGTCTTGGTCTATTAATTTTCATTTTCCTTTCTATTATATCATTGTTCTTTTTCATATTTTTTGAATTACTTTTTAAATTTAAAATTACAATTTGCTTTCTTATTTTTATTGTGCTATTTATTTCTTTTTCGTTTTCTTTTGTTTCTCCATCCTTTAGCCTCCTTTTTCTTTTAATTTATTTTATTAATTTCTTTATTGGCTTGTCCTTCTTGGTCTTTGTACCCCTTCTCTCCCCCCCTCCCTCTTTTTGTGTTCTTTTTAGGTAGCACTTGGTCTGCAATTTTACATTCTTCTCCTTTAGCTCTGCTCTCATCCTGATGATGGATCATGGAGTGTGATCCGAAATGTTGATGCAAAAAATCTCACACAATCTAAGCCAGAAATCAGTACAAAGAAAATTATGGATTGTGGAAACTTGATATCATTAAATGAACAACATACTAATTATTTTCTATAAAATCAATTTTTTGGTGTTGTGGTCGCTAGTGTACCATGTTTTGACATTGATTATGTTGGTACAGTATATGTGTACTTGAGAACAAGAAAACAACATTGATAGAAGTTTGGGTATTCTTGGTTGATAAAGATTTCAATATGCATCTAATGATCAATATTTTCCTTTGATAATTGATTATTTCTTGATACTAATAGTTTGGAGACTTGAGACTTATGTAGTGGACTGCATGCTACAGATTTGGTTGCTTTGTGTTATTGTGGTGGAAGATGCTATTTTGAAGAACAAGGTTAGTTGAAATAAAAATGAGCTAGCCTAATAATCTTACTTCTAGTTTATTAATTAAGTGTTGAATATGCAGTGATATCTACTTGCTTGTTGATGTATATAAATCTGGTTTGGTAGTAATATACTTAAGCATTTCATTTGCCAATGAATTTGATCATCATACCTTGTTTTATTATGATCATGAAGAACTATGCAGTAAGCTATTGAATCAACGATAAAGAGTCACTGATTGAAGAATTTGCACATTTTCAATATGCTTTAGAAAATAAATAGCGTCTTATAGATCATAAAGGAATTTTTGAAGCTTCTTTGTTGGGGGATCTTAGTTCTATGGTTGCTCTCTTACATCTTTCTTATCATTGTTTTCTGGTCTAATTGTATTGGCAGTTGGTTTCATTGGTTGTTTGGCTTTCAGATGTTTTTGGTAACAATATTGGCTTTGGTGACACATTTACATAATCTGGGTGGTACATATTGTGAATAGTTGGTTCTTGGTTCACATTTTTCATGGAATGCACTTAATTTTTATATGTTGGTACTGATATTTGCCATATGTTCATTATAGAAAGATATGCATTAGTGCATGGTTATTCATCTAGTAATAGTGTGTTTACAGTTGACAATGGACAAATGAAGTTTAATATGACCAAAAAGTGGAACAGTTGGCCTTGGTGTGCAGTTTTGGTTGTGAATCTTTGACAAGTTGCTTGGTTTGTGGTTGTTCGGTGGTGTTCAGATTTGCAGCCTTATGGTGTTGCTGAATTTTTAGTCATTTTGGTTTTCTCTTCATGTCAAACCCGAGATTGATACATTTGTTTAAATTCATGACATTAAGATGATATCCATTGGCATTTATGGTGTGGAAACTTATCGAACTTATTTCTCAGGATATTCATGCTTCCTATTCATAGTTCTCCTTCACAGATGCTTATGTTTTTTGTTGGAATGATAGTGAGAGTTATACTACAGGTTGTACAGGATCATGAATTCAATTTATGTTACTGGTCACACTTTTGCATGGGCATGTATTTGTTTTAGGTACGAATAGGTATATCACGTGACCATGGTATTAGGTCTGCATTTTTGTTGCATTCCTGTTATATCTGCAACTTGGTGTCAATTGTTGTTGTAATTCATGGAGAAAATGGTGGTTTAGATGGCTCATATTTTTGCCATCAAGGAAAAAGGGGGAGTTTTTTTACTTCTTTTGTGGCATTTTTCCTTGATGTCAAAATTGCCCTAGGTTGGTGCCTTTGAAGTATTTCTTAGTCTAGTCTGATTATGGCCTTTGATTGGCACATTTGTTATTTGGTTTCATGAGAAACAATCATGGTTACAAGTTAATGCTCCCATGTTTAGGTAATGCTCTATGGTTCTTGATGCTTGGGTTTATAAGATGCTGGTTGCTTTTTCAGTTTTAAGAAAACCCTATCCGGTTTCCTTAACCATCTGATAATGGTTTGGGGCATATAGATTATGGTTTTTGGCATGGGTGAAAGGAATTTTGAATTTTACATGAATGATAGTCTTTATCACTTCACAAGGCTTTGGATATTATCTGGCATATCATTTGGCATTGGATATTATCTTTGGCACACTATATGGCAATGCATATTATATTGCAATCGGGTCTTATCTTGGTTAATACACATGGCTTAAAAGTCGATAGCAGAAATAATATTTTTGAGTATTTTTATTTTTCACATTAGAAGTGACTTAGCCTTGATTTCTTGGGGATATAAATGTCAATAGCCATCAACATTTGGTGGTAATATTTCATGGCACCATTTTTTTGGCATTTCTTATAGTCAAATTTTCAAACGGTAATGAGTTTGTCGGCATGTTTTTGGTAAGGCCCTTGGACATCTTACGATGGTACCACTGGTAGTTAAGTTGGTAACCGCGATAGTGTGGTGAAATCCATTAGCGGAAAGAAAGATAGCTACTGCTATATCACGGGCTATCAGAAGGGTAACCATGGTAGTGCGGTGGAAATAGCTAGCGGCATGCAAGAAAGCTACCCCTATACCACGGGTTTTCTGAAAAAATAATCATGGTAGTGCGGTGGAAATGGTTAGCGGTATGCAAGGAGCTACCGCTATACCATGGGTAGTCCGAAGGGAGACTGCAGTTGAGTGGTAAGGAAGTGGTAAAAGTTGGTGCTAGTCACCACTATACTGCGGGTGAACAGAATGATGGGTGTGGTAGTGCGGTTGAGGAAGGATATTGTGTGTTTGTTATTTTGGGAAGCTTAGGTCATTATTTCACTTCTCTTGTTCGAAGGATTTGGAACCCTAGTCTACTCGCCACCATGGAATCACTCTCTAGGTCATTTTACTATGCATTTTGTTTGTTTACTAATAGCATATAGGAAAGATTGGAAGACCATGACAATGGTCGATTCACCTGTCAGTCTCTTGCCATCGAGTAAGAGCTCGAATAAAGGAGAATCTTAGCCTGCTAAGCTACTTTGCAGGTCTGGTAAAATTTCTACATGCAACATTTATTTCGATATTCTCAGGTATTCATTTTTTCAATTGGTTTGTAGAATCCTTACTTCTAAATGGAAGGTGGAAATTTGGTTAAATATTTTCTTTGTCAGAACTAAAAAGATTGCATATAATAGTAATTTCATTTTACAATATATTTATCATATCAATTTTATGAAACAGTGGTATTTGTTTGGGGGAAATCATGATGACTTCAAATTTTTTCAGTCTCTTACCTGGATTCTTTCATAACGGTCATTGGATGCATCATTCTAAAGTTTTGGTTACATTGCATTGGAGTCTTTGGATACATTGTTGTTGCAGTTGGTTTTTCAAGGGTATTGTTCATGAATTTCATACATGCTTTAATGTTTTTTTTTTTAGCACTGCTTGTGCAGACTGCTTGAGAGGATAGGTTTCAGTTTGCCTTCTATATTTGCATAATGCTTGGGTATTCCTATCAAAAGAACTTCTTCATATTGATCTTTCACACATGGACACTACAACACCTGGCATTATTGGTCGATTGAAGTTTGGTAACCTGATAATCATCTTTATTTTATTCTCTAAAATAGAAAATCGAGCAACTGTTGTAACCTTCCTTGAATGTAATGATGAAATCTATAATAAGAATAAAACAAAGAGATTAGGGCTTTAAGATGAAGGAAAAACAAAAAGAGGATAACGGGAGTTAACTGGTTTTTCTGTACAGATCTATGACAAGAATATAAAAATAGAAAGAGAGAGTTAATTGAAAAGAGACGAATAACAATGAGAAAAGTATGAAACAAAAAGGGAAAAACTAGTGTGATTACATAAAAATGATTGTATTGAAAAATGGTGAGCTCTGAGATTGAAAATATGAAATATGAGTTGATAATCAAGCTAACTTAAGGCTTGACAATGGCTAAAATTCTGAAAGTTCATTTTGGAACTTTGAGGATTTTAGATATTGTCTGTCAAGAGGCATTTGATAGATAAAAGAGAAACAGAGAGATCCTCTGTATCATTGTGTGATTTGATGAAAATAGAAAAGGGGTTGGTGCTCCTTGAGATTGGTGTCTCTAAATAAGGGGTTGGTGCTCCTTGAGATTGATGTCTCTAAATGAGGGGTTGGTGCTCCTTGAGTTGGTGTGCAGAAATCATCCTATAAGGCATTGTAAGCAGTGATTTTGAAATTAAGCCAGTAAGGCAGTTTAGGAGTAGTTTTCTACCCCGGGAGGGTTTTCCACTCGGCAATTTTTGTGTCTCTCATTTGTGTGATTTATGTTTATCTTGCATACTCCTTATTTCAGTCATTTATGTTATTTTGCTCATTCAGTTGGTCAATGCTCTGATACTTTAAGGCTATTTAAAATTTTTAAGTCAATTTTCTCAAGTCTATCATGCAAATTTAGATTGTGCAAATCTGTTGCAAAATGTCTTTCATAAAGTGAATTAACTTATGCATTTTGTGCTCATTATATGAATGCTAAAAATTTTGTCAAAAGCAAGTCAAAGTTGCATATTATAAATTTTTATAGTTTTGTTGATAAAGCACAGCAAGATTTTTCATAAAGCTTTAATTGAACAATATCATATGATGCTTTTAATATGGGTTGTAAATGATAGTCAAGTCTCATTTCAATCTGATCTAAAGTGTTAATGTTCTCTTTCTTAAACAAATCTATCACTTTGGGTTAAATGAGTAAAAGTTTCATTATGCTTTCTAGGTTAAAAGTTAAAATTACTCCACTCTGATTCACCCCCCCTCTCAAAGTGAATCCACTTCCAACAAGGAGGTGCCCTAATGGTGCAAGGGTGAAGTTTCTAGAATTTTGATGCAATGTTTCTCATGGTGGGTTAAGGTGACTTACTCATCATGAAGAATGGTGTCCCAACTCACGACAGTGGTTCCATTATTTTTATAGGTTGTGAGAAAACTAGCTATAAATCCCACATTAATGGTTGTTGAGGGTGGTTGATCCATTGAGCCAAAAAAATAGATTCATGGATTCCATCATGGAAGGTTGTGAAGTAGATGAGGTTGATGATTGGCCATTGTGAAAGGATATAACATTGGAGGTCATTTTAATACTAAAAACAACATATAATAGTGTAAAATTTTAACATATATGCTAGATGAGGCAAAGTTTTGGTGGCTTAGTTACATGTGCCACTCAATAGAGATAACACTAGTGATTTTAAAAGGTTCTCACACCTCCAATGGCCACCAAAAATCAATAAGGGTTTAATTAAAGTATAGTTTTTGTCAAAGGATGAGTCGTTATGGGTCCTCTTATGAAAAATGTAAACCAACCCATTCCTACATGCCCATGAATCCCTATTCAATTAATAGTAGGGTAATCTCAAGATCCCAAAGAAAGCTAAACTAGGACAAAACATAGGTCCAAATAGCTGCTAGATCCTACAAAAAAATTGACCAAAACATAGAAAAGGGTGGTAGATCTAGGGCCCCCTCTACTAATTTTTTTCTTTTTTAACAAAAAAAATGTATAGTTTTAGATCCATATAATTTTTGTATACAACACGATACAAGATAAAAAAAAAAAAAAATCTAAGAAAATCATTACCAAATTTGATGAAATGAAAATCTAACATTCATTTCTTGGGCCTTCCAAACTCAACAATGATGTTTGCTAGGTTTCACAATACTTTTCAATGATAGGAATGAGTGCTTGAATCACTAAAATTCAAGAAGGGACTTCTAATTCATGGCTCTGATACCATGTTGGAGTAGCCAAGATTTGAATGCAACATCTAATTATCACTTCCATAATGAAAATAATCATGTATATCATACAAATGAGAATGTGTGTGTAAAATATATAATATAGTTCTCCTTGTATAAGTATGTCAAGGAGGAAGAAAGAAGGTAGAATTGGATGACTAACTAACCCTCCAAGAATTCAATGCATATTATAAAACTTGGGATAAGTGTGAGGACATGTGTAAAGGCCCTATGAAGTGATACAAAAAAATAAAAATCTCAAATTCATATTTAAGTTAAATATGAATAGGTCAACATAGAAAAGGTGATTATCTAACCAGATCTGAAATTGGCCTATTTACACTAATAAAATCACTTTTGGAGAATTATTTAGGGAATTCCATTAGGATTATATGCATTAATAATGATGATGAGTATGTTAACTATAACTTTGAGCATTTTTTTATTTGAGGGGATTGATTTGCAGCATATAATTTCATATTTTATTTGGAATAATCATGTGGAAATGTGTAAAAATAGATCCTTGAAGGAAATGGATAATTATATGGTTCACTCTAGATCTCTTACATCATAGTATTGGATGGAGGCTATTAACTATGTGTGTTATATCCAAAACCATATTTTTCTTAAATCCTTGAAGGTATTCATTCCTTTTGAATCTTGAAGTTGTTATAAACCCACAATGAAACATTTCAATGTGTATGGTTCTCCAACATGGGCCCACATTCTAGTATAGACGCATAAGGCTATGAATCCATAGAGAAAGACCTACATCTTTGTAGGATATCTAGATGGTGCTAAGGGATACTAGTTTCTCAACTCTACCACATGTGAGTTGTTCATTGAGAGGATTATTTTATTTGAGGAAGGATCTTCAAGATCTATTATTGAAAATTCTCTACCATCCACATTCATGTTAGATTCACTTAGGATCAATGACAATACCCCTTAATATTCAATTCTACCTAGGAACATTCCTAATGATAAAGATTCTTCTTCCTATATTTTGGCTAACAAGAGAAATGATGAGAATACACCTTCTTCCTCTCCTAGTCATCATTTTCAAGTTAATGAATCTCCTCCTTGTTCTTTAACTTCTAGTCCACTTTAGTCTAGATATAATTTATATTCTACAAGTGATTAGGTTAGGGATCCTTTAGATGTTAGGAATACAAGATCATAGTCCTAAGGACATCTACATAGTTTAATTACCTCTACTTTCAATCCACTTTTTGGGAGGCATATAGAATTCTCAAGTGAGATGCAACTATATAGGAGGAGTACAATTCCTTGGTTAAGAATCATACTCGGTAGGTGGTTCCCTCTCCTAAGAGAAAGAATTTTGTTCAATGTTAGTGGATATATCAAAAATTATATTATATGGGTCAAGTGATAATCTCAAGGGATAATTTTTCATTAAGGGGTTTTCACATGTTCCTAGCATTGGATTCTCTAATAACTTTGTACAAATTGCAAAGATGAACTCTATTTGAATCACACTTGATGCTAATATAGCACTTTAATGGGAGGTTCATTAGATAGACATGAAGAGTGATTTTATTCATGGAGATCTATATGGAGCAACTATAGGGGTTTCTAGATGATTTTTCCATGGTTTGTTAACTTAAAAAATTTATTTATAGCCCAAAATAGGCCCCTTTTCATGGTATAATGAGGTATATTACTTCTCATATTTGGGTTATCTAGATACCACTTTGATCTAAACACAAAAAGGGATCCCCCATGATGTGGTACTTTATTTCGTGTGTATTTAAAATTTATTTTATATTAGGTATGTACCCACATGGAAAAGGGTTCCACTTGAGATGATAGCTTATTCCATGTGTAAGATCATCTATGACATTATAATATATATAAGAGATTATATGATAAATGTTAGATCATGATGAGTCATAGTGTAGTGCAGAAAAATTTACTCCTTTACATTCTCACGCTATGTTTGCATCCCCTTAATTAATTGGAATTAATTAAGCTTCTAATTACCTAAATGCATTTCTAAGCCTTATTATTCTCATTTTTTGAAAGAGAAACATATATTAAACATATTCCTACATTAATTTAAACACCTTGGAAGTTGTGTGTCCTAGATCTAGGTCCCAAGACCCATTCATCCAAGGGAGAATGGGTCCTCCTTAAGTGCCAAGACCTAATTTTTTATATGTTTTTGGCAGAATTTTAGTGATTCAAAATCAAGTTTCAAATGCCAGCTTGTGAAATCTAATTTTCAAAAAATTAGATAAACACCTATAAATACATAATTATTTTATCAATTCAAACTGAACACGCATAATAAAGAGTTCACAAGAGAAAAATTTATTGTCAAGAGTAGTGAAGAGTAGATTTACATGTCATCTACAACAACATTCAAGATCATATCATTCATTTGTGTTCATATTATGTTTTGGAGCTAACATTGTGATTTAGGTTTCAACCATTCAAGAATCAATTCAAGAAAGATTCAATCCTTACATAGATGTGTTAGAATTTAGTCCTCTAAGGGTAGTCATTAAAGGTTTGGTGATTTGTGACATAACATTGTTCATTCATCAAATTCCTTTCATTTATTGTCATTTCATTATTAAGTTTTAATTACCAAACCAGGGTTTAAATAAGGAAAATCCCTATTCACCCAAAAAAAAATGATTTTCCCTCTCTTTGTATGTAAAAATTTACATGTGAAGAAGGATTGAAGATCACTCAATAGAGAAATTTTACAAAGTTGTCAAGCCATAAAAACTCATCTACATAATTTATTTTTGACTTTCTGACACTACAATTCAGAGAGATCAAAAGCCTAGATATGGGATTTGAGGACTGTAAAAGTATGTTTTAGACCCCTATATAGAGACACATTCACCTTAAGGTGAATCCATCCTTCAACAGTGTTCAAACCCCACTTTTAGTGCCTAGAACATACCATTTTTCCCTTCTCAAATCTACCTAAAATTTATTGTTTCTATTTGTTCTATCATAATATGCTACAATACAAGTTTTAGGTCACATAATTGAGTTCATTAATGCATTTAATTTTATCTCCCAAAAGTGAATTTCAGTCATTTATGTCATAAGAAAACAATAGATCCTTCCCTATAGCTTTGACTCACCTCAAGGTTGAAACTCAATTCTATCCTTGGGAGATCTCTTTTTCTAATGAAATTAGGGAAAAGGTGCATTCTAGGTTTTCCATTTTGGTGATCCCCTTCCATCACCCTTACATACACCCTACTCCATTTACCCTTCATTTCATTTTGGTGAACTCGACATTCTAACACTATAAGCTTTCTAAAATTGGAATTCCTTCAAACTCTATATCTAGGATTTGCATTAGTTTGCATTGCATCTCATTTAGGGTTTTCAAAATTGCATTAGTTTGCATTTCATATAGGGTTTTAAAATTGCATTTTGCATCCTTTAAAATATCAAAATTCAAAAATTTGCATACATATTGCATTCATTTTACATATTAGTCTACATATTAGTTTTTTTCAATCATTTACATTAGAAAATTCAAACAAAAATGCATCTAAAAAGTTTTCATTTTTCTCATTGTTTGTCATCAAATTGCATTTGCATCTAAACATAAAACTTTGGAAATTTGTAATTGAAAGTATATGTTTGCAGCCTGAAATAGCCTTAAACATCAACTCAAAAACTTAGAACTTATTTTTTCAACCCTTATGTAAGGACCAATTGGCCCTAGGGTGAATATGTCCTTCTACAAGTCCTTTCAAAATTTATATGTATAAATTTATCTCTATTTTCTTTGTTTTCAATTTTTTGTAGATCTCAGTTTCAGTTTCTAGAAGAATCAATGACAAGCCTACCAATGAGATATTAATTAATTATGTGTGTGTAGAGAATTTGATCACTGAGGAATTCTTATTTTGCATGAATTTTACCAAGACTCTTATGAACAATCGAAAGCATGGATCAAAACACATAATAGTTTTGCTTGCCCTATGATAGGTTTGATCACTCTCCCCTTAAAAGTTGGACTAAAGCAATTATATGTCTCATTCTCCATCATCCTATCATCGGACCAATTCCAAGTGAAGCTAGGCTATAAATGGCTATGTTCCATGGATGTCGTCTTGTTGGTAAAGCATAAATTCTTAAAATTTCCATTTGGTAATGAAATTTTCACTATGCATCATAATGGTTTTAATCTTGTGTCTTCCTGTGGAAATTTCTCATTGGATTTATTTTGGCTTGGACCTAAAGAACCTATTAAGCCTCATTAGGACTTCTTTTTCAAATTTTACCAAAATTTCAAGGTAAAGCACATAGCATTATTATCTCTTAGCAATATCCCTCAACCCATGCTTGAGTCTCCTATCATTGATGAAACCATGATTGAACCAAAATCCCTTCTAATTAGCCAAGATAAATCTATGAGAAATCCTCCACCTATTTCCTATAAGAGACCAAGAAATAATCATACAATTCCCATTGCACCTCCTAAGATCAAACAAATTTATAAACCTAAAGAGAAATTGGTTGACCAACCCTCGATGGTTCCTTCCATTCCTCCCTTACAAGAAGAAAAGAAACCTATGGTTGATAAACCTACTCCTACAGAATTACAACTTGAAAATCATGTAAAAATAAAAAAAAATATGAAGAGTGTAGGCATAGACATTGCGCTATTGCTTGTAAGTTAAAAGAAGATAACAAACAAGAAAACCAGGACCAAAATTTAACTCAAGAAAAGCATGATGTTTTGAACACTTGGAATAGGGGGATGAAGAAGTATTCTATAAAACCATTCAAACATTAGCCATCCAATTACCAAAGAATTTTCAAATATTATAAAGAAAGAATGAATGAAAAAATCAACAATATCACATAGCACATGAAAACTAGGATTTATACATGGAAAACCCAAAATGTGAAAAACCATAGCGAGGGTTAGCTCATAATATATTATAACTAGTTATAGTATATTACAAAAATTCTCATTGTACATGGACTCACTGTCCAAGTAGACTCACTATCCACAAAGAAAAAGATAGAAGAGAGAGAGGTGGCTCACATCCTATTTTGAACTATTACAAAAGAATCTATAATACACATGATTACAATTCCAATTAAGCATAATAATAAACTTCGTATTGATCAAGATAAATGCTTTTCTCTACTTTAAATTTGAACAATTATGATCTCAACATCCATAACTTATCTCTAACTTGATAAAATTTGTATCATATATCTCGCATACAACATCTATTTCTCAATCCTCATCACAAAACACCAAAAAAAAAATATCATATATATTGGCATCAAGTGTAACATCAATTAGGTCATCCTAATTGGATGTAACACACAAAATTCAATTTATCGGCCCCAGAACAAATTTTGCATACTTCACATTACAAATCATACTTCAAAATACCTTAGGATAGGTCAGGATGGACATATAATATATCCCATATAAAAGAGCAACACATGTTAACTCTTTGCATACACATCAAACATGTTAGGTTGGCACATCATAGGATCTAAACAAAAATCCTTCAACATGTTCATCCAATTCACAACAAATGGACCTCAAAACATGATACCATCAAGAATTCACACTCATATGACATCTGGAAACTTAACTTCAACACTGCAACATCAAGGACTCATCCACAGAGAAGCGTGGAATCTCCCACACTGACACACTGTATAGGAAATGACTGTGAAACACCAGACTAGACTCTATCACTCTTATCTCTCATAATACTTTGCCAAAATAGATGAAATATTGGATTTAGAATCTTCTAACAACCACAAAAATTAGGTTAGTATCACAAAGAAAAATCTTCCTTTATGGAGTGGTGTGGACCCAAAAACTGATGCACTTTGACCCTAAACTGCCAATTCTGACACTTAATCATATTTTCATAACACTAAGCATTCCACACCAAATATCCTTTCACAAATGACTTCTTCAACACCTCAAAACCATGTAAATATTAATCAAAATGATCCACAAATTTTTTTACATCAATGGAAACATTGTATTAGATTGCTATGTGCATTCTTCATGTTGATGTTTCCAAACAACATCTTCAAGGACAATATCCTCAAACTTCCAGCATGATGATTCTCAACCTTCATCACAACCAGAACATGAAACATTTATGGACGTTATCATTAGACATCATGTTGTGATTAAATTTGATGATGATGATGATGATATTGTTAAGATTGATGAGGAAGTGAATAATGAGTTGAATTTTTTATTTTCCTCTTCCATGAGCTTAGATGAGAAAAATTGTGATGATCCTCCTAACAAGAGTGCATCACCATGTTTTGGACTTGGTGATTTTCCTAGTATGAAAATCATTATTGCCCCTTTGGCTAGTCATTCACCTTCCATGTATAATTAACAAGATTGGGATGCAGATGACTTGCTTTAGATCAAATTTCATGTATCATACTAGCTTTATGTCTATTCATATTCTTTATATGTGATTGCATGTGTTTAATACGATCCTCATACTATGATACTTGGAATATCTTTATGTTTGTGAGCCTACTTTGGATGACCCTTGTCACTTAGTTGGTGCAAGGATACAAAGGATGTGAATCATTTGAGACACTCTTTTATCTATCATAACCATTGTCTTTTCATTTATCTTGTGTTTCCTTTTTGGAATGATGCAAAGTGTTGAGACATTTAGGTCTCTTCTGTCTTGACCTAAAAGGCTTCTCCTTTGTTTTTTCTCTTTATGCGTCATTCTTTGTTCTCATTGTTTCATGAGTTATTTGGTGAATGATGATGGTTCCAAGATCTATTGTATCACTATATCAAAAACATGCGTTGACCCCAAATCCATGGATCCCTAATGTGTTATCTTAAGATTGCATATGGGGATAAACCTCATTTTCATGACGTATTTCATTTAGAAACATATCATTGGAATAGGACTTTTCAAATAAGCTCTAATGTCTATTTTATCAATTGTAATTTATCATCTTCTACTTTAAATTTCTCATAGTATGGTGTTTAGAAATTCCTTTAAATTGGGGGGCATTATACCTCATGTTTGTTGCTTGCTTGATGACATGACCTTTATTCAAAGTGTGGTCTTCTTATTTCATGTGATGTGTCTTCTTTTTGGTGACATTGGGTTTGATTTCCTTCAAGAGCATGAAATTTCTTGGCCTGTGACATTCCTCTTAGTGGTAATGTTGTGTCTTCCATTCCCTAAGGTGAAAATCTCTTATCTCTCGATTAGTCCTTTCTTGATGGTGATATTGAGCATGATGTTCCCTAAAGTGATACCTTTCATAAACTAAGAAAAAACCCTTTGACTATCATAAACAACATTCTTGACCACAAAGAATAATACAACTTACTTTTTGGTGCCTTTATTTCATGTGTCTAGCATAATGTAGCTTGATAGACTTGTGAAGCCTATCTTGTGTGGAACCTTATCAAAGTTATCAAGGAGTATAACTTTTGGTATGGTAATGGGTATACACCAGGTGTATATCGAACTACACCAAACCATTGTATGTTTCTCATATTTTCTTAGGGCTCACCTAGTGTATATCACACTATACTATCCCTTGTGAGAATATCTTTGGACAAACAACCTAGGCTTGATCCATATCGCTTGGAAAAAAAATTGAAGCTTGATCCATTTTCTTCTTAATCTTTGCATTAATTTTGACATTGTATGATGTTGTATCTTGTGTTTTTTTTGCATTTGTATGTCTCTTTTTTCCTTTGTTGTTTTTCCAAGGGTTATTTGATCTTGGGTGCTTGATCATCCTCCTTGATACTTTTCATCTTATCTCTCCAAAAATTGTACACTTAGGCCTCTCTTGACTTATTTGTCCACTTTAGTGTGAGTTTCAGAGTGAGCTCATACTCTCACTAAAGTTGGGGCTAAATGTAGTCTAGAAAAATGTACTCCTTTACATTTTCATTCTATTTTTGTATCCCCTTAATTAATTGGACTTAATTAAGCTTCTAATTACCTAAATTATGCATTCTTAAGCCTTATTATTCTCGATTTTTGAAAGGGAAACTTATATTAAACATATACCTACATTAATTTAAACACCTCAGAAGTTATGTGTCCTAGATTTAGGTCCCAAGACCCATTTTCCCAAGGGTGAATAGGTCCTTAAGTGCCAATAGCCAATTTTTAATACATTTTTCATAGCATTTTTATGATTCGAATTCAAGTTTCAAATGTCAACTTGTGGAATCTAATTTTTCAGGAAATTAGATAAGTACATATAAATACGTAGTTATTTTATCAATTCAAAATTAACATGTATAATAAAGAGTTCACAAGAGAAAATATTGTTGTCAAGAGCACTAAAGAGAATATTTATCAGTCATCTATATTAGCATTCAAGATGTAATGCCCCACCACGCAACCCTAGAGGAAGTTGCAACAACTACTTAAATAGGCTAAACAAATAAAAATTGTTTAATTACAATTGATAAGAAAGTCACTAACTAATGCCAACATCCTCTAAGGTTACAAGAAAGAGGTTATTTAGAACCTCAACAAAAAAACATGAGTATAAACCATGTCAATTATTTAATTAATAAAATAACTCATACATTCCAAGAAAGATAATTTAACAACAAGCATAAGAGATAACTTTCGATTTCATTAATCATAATTAAACAATAGGGTTACAATTCTCATTCCGTAAATGAGGTAAATCCAATATACATAATTAAAATTACAATTTCCACCTCGATAACAATAGAGGGGTGCATAAATCATTAGAACAACTGTAGTGAAATCAAGAAAGAACTGCAACTGAGACCACGAGCTCTCCAACTAGAACCCTCGTCCACATGAACAAGGAGAAAACCCAATGGAGAAAGGTGCACATTCCACCCCCCTTGCTAGGAGATAGTAACAAGGATTTCTAACCAAGGGCGTCTACCTCTAGACATAGGCTAATCACAATTGAACTGAAATAAATACAATGACATCACTATCACAAGGTTACAATGCTTCCAGAATTACATAATCAACTGCATCACTGATGTGAAAATACTGTTGACCTAGGAGAACTGTCATCACAATGTTACATGGGTTATCCTGGTGAGTCTTCCTAGGCCCCAGCCACCAACTCGGGTTATCCTAGTAACCTCTAACGACTTTTGGCTCCTCATGTAATCCAATGCGAGATCAGTTATCTTTCGTAGAGACAAGATAATGATCTCGCAATTCTAGGCCTTCTCATCTCAACCCAAGTCTTTACAAGCCCTTGTGTTTGTGAGCAAGGCATAATTATCTTATTAAGTGTTTAATACTATGTGATACTCTAGTCAGTTAATTAAGTTATCACTAGATTAACTAGCTTACAACGAGCTATCTTGGCACCACTTTGTGTGTCAGCCCTCGTTACAAGCCACTCCTCTACGATGACATGTGGAACAACTCCACAACCCAAGGGTACACAAGTGCTACATGAGGATATCACATCCCTAACCATGATATACAGTCAACACACTCCCGTTCGTGATAACCGGGGAACAAACTAGTTAAACGCACTACCCAAGGCCATCTAAGGTTGACTACACAGTACGACAACCCACAAACTTGAAAACCCAACTGGAAGACTTGCTAAATTTTAACACTTACATTTTCCAACTGACCATACAAATAGATCGACAACAAGGCAAGAATCAAATCTACGTTGGGTTCACTAAACCCATTTCCTCACTAACAATAAATACTCTAAACATTAGATAAACTGAATTAAACACACCATTTTAAAAGTCATTTTATTTCCACATTAGCATTTGAAAGCATGAAACATTAACCCGTATATCAACAATTCAAATAAAATAAAATCCCATGTTTAAGTAAAATATTGTTTCCCATATTCAATAAAACCCATTTTTTTTAAAAAAAAAAACATTCTCATCTAAATAATGTAATAATATAATGCAAATTCTCATTTTAAAATGTTAATATTAAAACATTAATATTATTACTATTATTTAAATCTCTCATAATATTATATATAAAAAAAACATAATATTATCCCATTAAGAGCATTTTAATATTAAAATATAATAATAACTTTTAATATTGAAATACTATAACAATATAATATTAAAATAAAACAAAATATTATTATTATTATTATTTTAAATTTTGAAAAGAAAAGAGCACGTGCCTCGGTTCACGCACCAACCCTTAGGGTTGAATCGCATGACCTCAAGGCACGTGCATAAGGATGTTGGCTGAGGGAAGAGTCAGTCGCGGGTTATCCCAGGCGGCAGCGATGGCGGTTTTCTTTCACAGGGCAACCACAGTGGGTGACTTCGGTGGAGGTTGCTACTGCGGGCAGCGCGGGTTGCAATTCACACTTCGCTCGGTGGTTGCAGGGCGTGGCCGAGGGAGGTTGGCATGACGCGGGTGCGGACGGTGGAGCCGACCACCACCAATGGTGACGCGGTTGTGCACTGCACATCCAACCACCGTTGACGGTGATCGCGGTTGCACAGTCTGCATGGCCGCGGGGGAAGCTGGGCACGGCTCCCCCACTCTGCTCCCATGGGGGCAGGGATGGGGTGAGCCCCCAGCCACCACAACACAAAAAAAAAATCGACTGTCATTTGTTTTTTCAATTTGAAAATAAAAAAACCAGCAACTAAAATACAATCCCTTTATAAATTTGAATTTTTTTAATTTCTTTAGAAAAAGTTTGCCAACATAACCTTATAAAGAAAAAATTATAAAAATAATAACACAAGCATATATTTATATATATATATATATATATGTGAATAAATATATATATATGAATAAATATATATATATAAATAAATATATATATATGAATATATATATATGTATATTCACATTCTTCATTCATCCAAGCTTGAAACTTCAACCAGATTGAAGGACAAATTGAAAACAAAACAGAATTAAAATAATACTTTGCAACCAAGAATTCATTTCCAACTTTGAACAATCTTTCCCAAATCATGAAAGCAAGGTTTCAAAAAGTTTTGCCATCCACACAAATGCCATTGAATTCAAAAAAAATTACTAAATACAAGCTGAAAACCTGATTTTTTTGAAGTATGGTGAAGATCCTGATGGTGCCTTGAATCCCTTTTAAGCTCCACAAATTCTTTGAGCTTTTTATCCAAACCCACAAAATTGAACAATTCTTCCTCTTCCCTTTTCAATTTCTTTTGTAAAAACTCCCTTCTTAGGAAATGTGAAGAAAATTCATAATAATGCAATTTTTCCCCAAAAATCCTACAACCACCCTCATCAATTCCAGAAAACAGAATAGGAAATATCTCATTTTTAAAAAAAAATTGAATTTTCAAATTTCTAAATTGACTTGTTTTTTAAATCATTTTCTTAATTTTCAATTCCAACTCAAATATGCATGCATTTCCAAAATGAATAATGTAATTCATTTCAACACAAATAACTTAATCAATTAATAAAATAAATTTACTACAAGATTAAATTATATATTACTTAAATTAAATTACTCACTAATTTAAATCACATTTCTAACATTATAATAACTTCCTAAATAAACTGAAACAAGGTGAATTGAACAAAATAGAACAACTACACCACACTAGGAACGAGAACACAATATCACCAAGGTGAGGACTTGGCACTGAAATCCTAGCTACTATCTCCCAATCGAATGTCATTGGGCCTTGGACACGCTCGAACCTGAGGAACCAGGTGGATTCGATGTCCTGTACCTGTAAACTTGCGAGCAAAGAATATATCCACATGCAATAATATGTCATAAATAAGGCACACCATGAAGAGTATATCACAAAATCATAGGGCACTCACAAGTGAGTGATGCAATACCATCCTCTTCACCAATACAGTAGTACTAATTGATGCATCTAACATAGCAACATAATCGAAGCATGAAACATCATAAATTTAAATATCCACATATGCTAACTCCAAACATGCCATAATAATCACATCAAAATATAGTATCATCACATCAAGATACCTCACGATAAAACAGTGATCAAGTGTAACCAAGTACAATGTCAAAGTACAACACAACACTAAAGCATAAAAGAGGAAACAACATAGTTCACACAATAGAGCAAAACGGAGGGGTATTACATCCTCCCCCCCTAGGGTCAGGTTTACTCCTAGAAGCCTACGAACAAATAGGGATAAATCTCTCTCATTCTAGTTGCATCTTCCCATGTGGATGACGTGTCATACCTAGGATCCCACTGAATCCTAACCTAATTCTTTACCTCGCCCTTGAAGGGTGAGCTTTATGCGCTCCACGATGGCCATGACCTCCAAATCCAACTGCCCATCCTCTACCTACAATGCATTCCAATCAAGGACATGAGAAATGTCTAGATGGTACGGCCGAAGAACTAAAACATGAAACACATCATGAATGCGTGAGAGAGTGGGCAGTAAAGCAAGATGATAAGAAATAGGACCAATCTTCTTAAGTATCTCAAAGGGTCCAACAAAGCAAGGTGCCAACTTAGAGCCCTTCCCATAATGGATGGGACTCTTTCGTGGACGCACCCGCAAGAAGACTCTATCACCTACAACAAACTGATGATCCACTCTATGCACATCCGCATACTTCTTCTGCCTATCCTGCGCTGCCACCAAGTGTTCTCTAATCCTATCCACCTACTGCTCCATATCCTGTAGCATCTCAAGACCCAACACTATCCTATCCTTGAGTCAATCCCAACTCAAGGGGGTACGAAACGGTCTCCTGTACAATGCCTAGAATGGAGGCATACCAATGGAACTTTGAAAACCATTATTATAGGTGAACTCTACCAAATAGAGATAATACTCCCATCGTGTCTTCTGGTCCATCACATACATATGTAACATATCCTCAAGATTCTGATTAACCCTCTCGGTTTGTCCATTTGTCTCAAGGTGATAAGTTGAACTGAAGTTCAACTATGTCCCCATCGCATGCTATAATGATGTCCAAAGTGTTGGTGTTTTTTTCTTGTAAACCAGGTTTGTCTCCTAATCTACCTATGGAATTGCCAATTCCAATCAAGAGCAGCTCGGAGGACCTAGACCAACTGACGAGGATTTTAATAATAACCTCCTACACTTTGGGCTCTACAAGACCCAGGAGGGTGGTCCCTATAATGTATTTATGATCTCTGCACTAAACTCATAAACAAATTATTAATAATTCACAAATAATCCCACAAATAGCTCAACAAAACATAATACTACTAGAGTGAATTGGCCATTCACCAGTAATATCAAGAACTTGGAGCATGAGATGGCTACAACATTATTTCATAACTTATGATAGTCATTTTAATTGCAAGTTGGCGGAAAGCCCTAAGTAAAGACATACAGAAATAGAGTTTTATGATCTCATACAATTTAGATCAGTATCATATACCATTGGGGAGTCAAGTTTACAAACATTCAGAAACTAACAATAGATTTAAATACATAACATATATGATCCCTGGCAATATTGCATTACAATATTGTCAATCCCTATCCCAACCCCATACTTCTTACCAAATCCCTCTACAAACATACCCATCTATGATTCCATCTAAGCATTTTAATCAATTCTTTGAATTAAAGAAAAAACGAAAAGCATACACATCGGAACAATGAGATGAACATCATAATCCTTGATTATTCTATTCAAAATTATGATATGTATGTACATAGGAGAGACAAGAGCTCGAGATATAACATCATAGCTCAAATGTTAGTACTGTTATGAACACCAAAATTTCATAAACATAAAACCCATTACAAGAGAACCCCAAACCTAAATTTCCTTAACATTCAAAAATGAAATTCTTACAATCTATTCTGCAACTATACCTAGATTCGAACTTCAAAAAATATCTAACTTGCCAACCCCTAGTTCTGGCCTTAAAATCCTTCTTATAGAAAATGATGGAGCAAACAAGCATCGAGCCAGAAGTTACACATGTCATCAATTAATAAGACCAAAATGTGCCCACTCAAAACCATGATTAAAATTACCAAGTCCTGGAGCATCTTCCTGTTGATTCTATCCATTACACAATAGTTGCCACATTTGTTACATCTCAAAATCTACACCCAAAGTCATCATGGAATCCAAACCATAATTAGTTACACTGTAACCACTGAGTTGTTAATTGTCAGTAGTAGATATCGTTTCACTCCTCTTCAGTTAAGTATTTGTCCACCCAAATTTGATATTCTTCATCCATGGGCCAATTAAAATTCACCACCTCTATCACCCTAGTATTATAAGGTGTGAATTTCACTGCAACCTGGTTGGCTTCTCTTTCAAATGACTCTAAGAACATGCTAGTATTAATTATTTTATCCATACTGCTTACTAACAAGTCATGATCTGAGTCATCACAAATCAATTTGATTTGTGCAGTGATGGCCTCTTCTACCCTTGCTTGCCATTGTTGCAGTGTCTTAATGTTTCCTTGTGCATCTAATATATCAAGCAAAAAGGTATCATTCCAATCATCAAAACTTTTTACCAGTTCTCCAATTTTCTTACTCAAGTCATCAGGTAAGGCCTGGAATCCCTTCAATGATTTCACAAAACTTTGAGTAGGCTTTAATAACTGGGGCCTATTATTTGCATCAAACCTAGAAGCCTTAAACATAATATCTAAATCAGTGGCACGGGGAATCCACTTCTCAACTAGGGGTAAAACCACATCCTGATCCCTGTTAATATTTTGCAATCCAGCCAAAAATAAAGAATATAAAGAATGAACAGATGGCAGCCTAGAATCAACCTTCTCATTTAAATGCCTCAACACGGTGTCAACCACCTCATTGTGTTTATCCATGGCATCATTCTCACTCACCTTTAGGGTAGTCTACAATTCAGTGATCCTATTCATTATCTGCTTTTTGGTAGGATCTACAGAATACTCCATTTCCTCTTCAACTGGCTCTGGTACAATGCTAGGAGCAGGTGCTTGAATTGGGGATCCAGGAGTAGAAATAATTGGGATAGTAGGGGGTAATGACCCCGAAGTAGTAGGTAGCTCTCTGACAATAGGAGCATTGGAAGATTCTCCCACCTGCCCATATCTTAACCTATCTACTTCAGACTGTAGCTCAACATTTCTTTGTTGCATTTTACTATATTCCCCAATTATTACATTATACTTTTCCATCAGGCTCTTCCTTTCAGCCTATTCTCTTTCTGTTGTCCTTTGGGACAATTTGGCCACATTCAATGTCAAGCTTGTGGCTTATGTTGCTAAGGTTTCGGAAGCTCTTTTGATAATGATCCCACCCCTTAAATTTGGGCTAATATCTGTCACATTTGGTTTTCTGCCCAGAGGTGCCAGTGCCCATATGGCCAATGTCTCATACTATTCACTAAAAGCAGAGTCTTGTAGGGCTACCTTGACTTCTTCTTCACTACTCTGTATAGGATGCTTGGACTGCATAATAGCATTGAGTGCCACAACATCAACTATGTCCCACTTAGGGAGGAGTAAGACACCAGCCTGAGTTACAAGTTTCCTTCCTTCCTGAGGAGTGATGTTTTTGAATTTCTCCATCAATTCAGCTTTTACTTTATCATCATTCTCTTGGTCTGACCTATCAGGTCTTGACTCCCTCATGTTCTTGCACTTGTCTTGATATTCCTCTAGTTTCATTCTCCAAATCAACTGCAAGAACACAAGGGTTTTCACAAAGGCATCATCATCCAGGAATGCCTTGCAAACCTCCATCCTAGTATCCTGTACATATTGCCCTTTTATATCCATGTCAGTGAGCACCAATTGTGCTGATCTAGGAGGAGAGGGGATACCAACCTGCATTTCTTGGTCAGTTATGACTATTTCATCCATCAGAACCTCTTATGGTTCTTCAATCCTTCACCTCTTAGGGCTTGGCTCTGATGATAGCTCCATAGGGTCATCTCTCGGTGGTGAATCCAAATCCATAATTTTTATCCCTCCAGGCCTCTTGACCCCATGACCCGGTAGTGATGATGTTTTCATTATTTGCTTTCCTTTTTTATCTCCTACCTCTTCATCACTGCTACTATCTTTCCTTCTCCTGTACAGAGGCCTATCCAATGTTGGCTAATAAGTTGGCCTTGTTTCCTCAGGCCTCACCTCTGACTTCTGAATCCCCAAGTCTAATTCTAAATTGGCTTTCTTGGTCCTTAGGATATTCATGATTTCCTTGAAATTGCTCATCAAAAAATCAATTCTTTTATGAAATGGAGTAAACTCCATCAATGGATCATACCTTGGATCCAATTTATGTACCATGGCCAACATTTTCTCATAAGCAATCCATTTTTCCTTATTCAATTCTTGCTGGTTCAAATCAAATTCATTTCTAATTAAATCCTTAGGGAAGTTGAAAACATGAGTAAATTTGCCACCTTTAATCTTCTGCCTAAATAAGGCAAAGAATCCCTTAGGGTCATGTTGTCTCCTCGATCCATTCTTCAAATGGTACTCATCAAAATATGGGTCAAAATGAACCCATCCTCCCTTAGAAAATACAAAATCAGAGACAACGGTATAATCAGGGAACAAAGTCCCTTTTCGTCTTCCTATCAAATTCTCTTCGTGAATGCAGCCTAATTGCCACATGACCTCTGCAAATCCCATCCTTGATGGTACATTATATGGGAGAATATGAGGAGCTCCCTGGAAACCATAAACCCTTAAAATAGTGCTTACAGGGTAAAGAATGATATCACCCCAATTGTGGCACACCTTCAAATCAGGTCTCCTTATTTTGGGTCGGAGGAAATAATACAAATCCTCAGGAATCCTCGGTACATTCACCATCAGCTTAGCCCTAAGCCTGGAGGCAAAGCAGTTATCAAATTGCACAAAACTGGCACCTCCCTTGTTACAAGACAAGTATGCACTCCAAGCTTATACCGATAATTTCTCTCCATTCACCTCTCACTTCAGCTCCATTTTCTCCAAGAAGAAGTTAGCATTCTCATACAAAAACACATGCATTAGTAAGGAGTACCAAAAGAAAGGAGTACCAGAATCTCCATCATGCAACTTCAGCAAACCCTCATGCATCCTTTCAGCAAGGAAAGAAGCATAGTCATATATTACAAAAAAATTAGGATGTTGAATCTGAGCACCCATAAACATATAGGCGATGGGCATTACGGTATTAGGATTGAAACCTAAAATTTGGCAAAGTGAATAAAACGTTGCCAAGAAATGATCAGCAAAATAGCTCAACCTGAAAGGCTCCTGGTCAGTTGGGCTGATGTGAATTGTTGAATTGCCCACCCTAGCAAGATGAGGGGGAATTAACCTTGATCGAAAAAGAGGCTGAGACCTAGCATATTCTTGCTTCATCTCCTCAAAGTCAATTCGAACTAGAAATGAGCTATACTCACTTAAATCAAAAACCTAACGAATTGTATCAGCATTCACATTTAGTAGAACACTGCCATCATTATCCCTGATAATCTGTGTGATAGGGTCATCTCGTGCAGCTACTACCCTAAGTAGGTCAACATCCAGAAACACATTCGGTACCACAAGCTTTTTCATGTCATATCTCCAACTATTTGAAAAAGGATGAGACACATTTCATTGCCCATACCATCTCCTAAACATTTCCAAACCCATCATAGGCACTCTGGCATCTGCAATATTATAATTCTTACATCTCAATCCCTCACCTAGGGCCATCCCATTCATTAAGACCAAACATTTCTTTCTGTCATTTGTTGACAAAGGGAATTGGTCAAGGAAATCATCATATAGATTCCTATGTATATAATCAATACGGCCAGAATGTTGCTTCGGTGGTGCCATTTTAACAACTAGGGCTTCTTTAAAATCAGATTTGTAAATGAACTAGGGCTACCCATAATGAAATTATAGCAGAACCTTGCAATTTTCCCCAATTCAAAAGAAATGACAACCCCAAAACTGTAATCAAGAGAATCACCGATAACACAATGCAACCCTTTACAAGAATCACATTCAAATAGAGATAGTGGTAAGGAAAGCAACTCACGGAATTCGCACCTCACAGAAAAAATTCAAACCCTTGCTGAAATCGCTTTGAAAAATTCTATCTCTAGCTCTGGATCACTTCGCAGACACTTGAATGTCTTTATGGCAATGAGAGTATGAAATTAAGTACTCAGAAATGATGGAAATGGCTAAGTAGATGTCTCATTCACCATTAAACCTTACTTGCGTGTCGCGCCAATGGCTTCAATCACATTCGATGCAAGTTTAAATCCTTGTCGTCAATTTCTTGTTTTTGTCAGAACATCGAGCAGCTATCTTCAAAAGTCTAACAACATTTCCATGTCACTATCAAGGGCCCACCATAAAATACAGCGCCAAAAGAATACACATGGCACTCGCCCATGATATCGCGATCACTAAACCCCTCTTGGTTTAGGATCACACGATACCAGGCAACCATTGATCTCCATTATCTACGATCCCAACATACAAAATAGGGGGTAGCACCAACATCTATCCATGAATCAGCTTTTCCATCAAGATTAATACATCGCCGTTGATTATAAGCACGTGCATTTCTCATGTAGTTAAGTAATCTACTTAATAATGCTCTAAAGTTGGATGCACTTATTAAACACTTTATTCATTCCCTTCAGCACCGGCAACTTAGGACACGTGGCACCTGCCCGCGATATCACAATCGCCAAACAACAAGCGGTGACGTCATCATGGGATGGCGGGTAATGCTCAAGATCAACCTCAAGGAGATCAACAGTCAATAAAATAACCCTTGCAAAACATTAAAAAACTTAGAAGAAAATAAGGGGAAAGGGACACCGCCTAGGGCAACGACAGTCGATGACTCAAGGTTATTTTTAAAAGACAAAGCAAAGATCAACCCGGACTTAGGTAAATAAAAGGGGTAGGGCAAAAAAAAAATTCATTTTATATTCAAAAGGGGCCCTACCTAGATGATTTAATGGGACATAAGTTGTTCATAAAACCTTCTCCAAAAAGGTAACGACGAAAAAGACCCAACCCAACAATAGAACACCAAGGTCTCACGGAAGTAAGGCAGAACTCCAACCCCAACTACCCTCTGAATAACAAGAGAAAACCAGTAGTAAGGGAAAACCAAGGATTTAAAATTGAGGCTCCATCACAAAGACTTGAGGTAAACACTGGTTCCTTGTCAGAAATAATCCAATGCGGAAAACCATGTAACCTCAGAATGTCCTCCATGATCACTCTAGCTATGGATGATGCGGTATAGGATGAGTGCATAGGTGAGAAGTGCGCCACCTTCGTCAACCTATCAACTGTCACCATTATCACATCATACCATCTCGAACAGTTGGGTAAACCAACAATGAAATCCAATGAGATTATATCCCACTTCCACTTTGGTACTAAATTTGGTTGCAAGAGCCATGTTGAATGCTGATGTTCATCCTTAACTCGCTGACACTCCAGACATCATGACACAAAATCCATAATATCTCACTTCATCCCTAGACAAAAGTACAACTGGCACAAATTTACATGCCATCTTCTTCACCCCGGGATGGGCTAAATAAGGTGCATGATGTGCCTCAGTCATGGCCAAGGTGCGAAGACCATCTAAAGGAGGAACGTATATGCGTCTCGTGTGTCTCAATAAATCATCTAAATCCAGAGAATATCTTGAATGTCTACCCTCAAGAGGTCTACCTGCCCCTATCAGTGTCTTGACCTCCTGGTACCAACTATCTGCTGGAAGGGTAGAAAGAATCCAGCTCCGTAAGTCCACAACTAGAGTCAACTCGGATACCTCATGCCTCCATCTACTGAGTGCATCTTCTATGACATTCTCCTTCCCCTAGATGTACTTCACCTCAAAATTGTACTCACAAAGGAACTCCATCCAACGCCTCTACCTAGCATTAAGGTTGGGTTGCATGAAGATATACTGAAGACTCCTGTGATCACTATGGAGCTCAAAGCTATGGCCAAGAAGGAAATGCCTCCATCTCATCAATGCATGTACAACTGCCACTAACTCAAGGTCATGTGTGGGGTAGTTCAACTCATGATCCTTGAGTTTTTGTGACTCATATGCAATGACTCAACCCTCCTGCATCAACACTGCACCAAGACCCTCCAAGGATGCATCTGTACAAACTACAAAGTCTCCAGTCGGATCTGGTATAGCAAGTATCGGTGCACTAGTCAGCATCTCCTTGAGATTCTGAAACACTGCCTCACACTTCTCTGACCACTCGAACCTCTTCCCTTTCCTTTGAAGGGTAGTGATAGGGTAACCTATCCTCGAAAAATCCTATACAAAGTGTCTGTAATAACCCGCTAGCCCCATAAAGCTACATATCTTTGCCACATTCATGGGCGTAGGCCAATCTGAGATCGCTTGGATCTTTGCAAGATCCATTGAAATACCCTTCCCTGAGATGACATGCCCAAGGTACCCTACCTCATACTTGAAGAACTCACACTTCAATAGGTTAGCAAACAACTAATTATCCCTTAAGCACTGCAATACCTGCCGCAAATGTTCCTCATGCTCTACCATAGTCCTGGAATATATCAAAATTTCATCAAGGAACACAAGGACAAACCTGTCTAGGTATGTATGAAATACACTGTTCATCATACTCATGAACACTAAAGGTGCATTCATCAACCCGAATGGCACTACTATGAACTTGTACTAGCCATATCATGTTTGAAATGTTGTCTTATCAATATCAGAGTCAAACATCCAAAGCTAATGATATCCTGACTTAAGATCAATCTTCGAAAAGATGGTGGGACCCTTGACCTGATCAAAAATATCATTGATCCTAGGAAGTGGATATCAGTTCTTGATGGTCACTTTGTTCAACTGTCGGTAATCAATACATAACTGAAGTGAACCATCCTTCTTCACAAAGATGACTGGTGCTCCCCATGGTGAAACACTAGGGTGAATGAAGCCCTTCTTTAACAATTCCTCAAGTTGTAAACGAAGCTCTTTCAGCTCTTCGGTGGTCATACGATAGGGAGCTCGAGAAATGAGTTGTGAACCAGGTATAAGATCAATCTTGAAGTCTATATCCCTCTGAGGTGGCATCCCTGGAATCTCATCTGGGAAGACATCAAAATACTCCTGAAGGATGAGGTGACTATCAAGGGAGACTCTCTTCTCCACCTCCTAGATCCAAGTCATCCACTGTGACAGCAAACAACTGGCAACCCTGATGTACACACCTTCTCAACTACATAGCTAAGGTGACCCTCAAAGAAATCGGCCTCTGGACTCCCACTATCTCTACGTCTCTACCAAATGCCTCACTACATCGAATTGACTTGCGTCGACAATCCAAGACCGCACTATGTGCCTCCAACCAATCCATCCCTATGATGATGTCATAAGAACCCAAAGGAATAACTTGGAGGTCCATCATAGTTTGGAGAGGTCCAACCTCCAATCTACACTCTGGCACAAGGGAATGTGATGCGACTTTCACACCTGAAGCTAGTTCTAACTTCCACCTATCGACTTGCCTTACCGCTCCTAGTCTACATCACGACACGACTAATGAAGAAATGAAGGATTTTGTCCGCCCTGAATCAAATAAAATGGTAACTGGGTTACCCATCAAGATACCATATGTCTCGATGACAGTGCCCTGATGCTCTACCTGGCAGTTATCAACTGCAACAAAAACTCGATGCCCTCTACCTGCATCACCAATTGTCGGCTCAAATGTCACTGGTCCCTATGAATATCCAGATGTGCCCCTAATGGGACACCCTCTAGCCATGTGACTCTGCTGACCACATACAAAACACTCTATACCTCTACCATAACCTCTACCCCCAGATGGTGCACTAAACTGCTACACACTACCCTTGAAATTAGACTATGAACTCTGAGCTGGCTGATCAAAACTGAAGCATTTCGCATCCTCCAATTTTTGTCTCCCTGTCTCAGCTGGAAACCTTTATGTTTCCCCTGAGATACCTACTACTACTGCTGACCACCTTGAGATGGTGTGCTTTCTCTAGTGCCACTTCCATGGTCTTGGGTTTGAAGACCCTCACACCACCACTGAGATAGGCATTTAAGCCCCTGACAAAATGGTGTACCAACATACTCTCATCGTCACCAATCCCAGAATATTGTTTGAGCTCATAAAAGTGTCACTCATATTGCTCAACAGATAATGCTATTTGATGCAAGGCATGGAACTCGTCACCTCGACGCTGATGCCAATGCTCAGATAAGAACCAAGCTTTGAATCTCTCTAAGAAGATCTCCCAAGATGCAGTGTGAATGTCAATATGGAGCTTCTGCTCCTCTAGTCTCCACCAAGTGGATGCAAATCCTCTCAACTACATGATGGCATAATGAGCTTTGGTGTTACTACCATACGAATGCATGGAAAAACACCTATCCAGGTCTATGAGCCAAGTCTCAGCCTCTAACCCAGTACCTGATCCATCGTATAATGGAGGGTGTCCCATGAGTAGGTCCCTCATGTGTGACTCAGATTGGGGTGGAGCTTCCCTTACCACAGGGTTAACCTAAACCTCTACCTGCCTCAGACCAAGGAGTGCCAAAGCCTCCTCTAGCGCTCTACATGCAGCCTCAATCTCTGTTGGATCTTGCTAATGATTACCAACCCCTGGTGCATTCTGAGATGCCTGTTGTTCCTCCTGATCTGGGATAAGAGGAACTAAAGGAGGAGAGTCATGTTGACTCTCGCCATGACCGCCTATATGGCCACGAACACGCTCTCTATCTCTTCCATGTCTGGGATGCATATTCCTGCATAGACACACCAAGGTATTAGGCAAGATATACAACTCAAAACTTAAACAACTAAAAGCTTAATGGTTCCATCATGATCCTAGACTACCCAGTGTTTAAACCTAGGCTCTGATACCATGTGTAACACCGCGCCACACAACCCTAGAGGAAGTTGCAACAACTACTTAAATAGGCTAATTTTTTTTTTGTTTAATTACAATTGATAAGTAAGTTCACTAACTAATGCCAACATCCTCTAAGGTTACGAGACAGAGGTTATTTAGAACCTCAACAAAAAAACACATGAGTATAAACCATGTCAATTATTTAATTAATAAAATAACTCATACATTCCAAGAAAAATAATTTAACAACAAGCATAAGAGATAACCTTTGATTTCATTAATCATATTTAAACAATATGGTTACAATTCTCATTCCCCGAATGAAGTAAATCCAATATACATAATTACAATTACAATTTCCACCTCGATAACAATAGAGGGGTGCATAAATCATAAGAACAACTGTAATGAAATCAAGCAAGAACTGCAACTAAGACCACGAGCTCTCCAATAGGAAGCCTCGTCCACACGAACAAGGAGAAAACCCAATGGAGAAAGGTGCACGTTCCACCCAACCAAGTGGAACCCAAAGGTCCACCCCCCATGCTAGGAGATAGTAACAAGGATTTCTAACCAAGGACGTCTACCTCTAGACATAGGCTAATCACAATCGAACTGAAATATATATAATGACATCACTATCACAAGGTTACAATGCTTCCAGAATTACATAATCAACTGTATCATTGATGCGAACATATTGTCAACCTAGGAGAAGTGTCATCACAATGTTACATGGGTTATCCTGGTAACCTCTAATGACTTTCGGCCCCTCATGTAATCCAATGTGGAATCAGTTATCTTTCATAGAGACAAGATAATGATCTTGCCATTCCAGGCCTTCTCATCTCAACCCAAGTCTTTACAAGCCCTTGTGTTTGTGAGCGAGGCATAATTATCTTATTAAGTGTTTAATACTATGTGATACTCTAATCAGTTAATTAAGTTGTCAGTGGATTAACTAACTTACAACGAGTTATCCTGGCACCACTTTGTGTGTCGGCCCTTGTTACAAGCCACTCCTCTATGATGACATGTGGAACAACTCCACAACCCAAGGGTACACAAGTGCTACATGAGGATATCACATACCTAACCATGACATACAGTCAACACACTCTCGTTCGTGATAGTCGGGGAACAAACTAGTTAAACGCACTACCCAAGGCCATCTAAGGTTGACTACACAGTACGATAACCCACAAACTTGAAAACCCAATTGGAAGACCTGCTAAATTTTAAGACCCACATTTTCCAAATGACCATATGAACAGATCAACAACATGGCAAAAATCAAATCTACTTTGGGTTCACTAAACCCATTTCCTCACTAACAATCAGTACTCTAAACATTAGATAAACTAAATTAAACACGCCATTTTAAAATTCATTTTATTTCCACATTAGCGTTTGAAAGCATGAAACATTAACCCGTATATCAACAATTCAAATAAAATAAAATCCCATGTTTAAGTAAAATATTGTTTCCCATATTCAATATAACGCTTTTTTTTTTTTTAAACATTCTCATCTAAATAATGTAATAATATAATGCAAATTCTCATTTTAAAATGTTAATATTAAAACATTAATATTATTACTATTATTTAAATCTCTCGTAATATTATATATTAAAAAAACATAATATTATCCCATTAAGAGAATTTTAATATTATAATAAATCATAATATTAAAATATAATAATAACTTTTAATATTGAAATATTATAACAATATAATATTAAAATATTATAAAAATTATAATATTAAAATAAAACAAAATATTATTATTATTATATTAAATTTTGAAAAGAAAAGGGCATGTGCCTCGATTCACGCACCAACCCTTAGGGTTGAATCGCACGACCTTGTGGCGCATGCATAAGGATGTTGGCTGAGGGAAGAGTCGATCGTAGGTTATCCCAAGTGGCAGTGGCGGCGGTTTTCTTTCACATGGCGATCGCAGTGGGTAGCGTCGACGGAGGTTGCCGCTGCGGGTGGCGCAGGTTGCAGTCCGCGCTTGGCGCGGTGTTCACAAGGTGCGGCGGAGGGAAGTTGGCGCGGCACAGGCGCAAGCGACGGAGCCGGCCACCACCAATAGTGACACGGTTGTACACTGCACAGCCGACCACGGTTGACGGTGGTCACGGCTATGCAGTCCACGCGGCCATGGAGGAAGCAGGGCACGACTCCCCCACTCCGCTCCCATGGGGGCAATGGTGGGGTGAGCCCCCAACCACCACAACACAAAAAATATATTTTTAAAAAAAATTCCTTAAAAAGAAACTAACTGTCATTTTTTTTTTTTGAAGGATTTTTTTTAAATAAAAACCAAAAACTAAAATACAGTCCCTTTATAAATTTGAATTTTATTTTTTTTTAGAAATGTTTTGCCAACATAACCTTATAAAGAAGAAATTATAAAAATAATAACACAAGCATATATTTATATATATATATATATATATATATATATATATTTATTCACATTCTTCATTCATCCAAGCTTGAAACTTCAACCAGATTGAAGGACAAATTGAAAACAAAACAGAATTAAAATAATACTTTGCAACCAAGAATTCATTTTCAACTTTGAACAATCTTTCCCAAATCATGAAAGCAAGGTTTCAAAAAGTTTTTCCATCCACACAAATGCCATTGAATTCAAAAAATTAAAATACAAGCTGAAACCTGATTTTTTTGAAATATGGTGAAGATCCTAATGGTGCCTTGAATCCCTTTTAAGCTCCACAGATTCTTTGAGCTTTTTATCCAAACCCACAAAATTGAACAATTCTTCCTCTTCCTTTTCAATTTTTCTCCAAAAACTCCATTAACAAGACTTGTGAAGAAAATTCATAATAATGCAATTTTTTCCCAAAAATCCTACAACCACCCTCATCAATTCCAGAAAACAAAATAGGAAATATCTTTTTTTTTAATTTTGAATTTTCAAATTTCTAAATTGACTTTTTAATCATTTTCTTAATTTTCAATTCCAACTCAAATATGCATGCATTTCCAAAATGAATAATGTAATTCATTTCAACACAAATAACTTAATCAATTAATAAAATAAATTTACTACAAGATTAAATTATATATTACTTAAATTAAATTACTCACTAATTTAAATCACATTTCTAACATTATTCTAACTTCCTAAATAAACTGAAACAAGGTGAATTGAACAAAATAGAACAACTGGACCAAACTAGGACCGACGACACACTATGACCAAGGTGACGACTTGGCACGAAAATCCTAGCTACTATCTCCCAATCGAATGTCGTTGGGCCTTGGACACTCTCGAACTTGAGGAATCAGGTGGAGTCGATGTCCTGTACCTGTAGACCTACGAGCAAAGAATATATCCACATGCAATAATATGTCATAAATAAGGCACGCCGTGAAGAGGAAATCACGAAATCGCAGGGCACTCGCAAGTGAGTGATGTGATATTGTCCTCTTCACCAATACAGTAGTACTAACTGACTCATCTAACATAGCAACATAATCGAAGCATGAAACATCATAAATTTAAATATCCACATATGCTAACTCCAAACATGCCATAATAATCACATCAAAATATAGTATCATCACATCAAGATACCTCACGATAAAATAGTGATCAACTATAACCAATTACAATGTCAAAATACAATACAACACTAAATCATAAAAGAGGAAACAACATAGTTCGCACAATAGAGAAAAACGGAGGGGTATTACACAAGATCATAACATTTTGTCAAGATTCATGTGTGTTTATATTATGTTTTGGAGCTAACATTGTGATGTAGGTTTCAAGAATTCAAACAAGCATTCAAGAATCAATTCAAGCAATCATTCAAGATAATTCAAGCAAGATCTGATCCTTAGAGAGATGTGTTAGACTTCGGTCCTCTAAGAGTAGCCATTAAGGTTTTGGTGAGTTGTGGCATAGCATAATTCATTCATCAAATTCCTTTCATTTATCATTATTTCATCCCTAAGGTTTAATTACCAAAATAGGGTTTTACTAAGGAAAACTCCTATTCACCCAAAAACAAATATTTTTCCCTCTCTTTGTAAGTGCAGATTTACAGGTGAAGAAGGATTGAAGATCACTCAAAAGAGAAATTTTATAAAGTTTTCAAAGTTGTCATCAAATTTTTCAAACTATGAAAACTCATCTACAAAATTTATTTTTCCAACAATGGAATCTACATAAATTAGAAGCCTAGATCTAGGATTTGAGGACTATAAAAGAAAATTTTGGACCCATGTACATAGACCCATTCACCCTAAGGTGAATGTGTCCTTCAAAAATGTTCAAAAACCACTTTTGGTACTTGGTACATACCATTATGCCCTAGGTGATCCCACAATTCCCTTCATGAAGAAAAATTGCAAAAACACTCCCAGGAAATAAATTCAGGTTTTTAGGGGTTCACTCAAAGGGGGGTACGAGTGAGCCCAAAAAGGGGTTCACTCGAACCCCCCCTTCGAGTGAACCCCTTTTATGATGCAACCCCACTTGGTGGGTTTTTTAAAATGAAATCAATGGAAAATAACATAAAAGGGGGGTTTGATCAAACCCCCCTTCTAGTGAACCCCCTTCTCTTGAAGGGGTCTAGGGGGGTTCGCTCGAACCCCCCTTTTTTGTCCTTCTCCCTCTCCTGTAGCAATTTTCTACAAAAAAAATCCTTTCCTAGCTTGGGTTGAAGATGAAAATGGAATCAACTTCACAGACCCAACTAGATGATGCTATTCCTTGGAACGAGCTATCCATCAAATATAATTTTAATATATTTTGGTTTTATTATGTTTTTTAGTTTAATTAAACATAGGTTTTTCACCAAAAATCAACCTCTTTGTTCTGCACATGTGGAAAAATAGCAGATTTAAAATAAAAAAATCTTTAAAATATCTATGCACTTGATATTAATGTCCTTGATCCAACAAAAAAAATTGATACATAAAAAAAAATTGTGTTAGCAAGTAAACCTATGTCTAAATTGTAATCGGTTTGACTTCAAAGCTTACTTAAGAAAAAATATTTAATAAAACACTATGAAACCAATTACATGCACTAGATATCATAGTTACAAATCTAAATTCAAAAAAATAGAAATTTATCCTTCATAGAAAAAAATTTATGTGTTATCAAGTACACATCACTCTTTAAAAATGGTGTTTACTATTAAAAACTAGTTTTTGAAGGAGATGGAAAAAGAAATGCAAATTTATTCCAAAAAGTTTCAAAATATATATTTAGAATCTAAATAAAAAATATCACAAATCACTAGTTTTCATCATATTCAAATTCCTCATGGTTTGGCAGCTATAGGTGCTCGAAAGTGAAGATTTAGTTAAAAAATCTAGTTCAATGTCAAGTTTGGCCAAAAAGTGTAAACCATTATTATGGGATCACCCCCCTTCTCAGATCTACCTGAAAGATATTGTTTATGTTTGTGCTATCATAATACTTTGCACTACAAGTTTTAAGTCACATAATTGAGTTCATGAAGGAATTTAATTTTATCTCCCAAAAGTGCATTTGAATCATTTATGTCATAAGGAAACAACAAATCCTTCCCAATAGGGTTGACTCACCTCAAGGTTGAAAGCCAATGCTATCCTTGGGAAATCTCTTTTTCTATTGAAATTAGGAAAAAGGTGAATTTTAGGTGTTCCATATTGTTGATCCCCTTGCATCACCCTTACATACAATCTACTACATTTTCCCTTTATTTCATGTAGAAAATATTTATAAAGGAGGGATGGGTTCAAAATGGAGTACCCCATTATGGTGGATGGTTATGATATGGGGAGCTATATTCCATGTTATAAATTTTGAACCATCATGACATGGGCATTCAAATTTGATAATGGGATATAGGCACCACTTTTGGATCATATTATTTGATCATATGTTTTGAAACCATGCCTGGTTTTAATTTTTTGGCCTTGGAATAGTCATTAGCATAAAAATGTTTCTAAAAATATGACAAAAGAATCATAAGTTTAAGGAAAACTCCCAAATATTAAGAGTTGAGTGAAAACACATTCTACCATTAAATTTCAAACATCCATGACATCAAATTCAAAGAATAATATATTTTGTAAGGCACATCTTAAATTTGAATGAAATCTAGGTCTAAGCATATATAATTAGGACTTCATAATACATGGTATTTTCATTACATATTATGATAAAAATAAAATATAAGTTTATATTACCAATTTTTAATAACATAGTATTTACATCCCAAGCATGGATGGGGCATGATCAAGTACAAAGGTGGTTCATATATACCCTATTTATAAATTTCTAATTATACAAAGTGAAACATAGAAAAAGGTGATCCTAGGTCTAATGTGCTTAGAAAAATAGGATTCAAGGCCTTTTCCTAGGGTTTCATTTAGGTGGAGATTAACAAGGTGTTTATATTGATTTTCAACCATGAAGGTGAGCCAATTAGACATGAATCTCCACCCTGTTAAGGATTAGAATGATTTGGAATTGATTTGTGATGATTAACCCAATTAAGATATATGACTTAATATGAAAAATGCAAGATCTCGACAATGTACATACTCAAATAATAACTTGTAGGAAGAACTAGGAAGTGCAGAGGACTATATACATGTCATCAAAAGTTTTTTTTGAGTGTTGTAGAAGGACAAAGTCACCCTAGATTGTATGTGTCCTTGTATTCTTTTTCTACTCTACTTTTGGGATCATCTGATGCCAAATTTAAGCTTCTGATTTTCGGTTGCAAAGTTTTTAGAACATTGTTTGATAATTATGTAGATAATTTTATGTGAGTTGAAAATATGTAGGGATTCAAATGCAATAATGAACAATTTTTCTTCAATCATTCTTCAATCCTCTTCAAACCTAATATCTACACATTCAAAAAGATAAGAGATATGCCATTTAGGGGCTTTCCTTAGTCAAACCCCGTGTAAGTGTTTCCACTTCCACAATGGTAAATTCAATGATAAAATGATAATGGGTAGGAAGTAATGATGAAATCATGAAGTGTTGCAACTCACCACCCTTCAATGGCTTCCTTGAAGGAATGAAGTCATGCAAATCACTTCAAGGTCTTGGATCTTGCTTACTTGATTACTTGAATGCTTTGGAGACTTACAAAAGTGTTAGCCTTCACAAAACAATGATAACATAAACACACATAAACTTGCAGAATATTTGACATGATGTTAGGATCTTGAATTTTTGCAATAAAACTCTAAACATTTTCTCTTGACTTGCTCATGAATGATCTTGACAATTATTTTTTCTCATGAATTCTTTTTAGATTTCAAATGATGTAATAACTAGGTATTTATAGGCATTTCTCTAATTTCTCGAGAATTAAATCCCGATAGCCGACATTTAAAATTTAAAATTTCAATATTAAAATGGCCACTCTGACACATCCAAAACTGGTCCCCAGTAGAATAGGGGGACCCATACACCCTAGGGAGAATGGTTCTTGACCCTATTCTCTAAGAAATTAAGTATCAAGGGTAGAATATTAATTGAATGCATTTGTTCAATTCTTGCAATTTCTAGGAATTTGATACAAATGAGATATAGAATGCATAATTTAGGAAATTAGGGACCCAATTAGGCTCAATAATTTAGGGGAGACAAAACATAGTGTGAAATTTTCAAGGGTGATAATTTAGGATGTTACATTTGGCCACCACTTTAGTGAGAGTATGAACTTACAATCAAACTCACACTAAAGTATAAAATCTATGTTAAGAGGGGTTTGATTGTCCAAGTGTTGAAGAGATAGGATGAATAAGGATCTAGGGAGGTGACCAAGTCCCCAAGATCCAAGATCCCATGGAAAACCAACATAAGCACAAAGGAACACACATATGTATGATATGCAACAAGATAAATGTTAGCTCTCATAAGGACAAGAAAGTTATTTTATGCCACATCACTCATGAAACACATGACTCCACTGGAAATAAAGGTGTGTTATACTAGGTGGCCATGTTAAAATGAGGTGCTCAAATTCATGACCCAACAAGATCCATTATCTTGACTCCATGAATTATATTGCAAAAACTCACCTTAGGGGTGCACAAGGCTTAACATCTCAAGAGATGATCAAAATTCACCTTAGGGGGTGCACAAGGTTTAATGTCTCGGGGGAAAAATGAAACTAACTTTAAGGGGTGGACAAGGTTCAATGTCTCGAGGGATGAACAAAACTCACCTTAGGGGGTGCACAAAGTTTAACATCTCAGGGGACAAGCAAAACTCACCGCAGGGGGTGCACAAGGTTTAACATCTTGGGGTACAAACAAAACTCACCTCAAGGGGTGCACAAATGATGATAGTATAAGGCTAAAACCTCAAGGGGTGTTATAAAAACACCACCACAAAAGGTGATTTAAAAAACCAACAAAGGCGCTCTACTCAATACATGAAAGGTCACACCTTACTGAATATCACACATGATGTCACCACTAAGATAAGACAAGTTGTGGAATAGAATAATTTAGGGAATACTAACCATAGTATTACCATCAAGAGGAATTTCATATTCCAAGAAAATTCACACACTTAAAGGACATCAAGCCCAATATCACCATAGAGGAGACACTAACATATATCAAGAAGGCCACTCTTTCATTGAGAAGGTCACACTTTCTAAGGTATGTATTCTATCATCACTAAAAAAGGACTATTCCCATGAAAATAATGAGTGGGGGACTATATGCCCCCCCTTAAAATGTTATTTTACTTGCTACACTAACATTTTAAGGAGAAACAAAGGGATCCCTTCCTAGAACGAATGCACCTAACACAAGGCTACCTAACCCCTTGCCCCCAAAGTGTGGGGAAAAATATGAGCCAAGATAGATTATGATACACTACTCCTTACAAGATGAAATATGATTACATAAAACCAAGTTTATACCCCCATGCATAGTAGTGAGAATTGTGTGATACTACCACTACTACATAGTAAGGAGAAACAACTAATGCTATTGATTAATTGAAGGCCTTTTTGATATTTTTCTTATTTTTGAAGGATAATAACCAAGACCTCTTGTTTTTTCTTGCATGCTAGGATCTATGGGAACATGAATACCTTATTATTTTGTACCACATGCTTTTCCATTATATCTGAATTGTTTTAAGATTTGACAACCTCTTCCATAAATGGATTACATTGATTTTGAAGAAGGTGGGTTTTCATGATCACTTTCATCATAAGTGGTTGTTTAATTTTTGTTTTCCTCCTTGCTAGAAGTTAAGAAATTGGATGTTTTTTTATGAATCGGTGATAGATTGTGTTGATACCATCTCTATTTTCTTCTCATTTTCTATTTTTTGAGTAATCTTGTATTCTCCCATGAATGTAGGTGTAAAATCTCATGAACCCCAATCATCCTCCAACAAATTTGTCACTGATGAAAGACACTTATTTTTATCCTCGACTTGTAAAGGTTTCACTTTTGTATTTGGTGCCAATCTTCTAAGAGGGTCCTTCATTCTTGTTTTAGTTTGTAAATAATTTTCATATTTTGGATCATCTTTTATCATATAAACCTTATTATTGTAACTGTAGCTCAATAAATGATGAAGCATTGAAGGCACTCCATTCATTTCATGAATCCATGGTCTACCCAAAACAAGATTGTCTGAAAGGTCATGGGGCATGACATGGATGGGAGTTTGCAATGTAACCTTACCAGCTTTAATTGGTAACATTATTACACCAAGTGGTTGTCTTCCCACATTATCAAAGCCTTTAATCAACAAGTTGAATTTTAGTCTTGTGTGCTCCAATCCTATCCAAAATATTTACACTCCAAACATTAATCCATGAACCATTATTAATAAGGGTATGCCTAATTCCAACACTGTCAATAAGAGCCAATATCATCAAAGCATAAAAAAAAATTGTGTTTCCAAAGGGGGTAACTCATTTTGATGAAAGAAAATGTCCAAATTAGGTGAATTCATATTCTCAATCAAAGTTTCCATATAATTTAGTTGCACACTAGGAAGGATCAAAATTTTTTACAAAGCACTTTAAAGCATGTCATGGTAAACATTTGATGTTTGAATCAAATCCCATAAAGAGATATTAGCAGGAGTGTTACAAAGTTGTTCAAAAATATCATATTCTTTAATACTACACTAAAGGATATTAGGTGTAGGTGGAAGGTATGGTTAAGGAAATGGGATGGATGTTGGTTTTTGTTTTGGTTTCTTATTATTTCTAGTGTCAAGTATGTGTGATAAATAGTATAATAACTTGGTTGTGTCAGCATATGATTGCTCACTAGTAGAATTTGGAAAATCAATTACTTGGTGACTAAAACGTTAGTCACAACAACTAAAAATGACTAAATTCTACTTATTTTTTGCAACTCAACTATAAAAGAGTAAATAAATGACTAATTTGGTTGTTGACTAAAAATTATTTAATCACACAAATAAAAATGACTAAATAGTTAGTCATTTATTTAGTAACATTTCATTTGAATAAATCATTTAAGGAATCAATAGCCCGCAAAAATACTCTAAAACTTTAATAAACATACTCTAAAACTTTCATCAAAATCTAATTTTCAGGCATAGACCGCCAAAATGGAGTTTTCATTTTAATAAAAATACTCTAAAACCTTCGTCGAAACCTTATTTTCATGAGTATCCCACAAAAATGGAGAATTGTTTTAGTAAAGAATGACAGAGAATAGTAAGGAGATGTATGTGATAGTAGGCATAGGATTCATTGTTGCTTATCTCATTCCTTCTCTACTCAATAAGGGTTACATTGTTTGCACTACTATTTATAATCCAGGTATTTAATTGAAATATATTTTCATAATCTCAAATTCCTTCAGATGCTTTTGAAGTATCAATGTATCCTATATAGGGTTTAGAATGATTTATTTTAATTTATTTTTTTAAATGATGTATTTTCTTGTGATTAGATAATGTAAATATCTCCTAAATCTGCCCCAGCACATTGTCCTCTTTTGCACTGTATTCATTACTCCAAGTGCTAGGGTTTTGCATGTGACATCTTTAATATCTTCATGACAGTGGATTTTAAATAGATCTCAGTCTTTTCTTTAATCTTCATCATGGTAACCCTTGAGTTCCATAATCCACCTTCAATCTCTTCTAAGAATTTTGTCTTAAGCTACACTACATAGTATGCATATAAAGAAAGTCCTTCATATCTACCATTTTTCCAAACCACTACTCACTACCTTGCTTAAAAAATTTCCTCCATAAGCACAATAGCATTTTTTTAAATCATGGTTTCTAGTGATTGACCATTAAGGTCACTACTTTCATCAAGATACAATGAGATTTTTGTCTTCAAACTCAAGGCATTATGCAAGATAAAATTGTGAATTATTTGTTGTGTAGGATTTGATTTTCTTGCACATTTACTACTTTTCTTAGCTTCCTTTAAGATTGGATATTGCACCCTCAACTCCAATCACAAACAACTCACTCACTATCACTTCAATATTCCTTTCATGAGCATCCTTCTATAAAATCAAAATATGCCCTATAGACTACCTACTTAATTACTACAAGGGAATCATTGTTTCATGGGATTGTGGGTCTTCGGATCCTTCAACCTTATCATCACTACTTCATAGTCCACAAGGTATTATTCACTATTCTCCCATCTTTGATGAGTCTCAAAACACTACTCAAACATGCAATCCAATGCCTCCATTATACAATGGCTAAGAAGAAACATTGATCTTTTAATTACCATTGTTACTTCATTTGGATAGCAATTCCTTGATTGAATTTGCCTTGTCTAACACTATCAATAGCATTTGAAAAACCCTTAAGGTCAACAAGGGGGTAAGGAAACTCACTGTTAAAATCTCCACTTTACTATGCAAGGTTTGAGCTTTATTATCTTGTCACTACTCAACTTCTTTTTTATTTTCATGCCTCAAGTGACTATCATTCTTCTTACCATAGATTAAATTTACAAATGTCACTGAGCTACATAGTGTTATTGGCTACAAAGTTTAGATTGCAAGAATTTTTTATTGGCTACAATGTCTCAATATTTCTCGTATTGCAACCTCACTAATCCACTAGATTTATGGTTTATGTTTCTACATAGGCCTAGCGTTTGTACCCTAGTCATGTTCTTACCAATGCTTCTATATGTATTAAAAAACAACCTTAAATCTTGGGTCAGAAAATTAGTTGTCTTGACAGGGTTGTGGTATGATCTTGGATTGTATCCTAGAGTGTATGGGAAGATTTTTTTTTATCATTAAGGTATGTAAACCTAATCAGGGAAATGTATCCTATATAGCATGGGTCTTACTTTAATACTTTACATAATGGTTATTATCATATCACATTAATATAGTTTGTGGCAACCCAATATTTCATTTAAGTATGTAACAAACTTGGTATGTATTTTAAGATGTACACTTTTAAGTAACATTCATAAGGTTTAGAAAATATCGATCACTCTCTAGAATAGCCCATTAAACATGGGTTTTGCTTGAATGCACTACATAATTTGTAATGTCCCACCAAGTAACCCTAAAGGAAGTTGTAATTAATGACTTAAGTGAACCAATTTTTTTTTTTATAAAGTGTAATAACATACACATTCACTTATTAATTAACAACAACCTCTAAGGCTACAAGGTTAGGATTATTTAAACCCACACATACATCTTACATAAACCATAGCAATAAATACTTTATGAAATAAACATCATACATCATAAGAATACCACATAACATAACAAGATGAGCATCCAAGATACAATCTCATAAACATTAACTTAATCCAATAGTTACGTCCCTCATTCCCAGAATGAGTCAATAGTACAAAAGTATAACAATTACATAATCTCACCTCATAAACATAAGAGGGATAAAATAACTTATACAAATAGAAATATTACAATGCAAGAAAATACAATAGAACCACGAGTTGTTCATTTGGATGTCTCGCCTCCATGAACTGAAGATCAAGGGGGACCCAATGGTTTTGGTGCGTGTTCCACCCAACCATGTGGTACCCGAAGGCCCACCCCCCATGCTAGGAGATATTAACAATGTAACATGGACAAAGATCTATGACCTCTAACCAAAGGCAGACTCAAACTAACTCAGACTGAAATAACCAAACAAATGCAATAAACAAGAACAACTCTCTCATCACTGACATTGCTTCCAGACATAAAATAGACCGAGTATGTTCAGAGAACCATACACGTATACAAATACCAATCACCAAGGGAATCTCAAGTGCACACAAATTAGAAAACATAACCACTCCAAATCTAGGAGGATACAAATAATAGAACACACTCCAAACATCTTGGAGGCAACAACACATAGTCCACTCCTTTCACAGGAGGTACAAAACATCCCCGTTCATAAAAATCGGGTAAAATTGAAAGGACGCCATGCACTACCCAAGGGAAAAAACTGGATGGCATAAAGATTCAACAACCCTTATCCTCTAAGTTCTTCTGGAAGACTTATAATTTAGGGCTAGCACTAGATCCCAAAACCCACAATTCAACTTGACTTCATAGCAACAAAAATATTCAAGTCATAAATCAAATCTAATATTTGGATTTCCTAAACCCATATTCATTCAATAGGTAACATTAACAAAGTCAAAGACACACTTACAGGGTTAACTCAAATAATCATATACCTATATTTCTATTTCCATTATAACAAATCTTAAACAATTTGAACTTACATCCCCTTACGAAATATAGAGAACTAGAACATTTAAAGCAATCACAAGAGCATTACTATTTTTGGATATACTAAATCCATATCTCCTTTATATTTCATTCACAATAAATTAATTGCTCTACTTGAGATATAATAAATTAAAATAGCCATTTGCCTCATCAATATAAACAACTTCTTAATTTACCTTTAAATCAACACAAATCCATGCAAGTAAACTCTTTCCATTTCCTAACCAAATCTTACATCTCATTCAATTTTCTATTTAAAACATTCAATCCCTTTAATATCATAAAATATTGTTTCTCTATCCATTTTCCCATATACACTAATCAAACCATTTTTAAATCTCTATTCAATAATATATTGCATGCTTCTTATTAAAATAAAATACGATAATGAATTTAAACTTAATATATACATATTTATGTTCCATATTATGTATACACCAAATATATATATTAATAACTTAATTATATATATTCTTTAATATGTCAATCACAACGATTACAATTGCTCTATGGAAATAAATGAAACAAAACAAATATTTGTTTTTTCCAATATAATTAGTTCCTAAATTTACGTCTAATACAACATAAACTATTGCAAATACTATATTCAAATTTTCTATCCAAAATCTATACTACGCATTCTAATTTTATCCTTTAAAATCCCTATTCCCAATAATATAAAACTTTTACTCTTTCAACTTAATTGAAATAATTAAACAAGTATTTTCAATCTACAAATACAAGAAATACTAATTTAAACAATTTCAATCAATTTCAATGTTTACTTCTAAAACTAACATCAGTTCTCTATTAACTGGATTCCTTTCGTTTTCCAACTAACTCAAATGAATTAATTATTTAATATAAAATACTTTTTTCCTATTAAACTGAATTATGCATACTAATCAGTTCCAATAAAAATATTTCTTTCAGATACACAACTAACTCTTCTAATTTCTACAATTCATTATGTAATTCATTATATCGATAAAACTAAATTAAGAATTCATCTTTTCAGATAGAGGAGAAATTACACTAATATTTAATTCTCTAATTGCTCTTAACAAAATAAGTATTTTCAACTATAACTCAAAATATTTTGCTTTAATTTAAATTAACCAATTGCCCTTGCAAATTAAATCATTATAAAATTAATCAAATTAACATTTGGTCTCTTCCATAACTTATTGTGTTAAAATAAGATCAATATTTGGACTATAACCCAATATCATATATATATTTTTCCAATTAAATCAAATTAATAATTGGATTTTTTACACATGAATTGAAATTTCACAATTAAATCTTAAATTATGCATTATTTAAATCAGATATTTAACTCCTTCAATTAAACTTTAACATGTCATTTTAGAATAAACAATAATTTCCCCATACATTTATAATTTTATTTCCACTAATCTAATATACAAATTTTATTTAAAATAATATAAATAAATATAATACTTTAATATTATAAATTATAATATAAAACATTATTAAATAATATTTTAATATTATAATACCAATACATAAAATATTAATATTTATAAATATCATTTTATTATTATTTTATTATCAGAGCAGCCATGGGAAAATAACTTAACAGCAGTCTCGTGTTTCAAGCATAACTCAAAAATTGTGATATGGGTATTTGCGATTTTTTTACAGGAATAAGAAAATTTCAAGATACAGAAACCCTTTAAATTTTCTGACAACCCAGTTTGTGTAAGTGGAGTTATATGCAACACAACCAGACCATTTTACCATGAAAAATATAACTACCCTGAGGATTTTAAAATCTAATTTTTAATAATAAACATAGGGTTTCATTTTCTAAAAACATTGTTGAATCTCTATGTTTGAATCCAAAACAAAATAATCGATTTCCTCAAACAAATTAAATTCAACTGAAGTTTTCACAATTTTCACTCAAGAATTTTCACAAAACAAAAGCTGCAAATTTATTTGATTCTTTTCTTCTAACAACAAATTTATTTTCTAAAACAGATTTAACAAACAAATCTTTAATCACTACTATTTTAAAAACAATCAAGAACAATATAAACACAAAAGAAAACCTGGCTCAAGAAGGTACAGGAAGAGATGAATTTCTGCTGCAAGCCTCTTCCAAAGATTTCCTGAATTTTCTTCAATCATCTAATGAATCCAATCCAAAACCCAACAAATGCAAACAATCTTTCCTTCAATCAATTCTACAATCAAACTTTATTCAAACCCTTCCTTTGTGCAAATTGTTCCAAAATTTATTCTGTACTATAAAAATGATTTTTTCTAAAAACTTTTCTTCCCTCAAATTAAAACATGTCTTCCTTATAAATCAAAAATACCTAATATAACCCTAATTCACATTACATGCAAATTAGATATTAATTTCAATTTCAATTTTTACAACCCTAATTCACATTGCTTGCAAATTAGATATTAATTTCAATTTCAATTTCAATTTTTCAAAAACCCACTTTTAATTTAAAATGCAATTTCAAATAATAAATTAATTTCCAAAGTTGAAACTCATTTCCCAAATAAACATTTAATTACAATTTCTAATTTAATTCCCATACGTTGAAATTAAATTCCAAAATTAATTTTAATTCTTTTATTTCCTTTCATTTTCTTGCATCACATTTAATTAACTAATTTAATTATTTAATCACTAAATTCAGCCCCCTTGGATTAAATTTAATTGATTAAATAAATTAAATATAATTAATTAATTTTAAATATAAACTTTTATCCACATTGCATTATTTAAATTAAATAACCATCAACATGATTTAAATGCAATTATTTTAAATATTGATTAAATAAATACGCACCTTTTAGAATCAAATAATATTAAAATAAGGTAAACTATGACTCAACAACCAAAGCTGACAACACACTAAGGCTAGGGTGTGGACTTGACACATGTTACCTAGCTACTATCTCCCATTCAACTTAACCGTTGGATCGACACGCTCAAACCTGTGAACCCAGGGGGAGTCGATGTCATGTACCTGCAATCCTGCAACCAAATAAACAACATCATACAATATATCCAACATATAATACACACCATGAAGAAGGAATTATGGATTCGTAGGGCGCTCGCAAGCGAGTGATGCGAACCCGTCTTCTTCACCAATACACTCATCGAAACTGACACTTCCATCATAATTCCAATAGTCTCATAATAACATCTCATGCTAACTCTACAACATCATTAATCCATAATGCATGTGAAACAATAATTAGATCAACACATCACACAATAATAGTTGTCGTTCAATAGTAGCGAACAAAACATCATAACAAAATGTATCCAGTATCAAAGTAACTGCAACCAAACATAACATAAAGCAAACCGAATAAGGAGCAAAACGGAGGGGTATTACATAATTGATATAGCACAACCACTCTACATATCAACCAGAGTTATAGGCTATTTATTGCAACAAGAGATAATCGCTCTTGGATCATGCTCTCATTACATCGTAACTTGGTAAAATTGAGTCAACCTGAATGCACCCAATGATGATTGACACCTAATTGTGATTATTGTGATTTGTACTTGTATGGTGCTCATATGAGTTACTTTATTTCTATAACAACATAGCCACATTAAACTTGGGTCACACATGAATGCATCTTGCATTTTTGATAGCACAATTGTGCCACATGAACAATAGAGTTATGGATCACATAATTACAATCACAAATATTTGTTCCTCATTTGTGCTCTTATGGTGATTCTATTACCATTATAGCATAACCCTTTGGAATTATATTGCTCAAATCCTTACATTTATTACTTTCTCTTTGGATGGATGGCTTAATGGATTTTTTGTGATTTATATAGGTTTTGTCTTGATAGTAAATGACATTAGACTCTTTCTAAAATTGAAATGATTTATTAATTGTGGTTTTATGATGATTTTGAGTTTTGTTTAGAAGGGGTTAATATGTGGAATTTTTATGTGTAGGAAGAATAGATTGTGATGCAACTTTTGGGTATGGATGGTTCAAGAAAACTTGGATTGCTATTAGTGACATAACCAGGTTGGAGAGTACCTTGAGCTAGTCTAAAAAACTTCCTAAAAAAATTTCACTCAAAAGCAAAACCTAAGTATAGGAATTTTTGAATATTCAACAAAGGAAGTTCCTACATTCTAAAGATAAAATCATAAATCTGTTGGTCCAATTTGAGATCCAACCTAATACCTTTAATATCTGACAGAGAAAGTTTATACATTCTAAAGATAAAATCATAAATTTTTTAGTCCAACTTGAGATCCAATTTGAGTTCGTGAAGCTCCGACAGAGTAATTTTCTACATTCCAAAGATAAAATCATAAATCTGCTTGGTCCAATTGTAAGGATTTGTCTTTTTAACTATACTTTCTTACATTTGGCTCAATACACATTGTTAACTTAGAATTATGGTATTTCTTTTCTTCTAATTTTTTCAACCCTCATTCAGATGGAGACTACACTTTTCCACTATATGTTTTGTCTAGAAACACAAAAATCTCAAGTATTGTCATACTCAAGTACACTAGATTTTGAGGTGAATTGCACCTAGTATTTTATGTTGATATGGATATGCTCTAGCCTATAGTTAATTTTTGTAGCATAATAGATAGGCTAAATAGTTGTTCATTACCATTTTTTCAAATTCAAATTTTTTATACCTTATTCTAGGAGAAAATCATAGGGGGGTCTATACATAAGACACCATTGTTTCAAATTCAAAATTGGTGGCTCTTTCATAAAAAATTTCTTCATTTATTTGATTTAAGATAGCTTTTTGTATAGAAGATGCTCTCAAAATCATAGTAAAATTCTTTATTCTGGGATGACTATTCAAAGTCTTTCCCATCATAACAATGAACAAAATAATTAGTCATTAACCTAAACTTTGCAAGAGTTTCATAAAATTCTACTTTTCCACTCTCTTTTCCATTCTAAATTGTATTCCTAATTTCATCCATGAAGAACTTCCTTAGCCTGTAGATCTTGTTGTTAGTCATAACTTTACCAGGTGTCGAGGATGGCTTTGAGTTTTTACCCAAACAACAAATGACAAAATTTGGTTTTACCATAATTTTTTCAATTGTTGCTTGGGTAAAAACTTGAAGCTATCCTTGACACCTGGTAAAGTTATGGCTAACAACAAGATCTACAGGTTGAGGAATTTCTTCATGGATGAAATTGGGAATAAAATTCAAAATGGAAAAGGGAGTGGAAAATTATAATTTGATGAAACTCTTGCAAAGTTCAGTTTAATGACTGATGCTTTTCTTCATTATTATGATGGGAAGATTATGAGCAGGCATCCCAAAATAAAGGATTTTATAGTGATTTTGAGAGCATCTTCTATACAACAAGATGTCTTAGATCAAATAAATGAAGCAAATAATTGTGAAAGAGCCAACAATTTTGAATTTGAAACAATGGTGACTTATGTATAGACTCCCCATGTGATTTTCTCCTAGAATAAGGTATAGCAATTTTGAATTTGAAACAATGGTATATGAACAAATATTTAGCCTATTTGTTATGCTACAACAATTAACTATAGGTTAGAACGTATCCATATCAGCATAAAATAGCAGGTGCAATTCACCTCAAACTCTGTTGTGGTAGTTTCTTTGTAAATAATTTTGCACTCCATGAACATTCTTTGTGCACATCACTATGTTATTTATTATCTTGATCTCCTTTGTGATAAAAAACAATGAATTTCATTGCATAACTCATGACCATTTTGCAATGCTATTATCCAATGTTATTTTACTTCTTACTTGTGTTCTCAATCACCATGTGCAAATGACTTAGAGGACAGATCTTTGTCACCATTTGATAGTAACTTTCATTGTTTTTGGATTGTTTGTTATGATTTAATCACTATTTGGTAATGTTCTTCCTTTCCCAATCCTATAGGACAGAGGAAAATTCACAATTTGCAACTCTCTAACAATGATCACCAAGTTGATTTTTATCAGATATTGTAGTTGCAAGTTCCACTTCGGATCACCAAATCCTTCATAAAAAAAATTGCACAACCACTGCAACACCACACGGTTTTTGTTGGGCCTTCACGATGATTTGAATAGCTCATTAAGACCTCCATGCTACCTTGTTCCACTCTTCTCTCTTCCATGTTCCATCTTTATTTGGGTTTCCCATATTATTCTACAAATCATAATCATACACTTTGTCCCACTCTTCTCTCTTCCTTGTTCCATCGCCTATTAGGCTTGTCAGCTCCCCATTCCTCCACTTTAATATAGCTAGAGGAGTCTCACAAGGGAGATAACTCTGCTAAAAAAAACAACTTTCTTATGGATCCTGTAATCTATGAAAAATAAGCCTTACGATCAAAAAATCTATCATAATAATCTATGTATTTATCCTATTGGAGAAAAAGATTTGGTCCTTTTTATAGTGAGATGTAGGATACACCCAAGGATAGATCCAAAAATATCACTTTTTAAACCTTCATATCTTTGACATTGTTGCATATTTGATTTGATTTTTGTACAGCTGGACAAATCTAAAAAATTGTTGCTTGAAAATGATGTAAATGAAAATTTTATTTGTTTAGAATAATCTAAGGGTGTTATTTTTCACTTGCACAATTTTTTTTGTCTACCTTAAGATAACTGTTAAAGTTATCATTTTTTAATCATAATATTTCATTATATATTTGTATTTTTTTAGATTGTATTGGGTAGTTAATGGTTAAGTATTTTTAAAAATAAATAAATTCAACATAATATACTTTCCATCTACTTCTCTTCATCACTTGTAAATCTTATTTTTTGTTACTTTTTGTTACTTGAGTGCATTTAATTCTAGTTTGTATTGTGATAATAGAGCCTAGTATATGTAAATCTCATTATGTTAGTGTTTTATTCACATGTTGTCCTTCTAATCTAAACTCGTCTTCAAGGATTTTCAACTCAAGCTAGCCTATCCTCTTATGCAAAGAGTAGTTCAAAAAAATGTCCTCAAAAATAGAGATGATTTTAGTCTCATGCCCTCCTATGAAATATTTTCATGCATTTTTGAGATCTCTACAAGGTGATGAAATAGGCCCTAGGGTTTGGTAGGGTTTTGAGTATCCTTATTGTTTTGATGGTACTGTTGTCACTAAGTTCTCTCCTTTCCCAAATATAGTCACCTGAGAAACTATCGTGATACTCTTGACTGTAAATTAATTTGTTCTCCCTACCTTCTCACTATAGGTTTGATTCTTCAACTCTACCAATTTCCCTTCCATCTTAGTGTCTTTTCATGCTCTTGCATCTATTCTCTTATGAATTTATTCTTATGACTCTGAAATCTATCACTAGGTCTATTATGATTCTTAGGTCTTTGAGGGTATATGATTTTCTACTATGAACTCTTAGATTTTCATACTGTTGATGACAATTCTACAAGGATTTTTGCTCACTAACTTAACTCTTTGTATATTCTCCATTATGCATTGAAAATTCATGGTTTCTAGTTAACTATTTATTGGTGTAACCATTTCCATGTTTATTGGGACTGTCATCCCTATAGGATAGTTTCCTTATAGATCTGAATGTAATTTAAAAGGTGCACATAAATATTAACAAGTTTCACAAGGATCAAGTCAAAACGGTGTGGTATCATGATTAAACTATAAAACAAAATATCACATTTCTTTGAGGCATTTTTTTTGAAAAAACTCACTTGCCTTGTGTATATTGCTTCCACATTTCCATGTATGTCTAGCAAGGCACTTGTAACTACAACATATGATAAAAAAATCCATGTTGTTATGCTTTGATGGATTTCCCTTTGTTATTACTAGATATCCGATGTAGTGCACACGATTATAGTGTAAGCCTATTTTTTAGATTGTTTCATTTAGCATCACCAATATTCTCCACAAGAACATTGTCCCTGTTTAAAATGATGGAAATGGTTCATATCTCTTAGAATAATTTCTCTTGCAACAATCTTGGAGATGAATTTAGATGTAGTGTAAAAATCAAAACATACTCAAAGGTTCTTAGCAACTCTAATAGTCGTACCAAGGGCCATGTTTAACAAACTAAATGTAATTGCTAAATTTTCACTATGGTGGCAGATAAATGATTATTTTTTGTTCAATTCCACAACATTAAGTAAAAGTCTTGAATCTAGAAATACCCTACTACCTTCATTTTCCAAGCTAATTTCTCCAATTTTGCATAGATCTCCCATGTTTGTAGATGTGATATGTCTCCTACACAAAAAATCATGTACCATTTTATGCCCTTCAATCTGAATACATGCATGTATCTTTTTAATTCATTTATCTTTCATCAATCTCCTTACTATTTGAACCTCACCGCACATTCCCACTTCTACACAAATGTTTTAGAGAGCATAAGTTGTAGAATTTTTTGGATCCAACTAAAAAAAAAGTGTTGCTTGAATACTCAACCTATATTCATATATGATCCACAAGCAGCAAAGGTTTAACTGGCATCTCAGTAATAATTTTATGGTATCCTCAAGATAGCCAACATGGGCACGAAGGTCAACCATGCACACCTAATGATCAACTATATATGTAATGCAATAAGGGTTACTGATGTGTGAAGTATGTGCAACCCTCATCCACTAAACCTGCATGGCTCGATGCATCTATAACTCAAGCAAAGCTTACAATTTTGGTGTTCCAGAGTGCTTCACCAATTCAAATATTTTGAGAGATTCCTTGTAAAATCCATTTTGTGCACATTCTGCAATCATATCATTTTATTCCATGAGATGCAATCTATTTGAGGCATTTTATCAAACAATTCATTTTGTACTAAATTTTGGTGTCAAATCTTTCATAATTATGGTTAGTTTTATTACATTCAAATTTTGACTTTTGGGAAATTATATACAATAAATAGATTTATGGTTGTTTGGATAGTGAAATTAGCTCTCTTAGAAATTAACTAGAATATCTATAAGGATTATTTTAATTAAAGAGGATTTTGTGGTTATTTTGTAACAATGATTAACAATAATTTTAAAGTGCAACTAGCTTGCTATTTTCATTCAAGATACAAGTCATCAAATTCAAGCACATACCAAGAAGATGGTACTCTACTTCAAACCCTCAACCTCACTAAGTTTAGTCTTCTTACATGGGGATATTAAGGAAGTTGCTAAAAAATTAATATATATCATTTTTTGTTTGTGAAGGAGAATCTTGTGAGATTCAATATGGTAGTGGATCAATATATGGTTTCTTAAGTAAAGATGATGTCATAGTTAGGAAACTTATTTTAAAACATCAGGTTAGTAATTTTTGGATGTTAAGGCTTCCTAGTTGGATATCAAAGATCTTTTCTTGTCAACTTAATTTGGAATTTATGTAGAAATGGATTCTTCCATGGTGCAGTTATTTACTCAGACAACACATGAACCAAGGTTGACATTTTTGTTTTCTAATTAGGTCTGAAGGCATTCTTGGGCTTGGTTTCTAGGAAATTTTTGTTGATAATATTGTTCCAGCCTGGTTAGTTTTGATAGTATTCATTCTATAATGTCAACTTCATTCTATAATCTGAGCATATTACCTTTCTTAAACTGTGAACAAGGTTCTAAAATCAACGGTTCAATATGCATATTTCAAGCCTATGTTGAACACTTTATTTAACATATTTGTTGACAAGGCTACAGTTTTTTAATTGATTTATCTTTCTGTTGTGTTCGGACTTTTGTAAACTTGCAATATACATTACACTTTTATTCTTTATGAATTGATACTAATAGTAATTTTGTTGGTTCTATTGAGGTACAACTTCATTCATGGCGGAAAAGGAAAAACCTTGTTGCTAATATTAGATGACACATTGCATATAAAGGAGGAAATATTCTAGCTGGGTTATTGTTGACTACATTGAAGGAGAGATCTTCATATATCGGATGCAATCAATACTCTCCTTCTTGGATTCTACCGGTTACATATTTCTCCAGGAATATTGTCTGCATTGTAGAAGTTTTAAGAGATGAAAGGGGCATGTGCTCACATTAAAGGGCTCCAAGCATGCATTTCCATCATTGCAGAAGTTTTTTGGAGAAATTTCTTTCTTGGAGTCATTTATGTGCAATATTGTAACTCAAATTTTCAGTCTTGTGATTGAAAATAAAAATTGTAATACTATATTTAAGTTGTAACTAGAACACCTTTCTTTTATTAATAAAGTTCACTAATTTTTCCTTCTCAATGGTTGTCATATTGTGTGCAATTGATGATTGATGTGTATTTCTATGTTTTATGTTTAAATCCTCAAATATCATTCAAGTAAAAAGAATAAATATACTACTAATTGACGTCAATTAATAGTTAAATTGACTAAATATACTACCAATTGATAAAAAGTAGTGAATGAATGACTAAATATATGACTAGTGAAATTAGTGAATAAAAATGACTAAATATATTACCAATTGACAGAAATCAGTGAATAAATGACTAAATATATGACCAATAAAATCACCAGTGAAATCAGTGAATAAAAATGACTAAATATACTACCAATTGACAAAAATCATTGAATAAATGACTAGTTAACAACAGCCAATTATTAAATATACTACAAAATATGCTACCAAATATACCACCAAATTAATGACTAAATATACTACCAAATCGATCAATCAAAACAATAGTAAATGACTAAAAATGGTTTAGTCATCAATCTAGTCACGTTACATATGACTGGCAATAAACTACTAATGGTCGCGTGACCAAGTTCAATCATTTATAGGAAGTTTTTAGTAGTTTTTTCAATATTTTATTGTTTTTGTACTAGTGGTTGGTAAGTTGTTTTGAAAATTTTAGGATATAGCCATGAGGTTTAGGAGACCCTATAATGAGAGGTGACGTAGGAGTTCCAAAAGGAGTTTTAGGAGATTCAATAATGAATCTAATTTTAGGAGGTCCCAAAGGAGGTCCAATAATGAGAGGAATTTTAGGAGGTCCAAAATGAGTTTTAGGAGGCCCAATAATCAAAGGATATCTAATAGCCAATTATGTGTTTATAACATCAATGGATTTAACTTCTTGTTAATAGTCTTATATCGAGGGGGAATCTAATGTCACCTTAGCATATTCATCTAAGAAATACCTCTTACCATCTTTTGAAATATATGTATCAATGATTCCATCCTCTTTTCTAACAATATATTCCCAAGTAGGAGAGATAGGGGGAGAGAAACAAAAAAGGTTCTCATGATGCTCAATGATTGGATATTATAACACCAAGATATCTTCTTCACAAATAGGACAGATATCGAGAGAAGAAAAAACATGATTGTTAGTGATTACATTTTATTTCACCAAGCTAACCTCACACATAGGACAGATAGTGGTAGAGGTATCAATGAAAAATAACAAAAAGGGAGAATGAACTCATCTCACATGCTTGTAACAAAAAAAATTAAAATGCTTAACAAGATATGACAATAAAACATGAATTATGACAACATTTTTTTTGCAATGAGAACATGATGTAAACAATTATCTTACTAAAATGCAACAGTTTTTCCCAAATTTTCTATAAATTAAGCAAAATGACACCCTTCTTGCACATACAATAATACCTTTTTCAGAATTTCAAATCAGAGATTCATAGGAAAACACAAACCTAAAATATAAAAAAAGATTTATGCAAAGGTTTTTTGAGCCACGAGTAGTAGGACAAAGGTGCCTTAGGGTGTTTAGGTCCCAGACAGGGTGTTTGAAACTTCAAAGTTTGACTTTGTAAGGCACTACTAAAGGAGTTTGGGTTTTCTTGCAAATAGGTTTAATAGTGAATATTTTTCCAGATTTTGTTCAATTTATACCAATGTGATGAAAAATGCAAGTGTGTCACAATGTTGAAGATGTTTGAAAAGTTTGAATGTAATTTTTAGATTGTGAAATGCAATAAATTACTTATTCTAAGATGCCACAACCTAAAGATGATGATTTTGATGTAATTTTGACATCAAACAATGCAATTTTTTTTACTCTTTGAACTATATGAAATATTTCTAAATACATGCAATTAAGAATTCCAAATCAAATATCTACAAGCACAAACATAATGAGCAAACAAAGACAACAAATTATGAAAAAATAATAACAATTCAAGTGTACAAGGAAAAAGGCGTCCAAGGGCATCTGAGTCCTTGATATTGCTTTTGAAAACTAAAAAATTTAATATTTATATTGTAGTTTAAGGATGTTGTTTTTATCTGCAAATAGGTTTGATAGTGACTTTTTTCCCAAAATTTTCCCAATTTAACTCAAATGAAAATGTGTAACAATGAAGATAAATTTTGAATGTAAATTTGAATGTAGATCTGATCTAAATGATGAAAAATACTCCTAACACAATCTATGATGCAACATGTGATGCAAAATTTGTGAATTTTTATGCTTTTATGGTGCAAAAATGAACCCTAAATGAGAAATGCAAACAATGCAATGCAAAACCTAGATCTAGGGTTTGAAAGACTTCCAATTTTAGAAGGTTTATGATGTCAAAATGCAAAGCTCACCAAAATTAAACATAGAAAAGGGTGATCCTAGGTCTAATGTGCTTAGATCAATAGGATTCAAGTCCTTTTCCTAGGGTTTCATTGAGATGAAGATTAACAAGGTGTTTATATTGGCTTTCAACCATGAAGGTGAGCCAATCATATCTGAATATCTATCCTATTAAGGATTAGAATGATTTGGAATTGATTTTCAATGATTAACCTAATTAATCTATATGACCTAGTATGAAAAATGTAATATCTTGACAATGTATAGACTGAAATAGTAGCTTGCAAGCATATCTGGGAAGTGCAGAGGATTGTGTACCTACCACCAGAATTTTGGTCTAGGTGTTGTAGAAGTACAAAGTTTCCCTATGGAATATGGGTCCTTTTAATCTTTTTTTGATTTTATTTTGGGATTCTGGTTGCAAATTTTTCGGAACAATGTCAGATAATTGTGTAGATAAGTTTTCCTGAGTTGACAAGATGTAGGGCTTCAAATGCAATAATGAACAAGTCATGTTCAATAATTCTTCAATCCTCTTCAAACCTAAGATTTACACATTCACAAAGAGAAGAGATGTTGTGCCATTTAGGGGCTTATTTAGGGTCTTGACCCTTAGTTGTGTAGCTCTTAACCATTCAAGAAGCTTTTCCTGATCTTCTTCTTCAATCATCATAGCCTTAATTAGGTCCTTTGTATGTGTTGCCTTTATTTTCTACAAAATTGGGATGTAATCTTCCCAAACAAATAGTTCTTCATCTATGCCCACTTCAATTTTTTGGGACAGAATATCCTCATCACTAATATAGTGATGGGAATTTATTGATTTCCTAAACACTCTATTAGCCCAGGTCAAAAAAATTGGCTTTCATTACTTTTCTATTTGGATCCATACCTCAAGATTAGAATTTCTAACCTCTCCCTTTAGTGCACCTTGTAATATTGGCTTAGGGGTTGTTGTATCCACTAGTCCAGTTAAATTTCTAATACAACCCATAAATTGGGCCACTTGAGCTTTAAGCTCTTCTTTGGTATTCTCATCTTTTTGCATCCTCTTCAAGATAGGAGAAATAGACATCTAGAGAAATTTTTATCTCCTTCCCTTGTCTGAACACCCAAATCCACTTGTTTGATCTGGTAATCCTCTGGCCTCATCTTAGATTCTAGTTTATCCACCAAAGGGATGACTATTTTAGTAGTTTTATTTTGGTGCTCATCCATGGTGACTATGGATATTATTTGGGCCCTTTTCCTTCTCTTTAATGCATACTAGAAGGCTTCTAAAAATATGCTTAATCTCTTCTCTAAGATGCATTCCACATAGGTCCTTTGTCTCCTCTGAGTTATGTGATTGAGCTGAATGGGCACATTGGAGGATACTTCTCTTGCAAGAGAAGGGATGATCTCTATATTATGGGAGCCTTGAGATTCATCTTGCTTGATCTCCCTTTTTTTTATTTCGACTATTATTTCCTCTTATCCCTGGAACTATTCATTCTAAGCTTCTTCTACTTGGTCCATTGCCTATTCTACATGCTCTTCAGTTGTGGTTTTCTCATTAGGTATTTCTCTTTCTATATCTTCATCTTCTAACACATATTCTTTAGTTGATGCCTTGATTGGTATTTCCTCCTCTTGTAAAGGAATCTCATCTTTTAGAATAGGAGGATGAGGGGGATGTTCATGTGAAGTAAAGTTGGAAGTGGAGGTGGAGGAGGTGAAGAAGTATTAGGAGGTGGAGAGGGTGGATGAGATGGAGGATGGGATGGAGGATGAGATGGAGGAGGACCGTGTGATGATATTGGAGAAGAAGGAGGTGACAGTAGAGGGAATTCATGTAGAGGGGAAGAAGAATAAGTTTTTTGGGCCTCTCTCTAGGTAGCCCTTTCTTGAATTGGTGTTTTGGTTCTTTTTTTCTTACCAAATTATCTTCTTCTTCCATGTCTTCTTCACTTGAACCAATATCAATTTTTTCCTTGTCTTTCCTCTTCTTCCTTGCAACATTTGGAGGTGAAAGCTTATTTTTCTTGTCTACTACAACAAAGGATCCTTCACCTACTCTATCTTTATTTCCTATTTTTGTAACTCCGTCATCAAAGAAGAAGACTTAATCCATTTAAGAGACTGAGCTATGAAATTAGTTGCATTTATTTTAATATTATCATCCTCATCTATTGAATAATATTCATTGAATATTAGTTGGTTGTAGATGTGTTTTCTACTATAAATGGGGTCTAAGACTTTCCCATTTTATTTTAAGTCCTTAGAAACTTGAGCTTTTGTGCAAGATTTGATTAAATTTACTATCAATTGATAGTAACTTTCATTCTTACTCTAAATTATTCCTCACAATTTTCTCAATGGTCTTCAATTTTAGGCTTATAGATGAAGAAGGAGCCTATTACCTTGTTGATATTCCCAATCGGGTTAGATTTTCCTCTAGCATCATTGTAAATTTCTAAGGATTATTTTCCAACTCTACCTTTGCATTATTGGTGTTCTTCATGTTGGAACAAGGGTACACTCCTATCTTGATTGGGAAAATATTTCTAGATGTTTGTTTCCTTCCTATTAATTGGTGAATTTCAGTCACCTGCCTAGAAACTTCCAACAAGATCATTTTATTTGATGGGTACCTTAGAAGCTTTAGTGGAGTCTTATGGAAGCCAACCACTCTAATTTATGTGAATTTTTTGAATTCGATATACCAGTTGCCCCAGCTCTTGAGATCTATCATGGCTTCATTGAATATTCTCTTAGATAAATCTCCATCCAACCCTTTGATTACAACATACACAAATTTGTCATTGGTAAAATAAAAATTGGTATAACTATCCTCCAATTTTAGCTGAGGATGATGCTCATAAATTGTTACCTCCCCAAGTTGGAAGGAACCCGCTCTAATTAGCCCAAGTAAAGTGGCTTGAGAAACTATTAAGTACACCAAGTATGAGTTCATATAGAACTTGGATGTTTGAAGAACAATCTTCAATTTCTCATGTATTGTGACACTAATCAGCGTGGCCCAATCAATATTATCCTTTTTTTCTATCATTGATGGTCAGGTAAAACTTAACCATCCAATGGTAGAGATCCCTTGCATTAGGGTACCCAAACACTCTGCTCAACAACACAGTCAAATCCTTGATATCTTCTCAAAATTTAATCTTGTGTTGCACCTTGGCCATTTTGAGGGCCATCTTCCTAGGTTTGAGTAGAATTTTCTTGTTAGCAAGGTTGAGGCAAGTTACTTCATTGTTCTCAAAATATTTCATTACTTTCTTCATATCTATAACCTTATATTAGGGAGAGGCGAGGATTTTGAACACCTTTTCAATCATGTCTAAACTCACATCTAGCACCACTTCTCATGTTGATCCCATTATCCTTCTATTTTTGTAGCTATAATAATGGGTGCATGTTAATACCAACTCCAAAGATTGAACAATTACAGGGAAGACAACTACCTCCATTAATCCAAAATTGGCCAATGCAGTAGTTGCACATTTCCTTGTCTCTTAATCATAGATTCTTCTTTTAAACTCATCAATGTCCACATGACCAAGGTCAATTTCACCAATATTTGTGTAGGGAGATAACATCTTTGATGGTAGGTGGTATCCCTTGTATTGATACTTTATTTATGCAAGATCCTTTGGTGGCATGTCTCCTACATATAAAAGACACTATGTGTTAGAATAATCCATTATAAGTTCCTCAATGAAGATAAGGCATCTTTAAACCAAGTTAAATGAGCTAATAAATAACTTATAATATGAATCCACAACTTTTTTACAGAGTGTATAAGCCAAAATAGGCCTTTTTGGGGATCGAGACTTGGGCCTACTCTTTACAACCTACCAAAGGGCTAAAACATCCTTATTGAAGGAAGCCTGATCTTTTCTTGTATTATATTAAGAGTCAAGGGTTGAGTGTATCGTCTACCACTTGCTTGTAACAAATATAATCATTAAGAAGAACTATCGACTAGTAACACCTAAAAATATGTTAAAACAAGTTCAAGAGTCAGGATTTGGGTGTGTGGTCTACCTCTTATTGATAAAACTCCATAAATTTAGAGGGAAATCCCAATCAATGATATTTGAAATGCTTCTTAAGGTTTTTGAGGATTGGGGGTTAGGTATATCATTTCACATTTGTCTATAATTTCAGTGTTTACAAAGAGTTACTCTTGATGCCCAACATCTAAACTTCTTACTTTTATTCCAAGATTGAAACTTGGATACTTCACTTAAGACTTCCTCAAAAAAAAATTGAAAGAAATAATTATACTTAACCCATTTCGATAAAAGGCCCTTTTTCTTTAATGCTTCAGGGGTCAAGGATCGGGCATGTCATGTAACTTCTACCTCAATAAGAAGTTAATCAAAAGGGATATGTAATATGAGAGACCTCTAAAGGAACTTTCAAAAACATAGGCTTTTAATTAAGGTCTATAGTCATGTTTCGAGCATCGAGAGTTCAGCTTAAGATGAGAGACCTCTAAAGGAACTTTCAAAAACATAGGCTTTTAATTAAGGTCTATAGTCATGTTTCAAGCATCGAGAGTTCAACTTATCCTCTAATGAACCATAAAAAAACACAATCAGAACCATTGAAACCCAACACCTAATCATTTTTATCATCAAATATCTTAAGGAAATAAAAGGTTGACCATCGAGTGTTGTGGATTTGATATGACTCTTATTAAATAGGTAGCTAAGGAATACACCAACCTTCTAACACCCAACACCCGAGAACTTCCCAAAAATGCTAAGGAAAAGAACTTAGCAAAGTCACCACTCGATGTCTGATTGGATGACATCATAAACATCCTTGATCAGCCTATTGGAGAAAAAATAAATTTGGTGAGATGAGAAAGGTGAGAAAAAATTAAAATGAAGGAGAATGAAAAAAATACAATAACAAAGGAAAATGAAAAACAAATAAAAATAAAGAAAAAAAAAAATTCCAAATTGATTCAAAACCAAACAAAGACAACATACACATGAATAAATTGGGGAGAACCACAAAACCAATCAAAAATTCAAGAGGTCATGATCTAACCTGGTGACAAAGTGTGGAGATAAGGACGAACACGACAAATAAACATCATATGAATGCAACAAGCACCAAACCAATGAAAATGGTTGAGAGAAACACTCATGATGGTTTCTTCACAAGTTCTATGAGGAATTACAATGCTCAAATATCTCTAAAATTCACAAGTTAAATAAAAAATGATAACTCGTAGACCTATAACCCATTCGGTGACCCCCAAAAATCCTCATTAATTGCCCATTAAACTCTTTGTCAGTGAAATAAATTCACCTAATAGATGTGATTGATATAGTAGTTGAGGTGACAAGACATCACCATCATCGGGTGTTTAGGATTAGACCCAACCCATATGGCATGCCAATATGGAGAAGCCCAAAATCTTGAAATCCTAAAACCTAACAAGATACTCAAAAGAAAGGGGAAATGAAGAGGAAGAAAGAAGGGAAAAAGGAAAGAAAGAAATGAAGAATAGGAAATAAAAATGCAAAGAGGTGAAAAAAGGAAAAAGAGAGAAACACAACACACAAAAAGAAGAGGGCCCCCCCAATTTATTATAAAAAATGAGGCGTGAGTGCGAGTCACAACAATATGTGTAGCCATAATAATACTAGTTATGCTAATAACCTAGGCTAGTGTAATAAATTAAATATTGAGATTTTATTTTTGAGCATGCAATACGTTATTAAGTTCCAACTATAAAGGGCTTTGTTTTATACTGATACGTATTTAAATATTTTAATTTTTCTAATTTGGGTTAGGATGGCCCCAAGGCCTTAGTCTCTAGACCCTAGGGTTCGATCTCCATCAAGTAGAGACCTATATCATTCAAGTTGATTCATTGATAAATATTATGTATTTGTGTTAACTCATAAGCCTTCACCCATGGTTGTCTTGTGACTCCTAAATGCTTTATTTTTCATGCTATGACATAGGAGTAGCATCACATAGGTTTATGTATTTATCCATGAAAAATTTATAATGAAATTATTAATATGTTGCATATTACAAGATGCACATACATGAATAGTATGTAAAATAAATTTTTATTTTTTTTTGTTTTATCTTATTTGGGCATGACATATAGAAATTTAGGCCACATAAAGAAAGACTCCAGGGAGAACAAGGATGAGAAATGAACAAATGATTATTCAAATTGAGTACCTCTCAAGAAGTCATTAGTTATATACTTAGTGTAGCCTAATTTATGCATGCATGTGAGGGTCCATGGATGATTGACTTGGGAATCTTTTCTAATATGAATCCTCATAGGGAGTGCTTTTCTAATTATGGGAGTATTAATAATAGAAATATTTATTTTTATGATAATACTATTGGACATAGTAACATTAAGATCAAATTTAATACTGGGAGGATTAAGGGCCTCTTAGGAGTTTTACACATTCCAAGTTTGGTAAGGAACATGTTATAAAGTCATAAAATGAATGATGGTGTCGAAGTAGTCTTTGGTAAGGAAGAGTGTAAGAAGGTTTTTTGATAAATGGTAATTGCATAATAAGTTAATGTTGGAAATCTATTATACCTTGATGCTAAAATTTGCACAAAAAAATAATAGTTCAATTGCATGATAGAATTGGTTTATATATCATCCAAATCATAGAATGAGTTCTTAAAAATGTTATTACCTCAAAGAGCCACAATTTACTGAATGAGAAGACTATTAAATGGCATGCACACTTGAGACATGTTTATGAGAAAAAATATTAGGGCCTTAAAGTGTAAAGTTGGAGCTTTAGTTGATTACTCTTTGGATTTTGACTTTTGTGAATATTGTATATATATAAAAAAATTATGTTTAACTTTACTCAATCTCTATTATACATGAAAGAATACCATATTTGATTCAGTGTAATTTTTTTGTTCATTTTGATTAATCTTTGCATACCAATTCCTTGTATCATATTTCATTTATTGATGATTCTTTAAGAAGACATAAGTCTATTTTCTTAGGCACAAACCTAAGGTGTTTTTCAATTCGAATAGTTTGACACTATTATGGAGAACTATATGGAAAGTAAGATCAAGGTGTTATTGTTAAATATTAGTGGGGACTTTTGTTTACATATAATTTGATATATTTTATTGGGATAATGGTGATTTACAGCATCAAAATATTCTATATACCCCTTAGTAGAATAGAGTTGTAGAGAGAATAATCATGACACTAATGTAGAGGGTTAAGAGTATTCTCAATGGAGCTAGATTAGATTAGAAATTATAAGGAATGGTAAGTTAAACTAGTTATCTAGTCTCCTACATTAGTTCTTAGTTCTTATCAATAAATACATAAAGGAAGTTTGGACAAACAAGAAGCCCCTACTTCAACATATTAAAGTTTTTAGTTGTGAAGCATGTGTGCATGTGTATAAGGAGAAGAGGTCAAGGTTAGGATTCAAAATCATAATATGTATCTTCATTAGATATGGTGATGGGGTAAAGAGACATAATCTTTGACATACTATGACAAGAGAGACAATATATACAGTAAAAATGATTTTTAGGGAGATTGGATATAGTGATGGGGTAAAGGGACATAAGATTTAGAAGATTTAATATGACAAGAAAGATAGTATATAGTGTAAAAAATAATATATTTGAGAAAGGAGAATGTCGAGTTAGTTGTGCAACTATAGCCAAAGGCCAAGGATATTTTACTTGAGGCAGAACCAAAGGTTCAAGATGGACTAGACAAGGAGGAGGATGCAAATAGTGGTGACTATAAATAATTTCCATATTAACTTGTGAGGTGGTCCACTCAACAAAACAGGAAACTAGAGAAATATATCCCATTTGATTTGTCTATGAATATTGATGAGCCTAGAACTATGAAAGAGGAAATGGAGATGAATGATAGTGAGACTTAGATGAGGGATATGGAGGAGGAGATAATGATGCTAAAGAATAAACTACATGGGAATATATTTAATTACCTAAAGAGAGGAAACATGTTAGTTACAAAAAAAAAATCAATACAAAATTTAGTTCTAAAGAACAAAACAATATTGGTTTGCTAAGTTTTTTTCCTAGGTAGAGGGAATATATTTTGGTGAGATATTAATCTAGCTATAATATTACATCATTTAGGTTTATAATATCTATTTATATAATATTTAAAATTAAGGTTGGAAAAATGGATACGAAGATAAATTTCTTGTAAGGAGAACTAGAGTGAAGATATTTGGATGACATAATTAGAGCACTACATTAGAGAGAGTAAGGAGAAATTGGTTTATAAGTTAAAGTGATATCTTTATGGTCTTAAATAGTCTCAAGTGTGGCTCCAAAAATTTGATTCTTATGTTTTTAGGTTGTGATTTATTAGATAAAAATCAAATCACTATGTTTATTTTAATAGGATGGTTATTTTTATTATTTTGACTTTGTATGTGGATGAAATGCTTTTGATTGGTAAATATAAGGATATGAAAAAAGATTCAAAATCTAAACTTTCATTATAGTTTGATATGATTTGAGGACTAATAAACTTATCTTAGGGATGGATATTAAAGAGATAAAGCTAAAATAATTTTTTGGTTAAGTTAGAGGAAGTGTGTGGGCTTTATTGTGTAGCATTTCGATATGAGGAATTACAAACCAATGAGTGTTCCTATTTTATGGGAACATAGATTTTTTATTTTAGTGTCATTCTACACCAAGTGATATGGAGTTCATTAGTAATTTTTCATATGTTATTATGGCTGGGAGCCTCAAATATGTTGTGGTTTGCATTAGACTATATATTACAGAACTAGGAGTCTTGAGTTGGTTTAAGGGAAATCTTGGTAGCGATCACTAGGTAGAAAAGAAAAGGGTCTTTAGATATTTTCAAGCACTATAGAATAACATATTTTTTTATCAAGGGGGCATTTTGGGACACCCAATGTTAGATTAATCATGCATTAGCTAGTGAATAATTAATTATTAGTCTAATTTATTCTTATGCACTTAAGCTAAAATTAGGAGTTCTTTATTTAGTTAACTAAGTGTCTTTTGAGGCAAAAAAAATTGATAGGGAAGTTGTACGACCTCCCCAACACGTGAATTGAGGGAAAAAAATTAATATTTTTTTTCTTGTGTTTCAAAAAAATCAAATTGAGAAAATATTTTTAAAAAATTATTATTATTTTCTTGGGTGGGACGGGGGTGGGGGGGGCGATGTCACCACAAGTTTTTTATTTTAAGATTTATATTAACAAAAAAATTGGTGTCGAGTATTGAGGGTACCTGCACCCTTGCATGACCATATTGTCATAGGGGTGGTAGGTCTCCTCGAGCCTCGCCCTATAGTAGGGTACCCTAAGGGTATCGTCGCTAGCATATGGTAGAGCAATAGCCCTTTGGGCCTTGCCCAAGGGTGGTGTGGTGGGCTTTGCCCTCGTCGCCTCTATTTATTTATTTTTAATAAAAAAATTATATATTTTTTTTAAAAAAAAAAATATAATAGTTTCTTTAATTATTTTTTTAACTAAAAAAAAAAAGTACCCTTTTTGCAATAATTTTTTGTAAATAAATTCCAAACTATCACATATATCTAGTTGGATGAAGTTTTTACCCAAGGCTCTAAAATTGGCGGGTCTCTAAATTTGGTGGTTTTTTTCCAAAAAAAAAAATTCGCAGTGATTTTGTTGTTTAGTTCTTATTTTTGGAGACTTCAATGAGCCATATGTTTTGCATCCGAACTCCTTTTTGGGCGCTATTTTTTTGAAAGTGCATGTTTTTCGTGTACTTCATCATGGTTCTAACAATTTCCTTTGTTTATGTCAAAGAATTGTATTTTCAACTTGTAGTCCTTTTTGGATTTATGGGCCCTCATTGCATGCATTCTTATTATGTAAACACACTAAAATGAAGAGCCGCAACATTTTGGTGTATGTATTATTGGGATCTTGCACATCACTTTGTGTCTTATTGTACTCACACTATGATTAAAAATTCCATGCGGGGTTGATGTTTTTCCTTTGTTTTCCATCACACCTTTGTCAAGTGAGTGTCCCTTCCATGATAGTAACCTCATGTGTGTGTATTTTTTTTGCACACCCTTTATATGTGTTGGTACTTTCATGTTTGCACGTTTAGATGTTCCTAATTCTTTTCAATAAACTTCTTTCTAGAATTTAGTTTTACTGTACTTGTCACCTCTCCCTTGTCAACATTATGGGGGGGTTTCTACTATTAACGCTAATGCTTCCTTGGTTCGTGTTGGAGTGAGCTACGTATACAGTATTTGTTCCTATGTACTAGTAAAATGCAACAACTTCATTTTAGTAAGATGGATAACTTACCATATGGAACTCTTAAATTCCTATTTTTTGGAGGCGACCTTCCATTTTCATTTGATTAGAGACTATTGATACCTATATATTCAACTTGCATCTTGCATGTTGATTAGTTTCATTAGGGTCACTCATGCACATTCATGTACCATTTGTATCTTTGAGTTCCAAATTTTTGCCTTTTTTTACCATCCGATTCAAGTAGTGTCATTGGGGACACTCATGCAAATTATTGTCTCTCTCATGATTGTTCTTCATACTATTGGTACCTTTATTTTTGACTTGCATCTTGCATGTTAAGTAGTGTCATTGGAGACACTCATGTAGATTCATGTACCACCTATGTCTTCAACTTCTAGATGTTTTCCTTTGCTTGCCATCTCATTTGAGTAGTGCCATTGGGGTCACTCATGAATATTATTGTCTTCTTGATCTTGACATTTGTATCTTTGAGTTCCAGATGTTTTTCCTTTGTTTTCCATCTGATTTGAGTAGTGTCATTGGGGGCACCGATACAGATTATTTTTATCTTGATCCTGATCATCATTTGTTTCAAAGGAGGTTCTTCAATTCAGCACCACTTAGTCATTCTTCGATAGTGTTTACAACTTCTTCATGCTTTAGTGGTGTTATTCATGTTCATCCTTTTTTACTATCCTTTTGGAAATTTCTTGGTTGGAGGATTCTCAGTCTTTCACTCTTGTTTGGAGGCTTTTTTATTCCTTCACTTGTATTTTTCTCTTTTGGAGAGGAGTTTTCTCCCACATGGTTTTTCTCCTTTTCTCTGGTTTTTAGAGATCCTTAGTTTGTACATGGGTACCTTATTTGGCCTTGTTTTTTGGGACTCATCATGCATTCATTTGTAGAGGTTTGAACTTCTCCCTAAGTCTCACTTAAGGGGGGTATTAGAGTAAAAGGTATTTCCTAATTAAGTATTTATTTAATTATTAGGATCATTTTTCTCTAATTACTTAAGCTTACTTAGGTCATGTTTTCTTTATGTCTCATGCCATAGGATTAGGACACATGTCATGGTCTTCTTTTATCCTCACCTAGGGTTTCTAGGATAATTGTCCTTTTATAAGGATTATCTATTGTATTATCATTAGAAGGTGCACATTAATATGATTCATGTTTTTTTGGATCAATAGCCTTTGGCCTCCATAGCTTTCTTATTCTCTCTTTTTGTGACACTTGTGTTTGATTGCAAGTGATCCTTGGGAGTTGTGGAGTTGATTTTTCCCAACATCAACATGGTGTTAATTTTTGGGGATTTCACACATCCTATTGTGCCTTTTCTATTTGCACTATGATATAAAGTGTTAAGGGGGGTTGATGTTTTCCTTTGGTTTTTCATCACACCTTTATCAAGTGAGTGTTATTTCCATGACAATAGTGAATCCTAGTGATTCTTACCTCATGCATGTGTGCCTTAGTTTGCACACCCTTTTATTTGCAAGTTGTTCCTCCTACATGCACTTCTTGGTTTCACATAGTTTTAGTGTACTGGTCTTCGCTCCCATTTTTTAGCATTATGGGGGGTTTCTACTATTGGTGGCAATGCTTCCTTGGTTTCACATTGGAGTGACCTATGTATCCAATTCTTGGACTATGTAATTTCATATGTAGTGTACATCGGTGATTGGTTACATGCATTTCAGTGAGATGGATCATTTACCATATGGACACTCTTGCATTCTTGTTTTTGAAAGTTCTTAATTTCAAAACTATATTAGTCATCATTCGACAATAGTCTATAGCTTCTTCATGCTTCAACGATGTGTTAGAACCCGAAAATTCCATAAAAAATCTTAAGTTTTTCTCAATTTTAATCCATCATTTTCATGTCTTTTCATAAAAAAATCATTCATTACCTTTTAAAATATGTTTATAACCTTTACCGCTGCCTTTATATTTCATTTTTATATCATTTACCTCTTTACTGTGGCCTCCCATAATGGACTCGTGATATAGCGGTTGCGGCTAAGGAGCTGGAAAATAGTGTTCACCGTGGTACCACGCGCGGTCAAACCACAAACTGTGGTGGCTGCAGTAAATAGGTAGCAGTCGGCGAAGGTGGTCAGATGAACGGGCGGTAAATAGCGAAGTGGCTACTACAGTACCACTGGCAGTTAAGCTAGTAACTGCAGTAGTGCGGTGAATGGCTAGCGGTTTGTAGAATGGCTACCATGGTACCGCAAGGGTTCAAGCCGAGACCACGGTGACTGCGGTGGATAGGAATAGACGGCGAGGAAGCAGTAAAGGCCAATCACCATGCAACCACGGGAGAAAAGTCAAAGCCCACGGTAACACGGTAAAGCATTAAAAGCCATGAAAAATAAAAGTATAAAGACCGGCCACAGTATAAAGTGATAATGAAGATTGGTCAAAGTGTTAAATGAAAAATAAAAGCTCGTCTATAGTATAGATATTTAATTTACTGAAGGGCATTTTATTTAAATTTGTTTTATCTCTGTCAAAGAATTCAAACAGCTGTAACTGAAAAGGAAAGGTCGTGACTGTTGAGTTGTGTTGTATAAATGTTTGAGAAAAATTGGTCACGAGGGGATTTTTTTGGGAACTGGGAGTGAAAAATGATGTAACAGACTTTCTAGAAACAAGATCAATGGAGATGATTTTTGACAAAAATTCCTTTCTGGTTTTCGTTGTGATGGTATTACAATTGTAAATTTTTGATTAGTTCTCTCCAATTTTAAGTCTTTTGATCATTTGAATTCAAATGTCAAGTGTATTTTAAATTCTTCAAGTGTGCATTTCTTCACTTTGTATGATTTCATTTATTGGTGTTTGCAAGTCAGAGTTAAAATTTCCTTTAAATAAATCATAGTGTTTGTGAGATTTATTTTGGATAGTTAAAGGAGAGCTGAGTAAGAAAATATTTCAACACTATTTATGCCAGTCATGAATTGATGAAGTCATATGCCAGTCATTAAAACTTCATCCCATAGAGTGTTTAACAACTTAAATTAAGTCAGGGAGGAATATCCATAAGTGATTTATAACATTTTCGACTCTATTTCCCAGTAAAAAGAAGGCACTGATTTTCCATATCCCGGAGCAAAGGATTTATTACAAACAAATTATTCAAAACCTTTATTTGTGTAGTAGAGATAATTGTAGTTTTCTTTTGTCTATCCATTCCTGATCGCTATTGTGGGTAGACTTTTTAGTAGGAAGTACATTCCAAATCTGCAGTATTTCATATAGGTTCACCCACCTAGGTCTAGCAGAACCTAAAGAGTAGAAGGTTTGATTATATAATTGGCCTTGTATGTTTTCCAAGAATGTTGTAAGAGTTTGACATACTCTTGAGGTTAAAACCTGCATTTTTGAGTACCAACAGTTTGGCGACTCCGTTGGGGAAATAATCTGAATGTGAGCCTTGTCATAGAGTCAGTATGTTGTAGGGGACTCCACTGGGAATAAAGGATTGCAGATTTTCTCACTTTTGGAAAGTGAGTGGAGACTCTGAATGAACAAATGCATTGAGACTAATAAATTGAAATATATATCAAAGAGAAATCTTCCTAGAGTTCACACTATCACAATTGCTCCCAAAATGCAAGGAAGAAGTTCTTTGTACAAAGATGGTGATGTTCCTAATTCCAAAAATAAATGGACAGAGAAGAATGATAAGGGTAAAAAGGTGATCGAAGACATAGTACCATCAGACAAATATAAAACATCAAAACCATCATTGGAGATACACAATTCCTATGGAACATTGGTGAATGAAAGCAACCCTTCCAAAGAACCTCGTACTCCTCAGGAACAGAGGAATCCCTTTTATCAACTAGATCCTAAGAAGGTTGAAGAATTCATGGCCCAATGTGAAGTAGAAAGAGAAAGAAGACAACACAAATATGATCAGAAAATGGCATTTCTTGAAGAAAATCAAGATGGACTTGGCTATGAAGAAGCTTCCGAGGAGAATTATGCACTTATGGCCAAGGATGAAATAAATGCAAGACTGGAACATGAGAGACAAGAAGTGGAAAGGGAAAGAATAGAATATGAGCAAAGGCTCCAGGAAATTAGAGAACTTGAAGAATTAAAATTTAGGAAAGTGTAGATCAGTACTCAAATGGCTAATCTGCAAAAGTACTTGTCACCTCATAGGCAAGGGAACAATAGTGTAGGCCCATCAAATTCCTCACAGGCCTACCAAAATCAGCCAGGGAATCAAGGTAGATATCAAAATGTTCCACCACAAAATCAAGGTGTTCATCCACCTCCTTATCAGCAACATATACCCCCACAAGGTCAGCAATATGTGGCAAATAATAATCCATTGTACCACCATCAGTACTACCAAAATTCTCCTCCACAATATGCAACCATGATTAGGCAGTTTGACTTGGCTGGACTACAAATATGCCCATACCCTATGGATAATAGTTGGAGAAGCTTGGTCCAAAAATTCATAGGGAGCAATGCTACTACAACTGAAGAGCATTTAAGGAGTTTTAATGCTTTTATGCAAGATTTAGATATGCAGTATGAAGATATACAAATGAGACTATTTATGATGTCACTAATTGAAGATGTCAGAGATTGGTTTAATAGTCTGCCAACAGCATCTATTAATTCTATTCATGTGTTTTATGAACAATTTATTGAGTAGTATGGGAATCAATATGCACCTGATTTTGCATTGCATGATTTGGTCACCATTCAGAAACACCAAAATGAGTTAGCCTATGAATTCAACCAAAGGTTTTCTAAATTGCACAATAAGATACCTCATAGATCTAAATTGGCTGATCCTACTGCTTTGAGTATTTATTTAAAATCTTTTGATCCTAAGACAGGTTATGAGCTGAGGAATAGGGGTCCCAGAAATTTGGTCGAAGCTCAAAGGATGGCACTCACCATTGAAAACAATAGGAAATCTACAAGGATCATTGCCAAGATTGATAACCCAAGGATTCCCCAATATGCTCCTCCAATTAAGCAAGAGAACACATATAGGAATGAGAGGTCGAGGCTACATGATATGCCTTATAATACAAATTGGAGAAATGGAAAGCTAGTGATGGATGCTCAAAAAAATAAAGACACCTGATCCTTTGAAGAAAAGAGGGACATACATGGTTGATAATAGTCCTTGGTGTTCAGTTTGTGACTTGCCACATTCTTCAGAACATTGTGTTGTAGCTCAGTCAGTACTAGGAAAAGACATGGAAGAAAACAATAATGAAGAAGACAATAACATTTATTTAACTTCTCATATTCTCCACTCAGCAGAGCAAGGATATTCATCTTCAGAGGAGGGAGGATATGAATATGATGTTGGTCGTCAGAAATATAATGTTCACATGGCAGAACAACAATTTTTTTCTGATTATGGGGAAAGTGATGATGAACAAACTCCTCCTGCCACATCATATTAGCCTAATAGGGGAAATAGGAGGAGACCAAATGATGAAGAATTTAAGAGATTGACTATTGCAGCAGTTGAGCAAGCTAAAAGCAAGTATTGGCTGAGGAATAGGATAGTAAATGAAAATGAAAGTGTTCCAAGAGGAGTATTCTTGAAAAGTGAAAAGATGTCCCATGAAATATCAAAAAAGACAAATGATCAGCACCCTGATAAAAAAGAACATAAATATATCCTTAAAGAAGAAAAGAAAGAATCCTCCAAGAACACACAATAGATGGATCAGACATCAAAGAGGGAGAAAGAGGAAAACAAAGGAGAGTGGATAGAATCAAAGAAGGTGATCAAAACTAAAGGTACTTCTTTTGATTTCATTCAAGCCTTATCTCAATTAAAAATTTATGTCCCATTGCTTGAAATGATGAAGATCAAGGAGTATAGGGAAAGTACCATTTAGTTAATGTCTAGTGGGAGGAATCCAAATATAAATTTTGAACAAAATGAGAATATTGGAATTGTTGATAAGAAAGGAAAGATAAAAGTTGTAGAAGTTTGTTTAAGTGATGCATTCATAAATACACCTCAAATTGATCCATTTTTCACTACCCTACTCATAAATGGTAAATTGGTAAGAAATTGCATGATAGATTTAGGTTCTTCTATGAATATTATGCCAATGGGGGTGATGAAATAGCTTGGCATGTGGATAGATATTGAGGGTGGTAAATGTTATGCTATGGATAGTAGGCATGTCCCAATAGTGGGGATTATGAAAGATGTAGAAGTGAAACTAGCATCCTACCCACAAGCTACTTATAACATTGATATAACTGTGATTGATACACCTCCTCAGTTTGGAATGCTTCTATCAAGACAATGGACTGCAACAGTTGGAGGTAATGTGCAATTTGACTTATCATATGCCACAATACCAGTTAGTGGTGAAGAGGTGAAATTATATAGAGAACCAAGGGTTAATCAGATTGTTGAGTGTGTTCCTCAAGAACAACTTAATTGCTTCTATGATGTAGATTTGGGGAGTTTCAGAGTTGAATTATCTCAGCCAGAACTAGTGAGTACTAACCCAATTGATAGAATTGTTTCTAAAAATCAGCAAGGTGTGTGGAAAATGTACTTTGATGGGGCTTGTAGCAAGAAGATAATGGAGCTAGAGTAATTTTCATATCACCTGAAGGTACAACATTTAAATATTCATTTTTGCTGGCTTTTGAATGTACAAATAATGTGGTTGAGTATGAAGCTTTGTTGATTGGTTTGAACATGGTTGTCAAACACAAGATTAAGTTGTTGTCTATTTTGGGAGATTCTGAATTGGTTGTGTCACAAATTAGATCAAAATATGTTGCAAAGAACAAGAGGTTGAGACAATATAAGAATGTTGTATGGGATACAGTGGAACTATTTGATGCATTTTCAATTGATTGGATAGATAGATCTGAAAACTTGATGGCTGATTTTTTGGCTAATGTAGCCTTGAAGAAGGATGATATGACTTTGGCAGGAGTGTCTCAGGTTGAGTTTAAAACAAGACCAGCAGTCCCTAAAGTATATATATAGTTGGCAATTTTTTGATGATGATACTGACCTGTTGAAGTTTCTTCATTGTATGGATCAGTATGAAGCACAGGAGATTGATTTCAATGCTTTTGTGGAAGAAATGGAGGGGAAATAGATTATGTTTGGGAAGGAAGTTTTGCAGCTTAAGACTAAAAAGCTTCCCAAAGGGCTTGTGGCATTGGAGAGGGTGTATGATGGGAGTGATCATTCCCTCATAAAGCAGACACCAATTAAAAAAGAGGATATTGAAGAAATAAATTGGGAACTGAATTAGCACCAAAGAGGGTTTATATTGGAAAGAAAATAAGCCCAAGCATCGGGAGAATGTTGATAACATTGCTGAGAAAATACAAGCATGTGTTTGCTTGGTCTTATGAGGATTTGAAGGCATATAGAGAGGATCTTTTTCAGCATGAGATTCCACTTAAGCCAAACACGAAGCCATTCAAATAGAAGCAAAGGCCTATTAACCCCACTCTTTAACCTAAAATGCAGGAGGACCTAGCAAAGATTAGAGATGGAGGTATCATAAAACCCATTAGACATTCAATGTGGGTCTCAAGTTTGGTCCCAGTCAGGAAGAAAAATGGGGACATAAGACTATGTGTAGATTTTAGAAATTTGAATGTGGTTTCCCTAAAAGATAATTATCCTCTTCCAAACATGGAGGTGATATTGCACAAAGTAACAGGGTGTGAGCTATTGTCAATGATGGATGGATTTTCTGGTTATAATCAGGTCAAAGTCAAAGAGTCTGAACAGTACAAGACAGCATTCACTACACCATGGGGAATGTATGTCTATATAAGAATTCCATTTGGTCTCACAAATGCAGGAGCTACCTTTCAAAGAGCCATGGATGTGGCATTTGCAGATTTGATAAATGCTATAATGGTGGTATATTAGGATGATCTCATTGCTTATTCCAAAAGGGCAGAGGATCATGTTGCTGATTCAGAGAAGATCTTCATCAAAGCCTTGGAGTATGGTGTAAGTCTTAATCCTAAAAAATATCATTTTGCTATTACAGAGGGTAAAATTTTGGGGCATATTGTATCAAAAGATGGGGTTAGGATAGATCCTGAAAGGGTGGAGGCCATTCATAAAATTCCCATGCCTAAAACTATCAAAGCAATCCAATCATTCTTTGGAAAAATTAATTTTGTTAGGAGGTTTGTGTCCGATTTTGCTGAGATTGTTAAACCTATATCTAAGATGTTGAAAAAAGGAGAGAAATTGGATTGGATTGTTGAAGCTATGGATGCCTTTGTATCTATAAAAAGAAGCATCAAGGAAGCCCCTATCCTAAAATCCCCTAATTTTACTAAGCCCTTTCAGATCTTGTATTTTGCTTCATTCCATACCATAGTTGTTGTTATGTTACAAAAGAATGATGAAGGTTATGAGCAGCCTGATTCTTTTTTCAGTAAATCTTTGCACGGGTTAGAATTGAAATATGACATTATGGAAAAATAGGCCTATGCACTGGTCAAAGCAGTAAAGGATTTCAGACCTTACCTTGTTGGAGCTAAGATATTTGCTTATGTCCCATATGCAGTTGTGAAGGATATCCTGGTACAGACAGAAGTGACAAGGAAGCGATGCAAGTGGATTAATAAAATTCAAGAATTTAACATGGAGAATCAGATTACCAAGTTGGTAAGAGGATAGGGTCTAGCTAGGTTGATGGCACAGACAAACATTGAAGCAAACCAGATCTGAAATGTGGAAGGTAAGGGTGAAATCGTAGCAAGTATTGAGCATACTCCATGGTATAAAAATGTAATGCATTATCTGAAACACATGAAGTTCCCGGAAGGTTTGAATGATAATCAAAGGAGCACTTTAAAGTTGCAGGCTTCTAAATATGTTTTTATCAAAGGGGATTTATTTTGGAAAAAAAGGGATGGTATATTGTTGTTATGCTTAGATGAATCCCAGGCAAAATATGTTTTGAAAGAAATGCATGAAGGGGTGTGTGGAGGCCATTATTCTGCTAAGACTACTACACACAAGATTCTTAGGGCTGGTTATTATTGGCCTAGGGTATTCAATGATTCCTTTGCGTATGTGAGAAAGTGTGAGGCTTGCCAGAAATTTTTAGGAAAACTGAAGTATCAAGGAGCATTGCCACTTAGACCTTTGCAGGTAGAAGCACCTTTTCATCAATGGGGAGTTGATTTCATTGGAGAAATACAAGATAAATCAAGTGGAGGGCATAGATGGATACTAGTGGCCACTGATTATTTTACTAAGTGGGTGGAGGTTGTTCCAACTAGGCAAGCGATGAGCAAGGTGGTAGTGAATTTCCTAATGGAGAATGTTATGACTAGGTTTGACACTCCAGCCAAATTGATCACAAATAATGGAATGTGTTTTAGATCAGATGAGTTTAAAGATTTTTGCAAAACATATGGAATTAGTATTTCTTATTCTGCCCCATATCATCCACAAGCCAATGGTCAGGAAAATTCAAGTAATAAAAATATTTTGAAGATAGTAAGGAAGATGTTGGATACAAACAAAAGGGCATGGGATTCAAAGTTAAGATTGGTTGTATGGGCAGACAGAATTATAGTAAAAAGGGCAACTAGAAAATATCCATTTGAGTTGGTAAATGGGACACAGGCTAGGATGCCATTGCAGAATATTTTTCAAGTATATAATTTTATTTTGCATGAAGACTTGGATATTTCTAATCCAATGGAGGAAAGAATGGAACAGCTGGCAGAGCTGGCAGAGCTTGATGAAGTAAGAAGATTTGCTTAGAAGTAGAATGTGAAGTTGTAGTCACAAATGAAGTATCTTTTTGATAAAAAGGCCAAGAAGAGAAAGTTTGAAAGGGATGACTTAGTTTTGATGTGGAATGCTCGATGTCAGGATAAGGGGAAGCATGGTAAGTTTGAAGCTTTATGGCTAGGTCCTTTTGTGATAACTGGTAAAGGAGGTGAGGATTCATATTTCTTGCAGAACATGTCTGGAGAGGAGCAAGAGTTGCCTATACATGGGTAGTTCTTGAAGTTTTTCTTCTCTTAGGGATCAACAAAGGGTCAAGGATTGCCAATGCATGGACAATTCTTAATAACCCTCTTTAAATGTTTTTCCATGCATAGTAGTTTAAGAAATTTTGAAGGGTTTGGGTTTGCCAATACATGGACATTCTCAGGAGTTCCCTTTCTGAAGGCATTGCTTTCCTTTCCATGTACAGTAGTTTAGGGTCATTTTCTCCATCTTTGATATCATTCATATGTTCATTCCCTCCATCTGCCATGGCTTTCATTTTTCATCATTTGCTTGGTCTGCTCTCCCAGTAGATGTTTTGGATTCTTGTAGTGATTTGCAAAATCACTCATCCCCAATAGGAGCCACTGTTAGAACCCAAAAATTCCTTAAAAAATCCTAAGTTTTTCTCAAATTTAATCTATCATTTTCATGTCTTTTCATAAAAAAATCATTCATTACCTTTTAAAATATGTTTATAACCTTTACCGCTGCCTTTATATTTCATTTTTATATCATTTACCACTTTACCGCGACCTCCCATAATGGACTCGTGGTATAGCAATGGCGGCTAAGGAGCTGGAAAATAGTGTTCACCACGATACCGCGTGCGGTCAAACCACAGATCGTGGTGGCCATGGTAAACAGGTAGCAGTCGGCGAAGGCGGTCAAATGAATGGGCGGTAAACAGTGAAGCGGCTACCGTAGTACCGCTGGCAGTTAAGCCAGTAACCGTGGTAGTGCGATGAATGAATAGCGGTTTGTAGAATGGATACCATGGTACCGTAGGGGTTCAATTTGAGACCGCGGTGACTACGGTGGATAGGAATAGACGGCGAGGAAGCAGTAAAGGCCAGTCACCGCGCAACCGCGGGAGAAAATTCAAAGCCTACGGTAATGCAGTAAAGCATTAAAAGCCACGGAAAATAAAAGTATAAAGACCGGTCACAGTATAAAGTGATAATGAAGATCGATCAAAGTGTTAAATGAAAAATAAAATCTCACCTATAGTATAGATATTTAATTTACTAAAGGGCATTTTATTTAAATTTTTTTTATCTCTGTCAAAGAATTCAAACAGCTATAACTGAAAATGAAAGGTTGTGACTTTTGAGTTGTGCTGTATAAATGTTTGAGAAAAATTGGTCACGAGGGGATTTTTTTGGGAACTGGGAGTGAAAAATGATGTAACATACTTTCTGGAAACAAGATCAATGGAGATGATTTTTGACAAAAATTCCTTTCTGGTTTTTGTTGAGATGGTATTACAATTGTAAATTTCTGATTAGTTCTCTCCAATTTGGAGTCTTTCGATCATTTGAATTCAAATTTCAAGTGTATTTTAAATTCTTCAAGTGTGCATTTCTTCACTTTGTATGATTTCATTTATTGGTGTTTGCAAGTCAGAGTTAAAATTTCCTTTAAATAAATCATAGTGTTTGTGAGATTTATTTTGGATAGTTAAAGGAGAGCTGAGTAAGAAAATATTTCAACACTATTTATGCCAGTCATGAATTGATGAAGTCATATGCCAGTCATTAAAACTTCATCCCATAGAGTGTTTAACAACTTAAATTAAGTCAGGGAGGAATATCTATAAGTGATTTATAACATTTTTGACTCTATTTCCCAGTAAAAAGAAGGCACTGATTTGCCATATCCCGGAGCAAAGGATTTATTACAATCAAATTATTCAAAACCTTTATTTGTGTAGTAGAGATAATTGTAGTTTTCTTTTGTCTATCCATTCCTGATCGCTATTGTGGGTAGACTTTTTAGTAGGAAGTACATTCCAAATCTGCAGTATTTCATATAGGTTCACCCACCTAGGTCTAGCAGAACCTAAAGAGTAGAAGGTTTGATTATATAATTTTCCTTGCATGTTGCCCAAGAATGTTGTAAGAGTTTGGCATACTCTTGAGGTTAAAACCTGCTTTTTTGAGTACCAACACGATGTTCTACATGTTCCTCTATTATTTGGGATATTGTTTTGGTTAGAGGCTTCTCAGTCCTTCACCTTCATTTGGAGTCTTTTTCATTCCTTCATTTTCCTTTCTCTCTTTTGGAGAGGATTTTTCTCCAAGAGGTTTTTCCTCTTTTTTTCTCCATTTTTGAGAGATATTTTATTTGTACATGGGTACCTCACCAGGCCTTTTTGTTGAGATCCATCTTGTATTAATTTTTATGGTTTTTAGCTACTCCCGAAGTTCATCTTAAGGGGTTGTGTTAGACTAATCATGCATTAGATAATGATTAATTAATCTTTAATTATTTATTAGTCTAATTTATTCTCATGCACTTAAGCTAAACTTAGGAGTTCTTTATTTAGTTAACTAAGTGATTTTCTATGTTAACTGGGGTGAGCTATTATTAGATTATTTTGTCTCATCACATGTGATGTTGACACTTGTCATGATCTAATCTCTTTACCATTTAGGGTTGCCCCTATATAACACTCAACCCTCATTGTATTATCTCTCAAGCTTTCATATCATTTTGATAGTCTCTTGCATTATGTAGCTTTTTCTTCTTGATGAATATATCAATTCTTTGTTTGCAAATCTCTTCCATGGAAGGTGTCTTTGTTCATTTTTTTATTTTGTGGCTCATTTTTCCACAATTCTAACACTTAAATTATGTATGTAGTAGCGTTGACAATATTTTTACATCTTGGATCACTTGGAGAACACCTACAATGGTGTTGGTGATTCTCAAAGAAATGATTTGGGATACTTAGCGCATGCTTGAAGTAGTGTTGGTGATATTTATAGCACCTAAGATCACCTAGATAACTCCTATAGCAATGTTGGTGATTCGTGTATTAGTGTTTTGGGACACCTAGAGCATGTTCATATTAGTGTTGGTAATACTTATAACACCATGGGTCACCTAGAGTACACCTATTCCAATGTTGGTAATACCCATAATAATGATTTGGGATACCTAGATCACACCTACAATAGTGTTTCAAGAGACCTAGAACACTTGGGGGAGATATAGGGGTTTGTAGACCTAGATAGAATAGGAGATGTGGGCAACATGAGGTATACCAAAAAAACAAGTTTATCCTATTTAGTGGTGCAATTAGTTGGATGATTAAATAATAAGTTTTGGTTTCTCTTTCCACTATAGAGGTATAATATTTGGTGTCCACTCATTCCTATAAGGAGCCAATATAGCTTTATAGGTTGTGTTCAAATGTTGGGTTGAGTCTCTTGGCAAATGATTGATGCTCCCCTCAGGATTCATGACATGGAATAATCACCTCCCATGGATCCGTTAACTTTGGTAGTTGTATTGGGCATTAACAGGTCGATCTTTTGGTGCATCAACAACTATGGGGCCAGCAACTGGTATCAAAGCCCAAGGTTCCCTAGGAGAATCTTAATCAGCTCAATTAGGTCATTGGATTTGTGAACACAAATGGCAATTCAAGAAGGTTCTTCTGTAAACAAGCCACCTCGGTTCGATGAAACAAATTATAATTTTTGGAGTTCATTAATGAAGGGATACATGTAATCTTTAGGGTTTGATGTGTGGATGTCTATTGTGAATGGATACACATCACTAACCACACCTCCCACGATGCCACAGGTAAAAGGGACTTTGAGAACAATGAAAAAGCATGGTTTTCTATAATGAACATTTTGTCTAGATCTATGCATAGCAAGGTGATGTATTTTAAGTCTGCACATGATGTTTGGGATACATTGAAAAAGATCTATGAAGGAGATGACAAGGTAAAAGTGGAAAATCTTCAAATACTAAGAGCTAAATTTGAAGGTCTGAAGATGATAGAAGAAGAGAAGATTGCAAAATATATTCTAAGGGTAAACGATATAGTAAAATCTATTAAAGGGGTGATCTCACAATAGTGGTTTACAATTTTTGGCCAAACTAGACACTGAAATTATTATTTTTAACTAAATATTCACATTCATGCACCTATAGCAGCTAAACCATGAGGAATTTGAAGATGATGCAAACTCGAGTCTCGTCACATTTTGTCTGTAGATTCTAAAAATATTTTTTTCAATTTTTTTGGAATCATATTGAACTTCTTTTTCCATCTCCCACAAAAATTAGTTTTTTTCAGAAAACAACATTTTTAAAAAGTGACGCACATCGTATAACACAACTTTTTTTCCATGAAGGATAAAATTCTAATTCTTTTGAATTTAGATTTTTAACTTTGATATCTAGTGCTTCCACTTGGTTAGATAGTTTTTTATTGAATATTTTTTCTTTAATAAAGTTTTGAAGTTAAACCAATTACAATTCAGAGATAGCGAGACCGTATAACACAACTTTTTTTGTATATATCGAATTTTTATTTTTTTTGTTGGATCAAGGACTTCAATATCTGGTGCACTCATATTTTTTAAATTTATTTTTTGATAATATGCTATTTTTCCACATGTGTAGAACAAAGACCTTAATTTTTGATGAAAAACCTATGTTTAATAAAACTAAAAAAAATACATAATAAAACCAAAACATATTAAAATTATATTCATTGGATAGCTCGTTCTGAGGAATAGCTAATTCCAATTGGGTTTGTGAAGATTCCTCCATTTTCATCCTCAACCGAAGCTTTGAAGTGCCAAAATTTAGGTTTTTTTGTGTCTTAGAGGGGGATGAGGAATAAGGGGGGTTCGAGTGAACCACCCTTCCATAATGGATTTTGTTGGGTTTTTGGGCAGGAAAGAATTAAAAGGGTTTGCTTGAACCCTAGTTCGAATGAACCCATTATGGGTTCACTCAAACTAGTAGGTTCGTACGAACCCTTAAAATCATTTTTTTTGCCATGTATTCATTTTTTGTGAGTTTTTCTTCCTCACTTGAATTGTAAACCACTATTGTGGCTTCGCCCAAAGGATATGGAGAAGAAGTGAAAGAATATTTCATTGTACTAAAATTTCTAAGTTCAATGATAAACATGTAGGATCCTAAGGTATCTACAATAGAGGAAGGAAGAGAAATAGATAAACTTACTCTTTATGAGCTACATGGTATATTCATTCCATATGAAATGAGGATAGGAGATGCAGAACCATCCAGGAAGGAATTTTCCTTCAAGGTTTCCAACAAGGAGAAGGATGTATCTCCTAAGAAAGACAAGGCTAAGACTACTACATCCAGTCATTATGAAACTAATGAAGAATAATCAAATTTGATCAGAAGACTTGGAAGATGATCCAACAAGTACAAAGGTAAGTTACCCTTTAAATGCTTTTAATGTTGTAAAGTAGTTCATTTTGTTGCTAAATATCCCTACAACAAGAAAGGTAACTTTGAGCTTGACGAAGATGACAAAATGAAGAAACCCTACTACCCTAAGAGAAAGAATTTTTAGAAGAAAAAGAAAATTCTATATATCTAAAAGGATAGTGATGTATCAAATGACTATAATAGCTCAGATGATGAACAAAGACGTGCTTTTGTTGTGAGAGAAAATTAATCTCTTCATGGAAAAATAATCTAAAGAACAAAAGGGTGAAAAGGTCAGAGACCTTCATGAAGAAGGTGAAGAGGAAGGAGAGGTTGATTGATGCAATACAGGGGTTCCAAAACTTTCATACAATCATATCTCTTAAACTTTCAACTAAAATTCCTTCATTTTCACTCGATTTCTCATGGCTAAAGACACCAAAACACCCAACCAGCATTCCAAACTCACAATAGATCGTAAAAACACCTTGATGAGAATTTTAAAAATTTGTCAAACTTTTACCTGGTTTTGGGTGTGTCTGATCATCTTTCATGACTAGAGGTCTAATGTTTAGGATTTAGGGTTTTTTTACCCATGTTGAAATTAGTTTTTATCAAATAAACCCTCACATTATAAAGTGTTGACCTGTTATTATGGGTTGTCGATCTTTTAAGTCATTCAGTTGAGCCTTGTTTGTCATGTTGTTGTTGGCCCCTTTACTCGACCTGTTAATTATTTCTCCACATTCAGGTTTTAATATTATTTTTGCCTAAAACGGGTGGGTTTTCCCAATGTTTAGAATTTGGCCTAAAATTTTGTGCCTCGGAGGATCTTTTCTCAGTTTCCTATTCGGTCCCACTATTATAAATAACCTTTTTCCATGTGCAGATTGGTGGGCTATCAGATCAGAGGGTTCAAATCTAGACCATTCATCATAGACCTTGCAAGGTTTCTTGTTGACATCACTAAAGTGGTGTGAGGTAGGCAAGATGTTGCCATCTGTCACATACAATAGAATGGGGCCTGTCCTGATGCACCAGCAGTGACAAATGGGTGTCAAATCAACGATGATTGTTTAATGACGAGGATTAATTATGACCGTCCCTCGCCAGCCTCACACGATCAAATTAATGTTTTTAAAAGTGTAACGAGGTGTGTGAGCTAGTGACATGTTGCCTGGATCTGTAGTGCAAGGTGGCTAGATGGGGCTCGTTGTTGGTTCACGCCTCTCTGATTGTGGGGTATTTTATTGGCTGCTAGGTTTACCATGTGGTGACATGGGTTTTCAACGATCTTTGACTCAATCTGATTCATCCAACATGCCAAGTCCTTATCACATCAATGGTCTAAATTAAAAAGAAATTAATCCACCCATGTGATGACTATTTGTGCTCTGCAAGTTACATTCATTAATGTCGTAGGTTTTTTAATGGATCTCATCTTGATTTTCATGCGTGTGAGTGGTATTCACTTGGTAATCATGATGGGTTGTATGCATTTTTCCATGAGCTTGGAGATATTTTTTGGTTGCAACGTCAACCACTAATCGCTCACTTGCTTGTACTGCAGTTGAAGCAATTAACATTCTCTACACCGACTTTCTCAATAAATGCCTGCTAATTACTCATTAGGATAATTGCATTTTTGAGTTTCTGTTTGTTTGCAGGTAATTGCTTTTCTTTCTAAGTGTTGAACTTTCGAATAGGATGGATAAGTCGATGGTTCTTGTTTCCCCATTACGAAGAAGCGTCAGGATGGGAGTGAAGAATTTGCAACGGGAGGAGAAACCAATTCAACAGAGTATTGTCCTTGGTGTTTCTGGGGCAGTTGTTGAAGGTGTTGGGTTTGTCCCAACTTGAGCCAGAAATAGTTCCCACCTCAAGGGAAAGGTCATACAAGCTAAAGTGTCAAACTATCCAATAATGAGGGAATTTGAGGATGGCCACAGGTTGGTTGGGGTTGAGATGAGGTTTGGATGTTACGAGTCACCTATTGAGCTTATTGTTGGCTTTGGTGGTGAAGGGTCCAAAACTAATTCAGACTACTATGATTACTTCATGGCCCTGACTAAGTTGGTGGGATTAGATGAGGAGGCCCTCGCAGCTTCTTCATTTTATGTGGTGGCACCATGTGTTGTTTCTAGGTCTGGTGTTAATGCAAACAAAGGTAAAATGATGGTCTCACTTCATATTGAAGTGAGAATGAGGAACGGTCGCCTATATCGGGGTCGTGTGGTTGTTCATGGTGCAAGGTGATGATATGTTCTCAAGGGTTGTGCTTTTTGTTTTTGGTTTTGTTTCTATGGTTCGGGTCAAATTTGGACATGCAAGTGGGTGATGTGGTGGTTTTTATTCTATTTGGCTAGTTACAAAGGTGTAACTATTTGTATTCCTCTGTTTGTAGTATGGTTATTGTGATCCTAATAAAATTTCAAGTCCTAATGAGAGATGCTAAGATGATGCAATAAGAGGAGATAACATAATAAAAGGGCACCTCAATGATTAGCCTAATAAAATGGATAACATGAAAGTAAGATAAACAAATTGATTGTTGTTATACCTTCATGTTGTTGCTTCCTTGGTTGGCCCTTGATCTTGGATGTCTTGTGTGCTCCTTGGATGACAATGGAGTTAAATGGATGCAAGATGCAAGATGGATGAGAATGCTAAGTGTTACAATGGATGAGAGCTCAAATGGTAAATTTGCAAGAGTTTGGTTGCAAAAGACTTGATCCCTAAATTGAGGGAAATGAGGGGGTATTTATAGGCTAATTGGAATTCTCTAGAGAATTCAATGGTTGAGATTGATCCAACAAGATCAAGATGAAGGGCTATGGTGAGTTGAGGACTCACAAGCCCTCACATATTGACATGTGGAATGTGAGATGTCTTAGGGTGGAGTGATGTGGAAATGAGGTGGAGGAGAAGGACAAGAGGTGGAAGAGAAGTACATGAGGTGGATGAAGGACAAGTACCTTTGAGGTACCTTGGGGGATGAGAATATTTCCTCAAAAAGGAACTTCTTGTCCCCAAATGAGGATGAAAGAGACTTTCGAGAGATTTTAGAATTCCTCAAAAATCTCCATGGGAAAAGGGGAAGTGGTTGGAAGAATAATTGCAAATTAAAAATTTGCATTCATTGGAGAGTTTATTGGGTAAAAGAAGGTCTCTAAAAAGCTGGAGATTTGTCACATGTGGGTGATGTGACAAGTCCAAGGTTCTAGAAGTCCTTGGCACATGTAAAGTGACAAGTCAAGCCTTCTAGAATCTTGCATGGGGGATGAGGAAGACCTTGGAAAGACAAAAGTGAATTAAAAATTCACATGGGGAAGAGAGGAACCTTGGGAAAATAAATGTGAATTAAAAATTCACATGGGGAAGAGAGTTCAGGCTAAAAATGGTAAGTGGGAAGGTTGACCAGAAAAGGTAAGCTAAATGTGGCTAATGATTCTGATTAAGGTTGTGCAAACACAAGATTAGGATAATTAATGAGAGATTAGAGGCAAGTGGGAGATTATGGAGGATGTGACACTTAATCAAGATTAAGTGGTGCACATCCTAGTCACAGATTAATTAATTTAATCTCGATTAAAAGAGAGTTATGGAGAATGTGACAAGGAGAGAGAAAAAGGGGAATTAAAAATTGATTTTAATCCAAATGGGTTAAAAGACTAAATTAAATAATTTGTCATATTTATTTAATTTAGAGAAGAACAAGGTGTAAGGTAAAGTATTTAATTTATTTAATTACATACTTTAGGAACCTTAGGCAGAAACTGAAATAATGATTAAATAAATTATTTAATCACTGTTAATGGAATAGATGAATATAATAGACGATTTTGATCATATGGAAGTGATCAAATTTGGATGTCTATAGTTACATTTTGATGATGGGAAATTTTAAAATGTCATCCAAATTTCATTTGGCAAAAATGAAATTCGATTGAAATCAACAATTGAGCCCGATGCTTATTGCTCTCTTGACCTATAAAGGAGATTTCAAGGCTCATTGTTGTGGTCAGAATTTTGAAGTCCCAAAGTTTAGGTGGTGTACAGTTAGAAAAATGATGCAGTCTCTGGAAATATTTATCTAGGAAGCCATTTTGGGTTGGTTATGTACATAAGATAAGCATACTATGCTTTTTGTAATTACTGCTATCGAAAGAAATTTAAGACAATTTAAGACAATTTCTCTCTTGTGTATGTATGACAAATTGTGAATGAAGTTATCAATGGTTGCTTGATTCATCTTCAATGGTATATTTGAATGTGTGATTCATTTTCTTGCTTTAACTTAATAAGTTAATCAAATTATTGAAAAGAATAACAAATATATGGTAATATGCTTAGGATATGCTAAGGAGTATTGTTTTGAATACTGAAAGTCTTATAATGTAAGGCATTATAAATATAGTTCAAGGATATCAAGGTTATATCTTGTGTGACTCTTGCCCAATTGAATGAGGCACTGGTTAATTAATTCAAGATCCTTTTTAATATACAAAACTGTCACCCTAAATGTGTGGGTTCAAAGTCAGAACACTTTAAAATAAAATTCTATCTCTCTTGAGATGCAAATCTCACATTAAGTCAGTTTTCCTAGATCTAGATAGTTGTTCTTACTCTGTGGTTTTCCAAAACTCGGGTAGATAGTATCTAGGTGCACTGATAGGAAATGTATTTGTGTATAGAAGTGTTCTTGAGGAATGAAGCATTATTGTGAACACATATAGGAACAACCTCCTTGGTTTCACAAAGCCAAAAGTGTAGGAGATTTCAGTCTTTGACTGAATCTTGTCAGTTGGCCACTAACTTTGAGAACTCTTAAACATAGAGGTCGAATACCTCTTAGAGAGTTTCAAAGCTTAGCTAGAAAAATAAAATAACAGAATGGTGACTTTGCTGGGGAACTAAGAATTCAGAAGTGTTGGTTGTAGAGCATGGATTTATAGGGTCATTATCATCATTTTTGTAATCAGATATTGATAGTTTTGCATTATTATTTTTCTGCCTAAGTCACTAGTTGAATGGTGATCTCATTGGGGAGAACTTCTGAGAAATTTAAAGAAAAAAGAAACCACAGAATTAAGCGGTGGTATTCTAGCGTCATTTGTTTGGTGGATCTAAATTTTAAGTTTAGATGTTATAAGGTTATGGATTTGGAAAGGATTGGTAGCAACATAATCTCAAAGCATTTGAGTGTGACTCTATTGTGGACAAAGACCCAGAGCGTGATCAGTTCTTGAAAAGGAACTTCATATTCATTTGAATTTTAGTCCTCTGTTAAAGAGGTGGTGACTATGTCTGAAGAACCAATTGATATACAATAAAAAGTCTTGGATCTGTAACATTTGCAGTTAGGGAGAGAAGGTTAACAAGTGTTTCTTAATTTCCAGGTATTCTCATTAATCTAAACAGATCAATATTTTTTTTATGATAAGTATTCATAACTAGGGGTGATGAATGGTTCCTAATTAGATGATTTATCATTAAGAAATGAATAGTGATTGGTCTTTCCATACTTCTAAAGTGTAATATGTAATATGATCTAAGAAGTATGTTTATTTTTAATTATGCCTCTACAAAGCTTAAGGTATAAGTGTTCAGTCAATATTTTAGAATCATGGTTGAATTAGTAAATGATGTAATTGATATCCATGTATGAAGTTGACAGTGATTGAATGGGTATAAAAAGGTTTCTCTATGAAATGGAAAATACAAGTATGCAAAGGGAACAAGTTTCACCAAGCCCTCCAAGGGATTTTATGATTCAAAGGTATATCCCATTTATTTTCAATGGTACTAAAGGTTTCCCTAATTTGATTCCTAAGAAGGTTAGGAAATATTTGCCCAAATTCACAGGGTAGAGTTCAGAGTCTGCCTCTAAGCATCTGAAAATTTTCATGGATGTGATGGGGGATTATGAAGTCATTCATGAGGATGTTGTCATGAAGCTTTTTGTGCAATTCTTGAAGGATGATGCCAGGGATTGGTTCTCATATTTTCCTGCATCTTCTATTAACTCATGGAATCAGTTGATGATGATTTTTATTGTACAATTTGGTGAAAGAGTAAACCCAAGGATGGTAAGAAAGGGTTTTATGATAATCCACATAAGAAAAGATGAGCTAGTCCCATTTTTCAATCTCAGGTTTTCAAAATTTGTGAGAGAAATTCCTAAAGAAATAAGACCAAATGAGGTTGAATGTCTCATTGTATATCTTGGTGCTTTCGACAAAAAGATGAGTTACTTATTAAGAGATAAGGAACCTACAACCTTATATCATGCATATCAAATGGCTATGGATATTGGGAACAATATAAAATACTCAATGATGAAAGGGTATCTAGCTACAAGCATTGGTTACCCTAGCACATCTCATACTAGCAAAATTCTAGAGTTAGCTATAAAAGACAATTGTCATGATAAGAATGCTTTGGCAATAGTGATGTATCCATCATTACAGTATGAAGATAATGATGAAACTCAAGTTGAACACTAGCTCAAATTGAGTAGTGATGACCAAACCTCTTTTGTGCAAGAGTTGTATGAGATGAAGAGACAAGAGGGAGAATCACCACACAAGCTATTTTTGAGATTTTTGGATGCTTTGATAGAAGTTCCCAAAGATTTCAGACCTGATGATTTTGTGTGCATTAATTTGTTTTGTGAGATTTATGAACCTAGGTTGAGTTCTTTGCCAGAATAATTGAAACCTGGTAATCTTTCCCAAGTCCTTAAATGGATAGAGATTGCAGAATCAAAAAAGTGTGTATATGCACAAAATATGGATGACACTTGCCCTTTTGAGGAATGTTGGATAACTCTACAAATGCTTGAGGATCAAGATGGTGGAGAACTAAGTGAGACACAAAGTGTTTTTTCCATTTCATGATTACAATACGCATGTTACCAAGGTTTTGTTACAAGCTAGTGATTGTGAACCGAGAAGTGATGATTGCCTCTCTGAGGATGATATGGAAACATTTTCCTTACCAAAGGTTTGTGGTGATACAGAGCCTCATGATATCATTTTCTTACAAATGAGGGGACAAATTTCAAATGATGAATATTTGGAGTGTACTACAGGTGTGTTATCAATGGAGCATGTTTATTATGTAAATGATGAGGAATTTGAAGAAAATGAGGTGTGTGTTCAATATTGTGGTCTAAAGAACAATATTGAAGGTAACCAACACATGGATGAATGTATTAGTGTTATTGATGTCCATGACTATTTGTATGAAGTTGAGATGGACTTGTTATCACCCCTTGAGGTGAGCTTTTCTAAGACCAGTGATGAAAGTGTCATTGATATTGCTCGTGAAAATTTTTCAGCTTGTGCTAAAATTTTCACTTATAAATTAACACATACAACAGGTAGTCTTGAACATGAGGGGGCCAGTGCACATAGTTTTTTTTCTATTGCCTTTGTTGAATTTGGTTTACTAGAGCCTATTTTTGAGGTGTTTTATGTGGATTTGGATGATGGGATACATAAGGAAATGTATTGTGAGAAGCTTGAGATGAATGTATTCACACATTTCCTAGAGAAATATGTGACTTATGATTCCCATTTCTATAATATCAAGAAGTGTTCTAGGAAAATTGAACACAAATGTTGGCAACTAGGCTTATGTTGTAACCATCAGGGTGAGGATTCCCCAGAATATGCACCTTTTATTTTTGACTTATGCAAATATGGTTTTCACGACACACACAAATTTTTTTATGAGAGTTTTCAGTTTGATATGCAAACTAATTTTCATGCCAAGATTTTTGATGTCGAAGATCAACTGGATTATGAATTTTTATGTTTCTCAATTAAAATGAATGAGCATTCAATGGAACATGACCATGAGTAGCCCAAGGTAAGGTGTCATAATAGTCTTGAGTTGTAGTTAGTATCTGGGTACAGATTGTTGATTAATGGAATAGACAGTGATATTGGAAAACATTATGTTGCTTTGGGGTATGTTGATTACTTGAATGACATATGGGCACTTAGGGGAAAAAAATTCAGATTCAGTCTACTCCAGGTAGCAGAGAATTTTTTTTTGACAAGGGTAAATTCTAGCTTTCCTTGTTTGGGGGTCTGGGGCCACTTAATTGGATGTAAGCAGGTTTTTAATGGAAGCATGATGGAGAATTTTTTAGGGCACTTATCTGATTCAATGTTGGGTCTTCTCCCTAGAGATCTAGGTTCTTTCTATGCCCACAGTGGGCATACATCCCCAGTCAGAGCCACTGATGGGAATTTTAAAAATTTGTCAAACTTTTGCCTGGTTTTGGGTGAGTTTGTTCATCTTTCATGACTAGGGGTCTAATGTTTAGGGTTTAGGGTTTTGTTACCCATGTTGAAATTAGTTTTTATCAAATAAACCCTCATGTTATAATTTTGAGTTGAATTGTTATTATGGGTTGTCGGTCTTTTAAGTCATTTAGCTGAGCCTTGTCTGTCATGTTGTAACCAACCCCTTTACTCGATCTGTCGATTTTTTCTCCACGTTCGGGTTTTAATATTATTTTTTCCTAAAACGAGTGGGTTTTCCCAATGTTTAGACTTTGGCCTAAATTTTTGTGCCTCCGAGGATCTTTTCTCATTTTCCTAGTTGGCCCCACTGTTATAAATAACCTTTTTCCATGTGTATATTGGCAAGTTGTCTGATCAGAGGGTTCAAATCTAGACCGTTCCTCCCAGACCTCGCAAGGTTTCTTGTTGATGTCACTAAAGTGATGTGAGGTATGCGAGATGTTGCCATCTGTCACGAACAATAGAATGGGGCTTGTCCCGACGCGCCAATAGTGACAAATGGGTGTCAAATCAATGATAGTTGTTTAATGATGAGGATTAATTATGATAGTCCCTTGCCAGCCTCGCACGATAAAATTAATTTTTTTTAAGTGTCATGAGTTGTGCAAGCTAGTGACACGTTGCCTGGCTTTGTGGTACAAGGTGGTTGGATGGGGCCCATTGTTCGTTCGTGTCTCTCTGATTGCAGGGTATGTGATTGGTTGTTGGGTTTACCATGTGGTGACATGGGTTTTCAATGATCTTTGACTCGATCTGAGTTGTCCAACATGCCAGGTCCTTATCACATTGACGGTCTAAATTCAAAAAAAAAAAATCCACCCATGTGATGGCTATTTGCGCTCTGCAAGTTACATTCATTAATGGCATAGGTTTTTTAATGGATCTCATTCTGATTTTCATGCATGTGAGCAGTATTCACCTGGTAATCATGATGGGTTGTTCATAGTTTTCCATGAACTTGGAGATATTTTGTTGTTGCAATGTCAGCCACTAATCACTCACTTGCTCATACTGCAATTGGAGCAATTAACATTCTCTACACTGGCTTGCTCGATAAATGCCTGCTAATTGCTCATTAGCATCATTCCATTTTTGAGTTTGTGTTTGTTTGTAGGTAATTGGTTTCCTTGCTGAGTGTTGAACTTGTGAATAGGATGGATAAGTCAATGGTTCATGTTTCCCCATTACAAATAAGCACCAGGATGGGCGCAAAGAATTTGCAGCAGGAGGAGAAACCAATTCAACAAAGTATTGTCCCTAGTGTTTTTGGGGCATTTTTTGAAGGTATTGGGTTTTTCCCAACTCGAGCCAGAAGCAATTCCCACCTCAAGGGAAATTTCATACTAGCTGAAGTGGAAAACTATCCAATAATGATGGAATTCGAGGATTACCACAGGTTGGTTGGGGTTGAGATGAGGTCTAGATGTTACAAGTCACCTATTGAGCTTTTTGTTGGCTCTGGTGGTGAAAGGCCCAAAACTGATTCAACTACTGTGATTACCTCGTGGCCCTGACTGAGCTGGTGGGAGCAGATGAGGAGGCCCTTGCAGCTTCTTCGATTGTTGTGGTGGCATGATGTGTTGTTTTTGGGTCTGGTGTTGATGCAAACAAAGGTAAAATGATGGTCTCACTTCATACTGAAGTGAGAATGAGGAGCAGTTGCCTGTATCGGGTTCGTGTGGTTGTTCATGGTGCAAGGTGATAATATAGTCACAAGGGTTGTGCTTTTTGTTTTTGGTGTTGCTTCTACTGTTCGGGTCAGATTTGGACATGTGCATGAGTGATGTGGTGGTATTTGTTTTGTTTGGTTGGTTATAGGGGTGTAACCATTTTGATTCCTCTGTTCGTAGTATGGTTACATTTTGATGATGAGGAATTTTGAAATGTGATACAAATTTCATTTGGCAAAAATGAAATTTGGTTGAAATCAACAATTGAGCCCGATGCTTATTGCTCTCCTAACCTATAAAGGAGATTTCAAGGCTCGTTGTTATGGTTGGATTTTTGAAGTCCCAAAGTTTAGGTGGTGTACAGTTAGAAAAATGATGCAGTATCTAGAAATTTTTAGCTAGGAAGTCATTTTGGGTTGGTTATATACATAAGATAAGCGTACTATGCTTTTTGTAATTACTGATATTGAAAAAAATCTAAAAAATTTAAGACAATTGCTCTCCTATGTATGTATGACAAATTGTGAATGAATTTATCAATGGTTGCTTCATTCATCTTCAATGGTATATTTCAATGTGTGATTCATTTTCTCGCTTTAACTTAATGAGTTAATCAAATGCTTGAAAAAAAATTAAAATATGTGCTAATATGCTTAGGATATGCTAAGGAGTATTATTTTGAATACTGAAAGTCTTATAATGTAAGGCATTATAAAGATAGTTCAAGGATATCAGGGTTATATCTTGTGTGAATCTCGCCCAATTGAATGGGGCACTGGTTACTTCATTCAAGATCTTTTTTAACATACAAAATTGTCGCCCTAAATGTGTGGTTTGAAGTCAAAACATTTTAAAATAAAATTCTCTCTCTTGATATGCAAATCTCACATTAAATTAGTTTTCCTAGCTCTAGATAGTTGTTCTTACTCTATGGTTTGCCAAAACCCTAGTAGATGGTATCTAGGTGCATTGATAGGAATGCATCTGTGTATATAAGTGTTCTTTAGGCATGAATCTTTATTGTGAACACATATAGGAACACTCTCCTTGGTTTCACAAAGCCAAAAGTGTAGGATATTTCAGTCTTTGAATGAATCTTATCAATTGGCCACTAACTTTGAGAACTCTTCAACATATAGGTTGGCTACCTCTTAGAGAGTTTCAAAGCTTACCTGGAAAAATAAAACACCAACACACCTCAAACAACATTATCTTGAATGAATCAAAGCAAAGACATTCTCTTATACCAGTTTTTTATTAGACTTTCAATTACTTGAACCCATGACACCAATTTCTTGTAGCAATCCACAATAGAAAATTTGGGTATAAGCTCAACACCAAGTTGAATCTCCTCAGAGAAAACACATTTTAAGGAACCTATTTTTTGATAAATTAACATAATTCAAAGGCAGGTATTCTTATTTTTGAAAGCTTTACTAGAAAATAGAGTGTACCGCTACTACAAGCACCAAATTAGGCCAAAAATACAAAGCATGTATCATCAAATCAACTTATTAACCCCTATTAACTATGGGAAGCATTTAAACAGGTTAAAAAACTACTAAATCAACAATCTTCAACAAAGAAACACTCACCAATGTAACAAAAACTTAAATCCCTTGCTCAATGCTTGAAACAATGCTCAAATAGTGAGGGTTTATTGAAAGTATACACTCCAGGCCTCCATACACCTTGCCACCACTTCATAAATTCCTTATTATTTCTTCACATGCTCAAAATACCATCAAAAATTTCTTCCCCCAAGGTTTACAACATTTATCAACCTTAAACCACCTCTTCTTGCACAAAAAACACACTATGACAGTCTAGGGCTTTCTCAAAAAGTTATAAAACTTATTTTTTTACCATTAAACTTGGAGAATATTGAATATTGAATATTATTTCATCACAGACCTTCACACCATTTTTTATGATATTTCATTGGAGAAATTAAGAGTTATTGAATTTTGATTGCATGTTGCCACCATCAAATTTGAATCTTAACCGCCTAGAGTAAATTTGAAATATCTAGAGAAAAACTTAATGAAATTGAATTAATCAAAATATAATGGTGATGGGATTCATAATAACATCTTACAAAATAAATTACAAGCCCTAGGAAGGCTTTACACACATGTTCCAAACCAAATTTTAGACAAAAATGCTCAAAACAGTGTTCTTTATTGATGTTTTTCTTCCATACACCAACTCCTCTGCCTTACAAAGAACCACTTCTAACTAAATTTTCAACTTCTAAACTAATTTGACCCTTCAACTTCCCATTTTGCAACTTTTACAATTTTGCCATGACAACTTTTGACAATTTTTGCAATATTTGAGCAACTTATATAAAATGACTCCCTAGGACCTAAAGTGACTCAATTACATCAAATTTGGTCTAAATAGACATTATTACATCTTTAAAACATCAAAATCAATCCAAAACTAGAATTTCCTCATGGAGGCTTAAAACTCACAAGGTGCTCCTACACCATACTCCTAGCCAAAAGAAGATTCCAAGCCCTCTTGGATTTGAGGGAAATAATATGAAATCAGCCCTAGATTATCCTTCATGATTCCTTTGATACTCTGCCTCTCACCTTCCTTGAAATATCTACAAATTTTCTTTGTTTTCACCTTTGGCTTTAGTTGGTCTATGCCAACTTGTTTCCATTTTGTCTTGCCTCTTTGAATATGCTCCTTCATGCTCTGAGGTGTCACAATATCTACCCCAATTCTTTTTATTTCTTCTTCCATCTACTGCATCTTTACCATTAATTTATTCCACATCAAAAGTGTTATCACAACAAGGAAGTGATAAATTGTCTCTACAATACCATCATGCATCTTCAACTCATTTTGTCTTCATGAGGGATTCGTCATTTCCCTCCAAAACCTGATCCTTCACCTCTGCTAAAATGTCATCTTCATGTTTTGGGATGGATGCAACCTCTATCTTCCTTTCTTTCTCTTCATATTCCTCTTCTCGCTTGGCTTCTATTATCTTCACGTTTGATCTTGATGCCTTCTCGTCTTCTTTTTGGACAATCCTTTTAATAGGCCATACTACCTTCTTCTTCATTTTCAAGTGCCAACTGAGTGCTCTTTGGAGCAACTGATCCATCTCATCTTCATTCCTTCTTATCATCTCTTCCATATCTTTCCTTATTTCTCTTATCTCTTTCTCAACCTCTTTTTGCCACATATTTTCCTCTTTCCTCTTCCTCTCTTTTTCTTCTTGCTTCTTCTTTTGTGAACCCTCTGCCTGCAAGTTCCTTCTCAACAAATCCATATTCTCTTCAAGAAATTCCCTTTAACCTTTCTTCCTCTTGAATTTTTCTCACCCAAGTCTCTTCTCTTTTCCTCTACCTAGTCTTTTGGCAACTAGGTTCTCTCTTCAACCTACACAAACACCAAACTCTCTTGCCTAGACCTTGTGAGTTTTAAGCCTCCATGAGGCAATTCTATTTTTGGCTTGATTTTTATGTTTTAAATATATAATAAGGTCTATTTAGACAAAAATTTATTTAATTGAGTCACTTTAGGTCCCAGGGAGTCATTTTATAAAAGTTTCTCAAATATTGCAAAAATTGCCAAAAGTTGTCATGACAAAATTATAAAAGTTGCAAAATGGGAAGTTGAAGGGTCAAATTAGTTTAGAAGTTTAAAATTCAGTTAGAAGTGGTTGTAATTGGTTGTAAAAGGGATAAATACGGAATATTTAATCATTTTAAGGTAGGGGAGTTGGTGTATGGAAGAAAAACATCAATAAAGAACATTGTTTTGAGCATTTTTCCAGCATTTTGCTCTAAAATTTGGTTTGGAACGTGTGTGTATGGCCTGACCATGGCTTGGAATTAATTTTTTTAGATGGTATTCTGAATCCCCTCACCATTCCATTTTTTTCATTCAATTTCATTAATTTTTGCTCGAGATATTTCAAATTTACTCTAGGCGGTTAAGATTCAGATTTGATGGTGGCAGCAGGCAATCAAAATTCAATAACTCTTAATTTCTCCAATGAAATATCATAAAAATTGGTGTGAAGGTCTGTGAGGACATAATATTCAAGATTCTTCAAGTTATAGGGTAAAAAAACAAGTTCTTATACCTTTTTGAGAAATCCCTAGGCTGTCATAGTGTGTGTTTTGTGCAAGAAGAGGTGGTTTAAGGTTGATAAATGTTGTAAACCTTGGGGGCAGAAATTTTTTATGGTATTTTGAGAATATTCAGACCTAATAATGAATTTTTGAAGTGTTGGAAAGTTGTATGGAGTCTTGGAGTGTATATATTCAATAAACCCTCACTATTTGAGCATTGTTTCAAGCATTGAGCAAGGGATTTAAGTTTTTGTTACATTGGTGAGTGTTTCTTTGTTGAATATTGTTGATTTAGTAGTTTTGTAACCTTCTGAAATTCTTAACATAGTTAATTTGGATTAAGAAGTTGATTTGATTATATATGCTTTGTATTTTTGGCCTAATCTGGTGCTTCTAGCAGTGGTACAATCTATTTTCTAGTAAAGCTTTCCAAAAAAAGCATACCTGCCTTTAAAGTATGTTAATTTATTCAAAAATGGGTTCCTAAAAATGTATTTTTTTCTGAGGAGATTCAACTTGGTGTTGAAGTTATACACTATTTTTCTATTATGGACTACTATAAGAAATTGGTGTCATGGGTGCAAGTAATTGAAAGTCTGATAAAATAGTGGTATAAGAGAATGTCTTTGCTTTGATTCAGTCAAGATAATGTTGTTCAAGGTGTTTCTGGGTTTTGTTGTGAGTTTGGAATGTTGGTTGGGTGTTTTGGTGTCTTTAGCCATGAGAAATCAAGTGAAAATGAAGGAATTTTTGTTGAAATTTTAAGAGATTTGATTGTATGAAAGTTTTGGAACCCTTGTATTCCATCATAGACTTAGAAGGAGAACTCATCTATGCTCTAGATGATATTTATGATCTTATAGATGATATTGAGAAATTAAAAAGGGAGAACAAGAAGCAGAAGAAACTTGCACAAAAAGAATCAAACAAACTAAGCAAGGATCTAGAAGAATCTACCCAAAATGTGGTTGATTTGAAGCTACAACTGGAAGAACCCAAGAGAGTAGAAGATGTAATTAGATCCAAGCTACAATTTTAAACTGACAAATGTATGAAGCTTGAGGAAGAGATAGTTGCTCTAAGAAAAGATTTAGAAAAGGAAAAAGAGAAAATAGAGAGAAGACTCAAGTTGAAAGGTGGAACAGATATCTTCGATGAACTATTGAGCACACAAGAGCCCTCAAACAAAGAGAAATCTAGACTAGGGCTTGACAAAGGTAAGAGCACCTTTGTAGAAACTTCTACAAAGTTGTATCAAAGATGTAGAGCAGGAGAAAAATTTAATTTTGTTGATGAAAGAGATTATAAAGGGAGCATATTCACAGAGAAATCTATAGAGGCAGTCTGAGAATCTTGCAGTAGACAAGAAGAATAACCAATAAGCTCTTGATCATCAAAAGAGAAGGAAAAATTTCAAAAGGACTAATGTTGATGGATTCACTAGGGTGAGAAACACAAGAAAGAAAATGCATAAAAGACCACCTCATCTGGCACAAAATGCTATGACTAGGTATTCTTCATACTTTTATGGATATTTTTATACATGTAATCAACTTGGTCATAGGGCTAGAGAATGCAAATTTATTCCTAAGAGGAGTGCAAACTTTGTAAGCAAGATTTTGTTTTCTCCTTTAGTGGATATGAATTTAGTCTGTTATAACTGTAATAGCTTTGGTCATATAGATAAAAATTGTAGAACAATGTTTACAAGACCAAATGTTAAGAATGAGAAAAAGAAAGATGCACCCACTAGAGTAAACAAAAAAATTTAAATCGTGGTGGATAAGATAGAAAAGAAGGCTAAGAAGGTGTGGAAGGAAAAAGGAGAAAGCTCTGCATAGTCAATGATTACTCATATATCACTACATGCCAAAAATCAAAATCTATGGGTGATAGATAGTGGTTGCTCCGAGCACATTACTAGAGATAAAAGAAAATTCATCAAACTCAAGAAATGTAAAGGAGGATCTATGAGTTTGGGTGATAACACTATAGTGAAGATCTGGGGTAAAGGCATCTTGAGCCTAGATGGTAAAAGCCCCACTAAAGATTTTTTATATATAGAAGGATTGAAGCACAGCCTATTAAGTGTGAATCAAATGTGTGACAATAGTTACAAAGTCATCTTTGATTCAAAAGGATGCAAAATAAGAAAGAATGGAAAAATAGTTGGACAAGGATTGAGAAATGACAACAATATTTATAACCTTTCTAAAGTAAAAGGTCAAAGTTGTTTGATAGGATGAGCTAATGAAAGTTGGTTGTGGCACAGAAGAATGGGACATGTAAACTTTGATAATTTGGTAAAAGTGAGCTCAATAGGTCTAGTAATACACATGCCTAAAATAAACAAGCCTGAAAATGTCATATGTAAAGAATGTTGGCAAGGAAAACCAAAAAAGGCTAGTTTCCCAACTAAATAATATTCAACCACTAAGCCTTTACAACTTTTTCATACTAATTTGTGTGGACCCACAAGAACAAGAGGACTGAAAGGAGAAAGATACTTCATGTTTTTGGTTGATTACTACACAAGAATGACATGGGTAACATTTTTGAAAGAAAAGAATCAAACATTTAAAAGATTCAAAATATTCAAGAAAATGGTTGAAAAGGAATTGAGGAGAAGAATTAAATGCTTGAGAACACACAAAGGAGGATAATTTACCTCAAGTGATTTTTTTGAATATTGTGAGGCACATGGAATCAAGAGGTAGTACTCTACACCAAGAACTCCTCAAAAAAATAGTGTTGTTGAGAGAAAGAATAGAGTTTTCAAGGACATGAATAGAACAATGTTAAATGAGGCCATACTAGCTGATATTTTTGGAGAGAAGTCATTCATACTGCAGTTTATATTTTGAATAGAGTCCAAATCAGAGAACATAGTGATAGCACCCCTTATGAATTGTGATATGGTATACCTGCTTCTATTAAGAACTTCAAAGTTTTTGGAAGCAAATGCTACATTAAAAGAGAAGATGAGAACTTGGGAAGCTTTGAATCAAGAAGTGATGAAGGAATATTTCTTGGATATTCCACCCAATGCAAAGCCTATAAATGAAATAACAAAAGGTTGGACAAGATTATGGAAAGAATCAATGTAAAGATTGATGAAAGTATAAAGCCTATCAAATCCAATCAGAATGAATTTGAAGATGATTCAGATTATGAAGATAATGTGGCAAATAATGAAGAAGAAGTTGAGAAGACACTTGTAAAGTACATACAATAGGATCACCCTGCAAATCAAATAATTGGAGACAAAAATGAAGGAGTTAAGACTAGGATAATATTTTGTAAAAAACAAATAACAATTAAACTTTTCTCTCTTGTCTCAAATTGAACCAAAAATTTTTACTGAAGCCAACAAGGATGAGAGTTGGATAGAGGCCATGGAAGAGGAACTCAATTAGATTGAAAAGAACGAAACATGGGAGTTGGTTCCTAGACCCCCAAGCAAAAATTTAATTAGCACTAAATGGGTGTTTAGAAACAAGTTGAATGAAGATGGATTTGTAGTAAGAAATAAGGCAAGATTAGTATGCAAGGGGTATGCACAAGTTGAAGGCGTTGATTTTGAAGGAACATTTGCACCTGTGGCAAGATTAGAAGCAATCAAAATGTTTCTTGCATTTTTAGTGTATAAAATATTTAAAGTATATCGAATGGATGTTAAATCTACATTCCTTAATGGAAACCTAGAAGAGGAAGTCTACATAGAACAACCAAAAGGCTTCCAGCTGTCAGAAGATTATGATTATGTGTGCAGATTAAGGAAAGAATTGTATGGTTTGAAGCAAGCACCTAGAGCATGGTATTACAGATTAAACCAGTACCTACAACAATAAGGATTCAAGAAAGGATGTGTAGATAGAAATCATCAGAAGGTGAGAACATGATTATTGTTGTTGTTTATGTGGATGACATCATTTTTGGAGGTAGCAATGAAAAAATTTGCAAAATATTTTCTACGTATATGCAAGATGAATTTGAGATGTCAATGTTAGGGGAGTTGTCATTTTTCCTTGGTTTAAAAATTGTACAAACTACGAATGGGATATTTATATCTCAAAGAAAATATGCTAAGGAAATGCTCAAGAAGTTTGGTATGGAGGATAGTAGACCAGTCAATACCCCCATGATAATTGGCAGCAAGTTGAGTAAATCAGATGAATCACCAAATGCAAATCAAACCATGTATAGGTCAATAATTGGTAGCTTGTTGTACTTAACTTCATCAAGGCCATATATTACACAAGTAGTATGTTTAGTTGCAAGGTTTCAAGCTACACCAAAAAGAGTCTCATGTCAGTGTAGTGAAAATAATATTTAGATACATCAAAAGAACTGTTGATTATGGGTTGTGGTATCCCAAGATCAAGGATTTTTCCTTTATAGGATACATAGATGCAGATTGGGTAGTGTAGATGACAGGAAAAGAACAAGTGGAGGAGCATTATTCTTGGGAAACAAGTTAGTCTCCTAGATGAGCAAGAAGCAAGAATTAGTCACTCTATCCACTGTAGAGGTAGAATATGTAGCAGCAGTAGCATGTTGTATTCATGTCCTCTAGATGAATCAAACACTTAAGGACATCAAGGTAGAGTGCAAAGAACCTATATCAATTCTCTGTGATAATTTGTGACATAAACATCTCAAAGAATCCAATGATGCACTCTAGAAGAAAGCATATATCCATCAAGTATCACTTCATTAGAGAGAAGATTGCAAACAAGGAAGTCAACATGGAGTATGTTCCCACAAATGAACAAGTGGCTAACATTTTCACCAAGCCTCTTCCCAAGGAAAAAAATGAATATTTGAGGTAGAAGTTGGGAGTGATTGCTCCCACATCATATCACTAGATTCTAGTGACAAGGCATGAGTCCAGGGGGAGATTCATTTATACTTCATTCATCCTTGGAAATAGAAAGGATAGATCAAGTCAGGTAACGATTGGTATCAGAGACAAAGGTGTCAAGTTCGAATCCCCTCGGCTTGTGTTGAGGGGGAGATTGTTGGCAAATGGCCAACGCTCCCCTTGGGATTCATGGCATGGAATAACCGCCTCTCATGGATCCGTTAACTTTGGCAGTTGTATCGGGCATTAACAGGTCAAACTTTTGGTGCAATGGCTATGCAAGGGGTAGCAAGGATTAACTATTTTATGGGTGATATAGTGGAGGATGTGAGAGATATGCTTGAGAAGGTGGATATTTTTATTGAATTTTATAAATGAACTAGAAAATTCTATAAGAATGGAGAAGTTAAAATTGTGTAGTGAGGCCATGGGAATCTCTACCCTTAAAAATATGTTCACTTTTGTTTCTTTTCTCTTTTTCTCTTACAAGGAATACCAAAATTGGGAGAAATTTTATATCCTAATGTTTGTATTTGTTATTTATGTTGTATTAGGTATGTGCCCACATGAAAAAGGGTCCCAATTGATTTGCACTTTATGCCATGTGTAAATTATCATATGATATCATATAAGAGTATATATGACATTATAAGATGCATATGATATTCTATGATGCATGTAAGAGCATGTTAGAGGGCGTTACAAATTTGAATAGAAAAGTTGTGGATGGATTTTAACTATTTTATGATTCATCATAGAGTATATTTATAAAAGAGGAATGAGTTTAAAATGGATAATATCATGGACAAATTTTGACTAAATTATGATGTGCCATAGAGCATCTTTCTAAAGGAGGAATGAATTCAAAATGGAGCACACCAATTTGGTGGATGGTTATGACATGGGCATTATATTACATATTAGGAATGTTGACCAATCATGATATGGGAATTGGAATTTAATAATGGTACTTGGGGAATACTATAGCCTATGTTATTTGCACATATTTTTGGAAACCACACCTCATTTTTTTATTTTTGTGGGATTAGAATATTCAAAAGAATACAAATATTTCTAACAATGTGATAAAAGAATTAGTTCAAGAATAAATCTCAAATCTTAAGAGGTGATGCTATCATTAAATTCTAAGCATCAATGGCATCACATTTAAAGCATAAATATTCAATAAGGCACTTCTCAACTTTGAATAAAAGATAGCTCATGTACAAATAATTAGGACTTCATAATACATGGTATTGAACCATTACAAATCATGATACAAATTTAATTCAAGTAACTATTAATCATCATATTTGTTATGATAAATTAATCTATATGTCATGGATATTCATATGTTAAGATTGAATATCTAGTGCATCTTTATGAATGTACCTTAGTATGTGTGTGATGATGTATTATGTTCAGGTAAAATATATAGAAAACCCTTACATCTTACAGGAATCCTAATTCAAAACCCTATTGCTTGTTATTGAGCATTGAATAATATTAGATGTATTGGTTTGAATGGACGTTATTAGAAATTGAACCTATGATTGAATAACTATTTATAACAAGGTCTTTAGAAGGCATAAATGTGTTTTTCGCTATATAATATTATCTTAGACTAAAAAAATCCTTTCTAAATCCAACCTTTTGCTAAGATGTGCAAAGAAAACCACACCATTAATATTTATCATTAAAGGATAGTTTAAGAAGGGTAAATTTATCCCCATATATTCCTTGCTGCATTGCTAGGTCAAAGTGTACAATTTTTACTAAATTATTTATTAAAAAAATGGTTTCCTCGTGAAAGAGAATGTATATCCAACTTAGTACTTTCTTAGGTTCTTTAGGTTCAAAGTAAATAATGTTTCCATGATTGAATAGAGGAGTATCATGTGATTTAGTTTTTGGATGTGTTTCAAAACAACCAAGATAAGTCAAGGTTGGACCTATTGATTGTTAATTAACAAGGTTGAGTGCATTAGATCATGCCATGTAGCCAAAAAATAACATGGATATTGAGACACATATCTCTTTCTTGAGGCCATTATTGTATCAACAAAATCACAAGATATCATAATCAAGTTAGTGTGGTAAATATTTGATCTCTAATTAATTATGGGAAGGTTGAAAGGCTAGTGCTAACCATGGTATTAAAACATGTCTTGGAATTATGAATTAAAGAAGAGTCAAACTCAAATTAATTTATAAAATATAATGTGAAGATTCCATGATCATATTGGAGGATGTTTACTTTTGGTTTGATAATTCCCTAAGGTTGATCTTCCCACTTGCCTTGGAATTTGATCACCTGGGTTAGTAGAAAAGTTGAGTCGCAAGATTCAACCATGTATTTTCCAAGGCAACATAGGATGTTTCAAATTGTCATTGATCTATAAGGTCTATATTATCAAAAGGTGTTTGGTAAGATGTAAATGTGAAGTTATTCCTAAACAAGGTAAAATAGAGATATCACATATGGTCTTACACCATGCATCTTATTCCAAATTTTAATTCTAAGTGCTTTTAATGGAGGAGTGGACCGAATATTAGATTTAAACTTAGTTAAGAGTATGACCACATCTAAAAGATCCATGCCCTAGTCCCTTTCACATTCATCGAATTTTCTATTATTAAGCATCCAACTAAGGGGTCAACATAGATTTTGAACTCTTTAATTTAAATATAGGCTCAATTTGAAATTAATTAAATTATATAGTGGGATTAGATCCACATCCATATTGTTCCATGCTTAGACCTAATTGAAAATTGTATCCCAATATTCTTGAGAAAGTAGCTCAAAGAATGAAATCCACTTTATTTTACATCTTGGGATAAAACATTGTCGCATTCTAGATTTCAAACTTTATGTAAATCTTTAACTAGATTTTCAACCCAATATGATCATTTTATCAAAATATAAATTCCCATTATAGGAAAGTTATTTTTTTTGGTGTTAGATGCAAATAATTTTAAAAATTCTTTTAAAAAAATTCTAGTGTCAATTTTTGTGTGTATAGTCTAAGATTAGTGAGGGAACATCAAACCGCACCAATTTAGTTTAATGTTTATCTTGAAAGTCCATACCATGATTTAATATCACTCTAAATTTGTAAATTATTGATATTGTATCTTTCATTATCTATTTTTAAAAAATTGACTTGACAAATATAATACTTATATAAAACTTACCATATTATTAAAATTATAAACTATAATTCTAGTATTTAAATTAAATTTTAAAAATAAAATGATTAATAACAATTAACTATAATAGAATCTATTTCAATATTCAGTTATTCACGCCCTTAAATGCCATTAATATGTAACTACCACTAATTGTCTAACCACCATGTGAGAATTAAATAGCTAAATAAATATAGTTAAATTGCCACTAATCCTCTAACTACCATGTGAGAACTAAATAGCTAAATAAATTTGATTAATCGGGGAGTAGTTATTCATTATTGGAGATTGGAGAGCATAAAGAAGTGATTAATTAATGAAAGGGTGTTTTGAAGTTACACATTTTTAAGTTAATTTATTTATTTATTAAGAAATTATTTTTAATTTAAAAATAATGGTTTAGAAATAATTATTTTCATTTTTCAGTTATGCTTTTTAAAATAGATCAATAGTAATTTATAATTGGTCTAAATATACAAATTTACTTAATCTCTTTTAAATTTTATATTGTATTGTATTTTACATACATTATTTGAAGATATATGATTATTGATACTTTCAAAATTATACAATTAAACTTACTTTATAATAAGGAAAAATATAGTTTTGAATCTTCACATTCAATTTATAATATGCTTCATTTTTCATGTCATTTATTTTTATTGATTTATACAATCCATACTTATTCATATAACAACATTATTATGATATATGATGACATTCAATATCAATACTTGTTCAAGAGATATTTGAATGAAATAATCTATATGCTTAACAATAGTTTAATATATTCTTTCACTACTCTCTTTCTCTTTCGCATATATTTGAAAAGTAGATTGAAAGACTATAATAACTACAATCTATTAATAATTGCACCCTAAAATTATTATGATGACTAATCAATTCAAAAACTTCACAACTTGTAATTTATAGATCATTATTTGTGCCCATGTTAAAAACATTTAAGTTAAAAGAAATTATAACAGACTTTTGGTTAGAATTCCACATTATACATAGAGTGATGGAAGGAACTTAAGAACAAAATCATGCTCCATAGCCTATACCTAATCAAGTAAAAATAAATATTTGTTTTGGGTACAAACTCCCACATGGTAGATAAGGCTTAACTCTTAAAGGCAGTATGGGTAATCCATAAATCTTTTTAGATATGATGAGTAAGTAGGGGTTGAGGACAGCTGTCATGATACATTACTATCGATTTAAATACAATTTATGTCTCACATTGATTTCGTTATAGATATAGCATGAGTGTCTTATGATAGAGAGAAGGTAAAAAGGGGTACGAGATATATAGGACAGCCTGGCTCTATTAAAACTACATCGGGATCTACGCCGCACTCATTATGTTTAAAACCACTTGTTCTTGTACTCCATTTCTATGAAAAAGATATATATATATATATGTAGGTACCTACCACATGCAATATCCTAAGTAATAAAATGGTTTTTATAACTTTGAAATTAAATATTATGTGGTTAAGAGTTTGAAATTTAATATTATGTAGTTAAGAGTTTAAAACAAGATGAAATATGATTCTAATGGATCAATTTTAAATGAAAAATTAAATATTAAGAATCTAAATTAAGATTAAATCAAATTCATTTAGATTATTTTGAAATTTAAATATTAAGTAGTTAAGAGTCTAAATCAAGATTAAATAAAATTATTATGGAACAACTTTGAGATTAAATATTAAGTTGTAAGATTCAATAAAACTCTTATCAATCAACTTTGAAATTAAATATTAAGTAGTTAAGAGTCTAAATCAAGATTAGATAAAATTCTCATGGGTCAAAATTAGTGTTGTGACAAGGGACCAACCTACTCATAGCTAAACATACCAACTTAAGATTTGGTTTATAGTATTAATTAGGCCTACATTAATTTGAATTTTAAAAAATTATATCTAAAAAGCTTATTCTAAATTTAATTTATTTTTTTAATTCTATTATCGTCTAAATAAAATTTGAAATTTAAATATTAAGTAGGTAAGAGTCTAAAACAAGATTAAAGAAAACGTATGAACAACTTTGAAATTAAGTACTAAGTTGTAAGATTAAATAAAACTCTTATCAATTAACTTTGAAACTAGATACTAAGTAGTTCAGAGTCTGAATCAAGATTAGATAAAATTCTCATGGGTCATAATTAGTGTTGTGACAAGGGACTAACCTACTCATAGCTAAACAACACCAATTTAATATTTCATGTGTAGTACTAATTTTTAAGCCTACATTAATTTAAATTTTAAAATTCTATATCTAAAAAGCATATACTAAATTTAAATCTAAATTTTTGATTATATTGTCATTCAATAAATGAAATCTAATTTTATCTAAGTTAATAAATACAAAACTTGAGAGATTCTACGTGTAAGTTAAAATAACATGAGAATGTAGAAATACACACAATCTAATTTAATCTAAGTTAATAATACAAAAGATGGAAAATGCTAGTTGTAAACTAAAATGTTACCTTGTAAAAATAAAATATGTGCACTTGAAACTCATAAACTAGACATTGAAAAGGGGTTGGAAAAGCCAAATACTAGTTTTGTTGAAACTTGGGCTTAAACAAAGAAAAAGTTTGAAACTAGGGGTTGCAACTACTTGTTAAGAGAACTACATCAATGCTTAGGGGTGTAGCTACATATCATAGGTACTAGTGTATGGGGTTTCATAGAAACACACATAACCTTCTTGTCTTTATTATTTGATCCTATTTCTATTTATATTGATAATTTTTAGTCTAGAAGATGAGGATACATGATCTGATTGTGGGGACAAGGGGAAAGTGGTGTGCTATAAAGAAGAATGCCTTAGTCAATGCCCTATGTTCACAATGACAACCCTAAGAAGAAAACTAAGCACAATTGGTATGTGTAGTGATGGACATAAAATAAGAGGATAAGGATCATCAAAAGGGATGTAGAAATGTAAGGCATGGATTGTAAAGTACACAATATTTGATCTTACAACCCTATGCATGAAGATAATGAAATTGTGTCTAATATATAAACTCATAATATATGGAGTTTAAAAATCATCCAAAAATCAACTACTTTGTACTTTCTTGCAAATGGAAGTGTACGCTATTTAGAGAAATAAAATATTATTCTAAAATCAAAGACATTATTTTAAAAAACTCAACACATTTATCTCGAAAAACCCCAAATCTAGAGGAAAAACTAGTACCTTTGGTAGTGGCAATTTTCCTTGACTACCCTCCTTTATTAGTAGCAAAGAGTCATATAGCAAGTGGGAAATATTGCCTTCTACTTCTCTTAGTTCAACTATAGAAACATACGCTTATTCTCAATCCTCTAAACACTAATAATTTTAAAGCTTATAAACTAACTTTATTTAGATTTCCCATTGCACATAGGAGTTTTATTAGGCCCTAGATGAAGATCAATAGTCACTAGAAGAATAACTTCCAAGTTCCAATATATGTATGGGTTGTGGACTTTGCTACACCCACAATATAGTCCTAGATGCATGCACACAAACTATATAGTCTAAACTCTAATACAACCATATTATAGTATGTGTTTGATATAGTTTTACATCATTATCAAACACCTATCCTTGTGCCAAAATCTTATTTCATGTTCCTATATTTCTATTATTTCTATTTTATAGATCATTTTAGATCAATATCAATAATCACCTCTTGTACTAACTTGTCAATAATGTAGATTAAGCTCTCACTAAAGTATATAAAACAATGTAAAAATTAAAAAAATCAAATACAATTAGCAATCCTATATAAAATCTCGAAAGGTATGTTAACACCAACTTGCCAAGGACATTGGCAAGTTTGGTAAAATAATAATTTAAATGTGGACCAAGGATATTCCATGTGTAAACCTAATATTAATTTTTTAAATGTGATCAATGCCTATTTTATTGGATAATAGACGTCAAAGATAAGCAATATGTATCAAGATTATGTAAAATTCATTATGAACAGTTAGATCTTGATAAGGATTTAGTACAACGATCAAACTATAATTCAAAGTACCATCAACCTAGTTGTAATTTCATATTAAACATAATTCAAAGAAGTTAAACATTTAACTAAAGGTGAAATACTTAATAATCCATAAATTATATAAAGCATCCCTTAAATTAACTTTGAAAACATTTTTACATCTAATTCTTGGATATTTTTTACTAAGGAGTCTATTCATAAGATTGAAAACTAATCAAATCTCAATAAGAAACCATCAAGTATGATCTTAGAAATAAAAATTGCAATACCTAGGAATAATGATAGAATGGATATTAACGAAGACTATTTATGGAAAATACTATAAAAGGGGGGAATAATTGTATTTATTAAATAATAATTCAAGGAAGCCTTTATGAAATGGTGTGATGGTTTAGAAACCACCCCTTAAGGTTTGTATAAAGCATTTAATTGAGAATTGGTAAGAGAGAATGAAGACCACTCAAGGAAGAAGAAGGTGGTTTGGTGGGATATGAGTATTAGAGAGGGGGCACATAGAGTGTGTCCAACTTGGGGTATAGATTACACTCAATATTTCTTTAGCCAAGGATTTTGTATGAGTAGGAATGGTGCAAGTAGGCACACATTGTGTTTTTACATGTGTTCTCTAGAGTGTGTCATAGATATGAGGGCCAATACAACTAAAATATTCTTAGGGTGAAAGTGACATTTCCAAGTGTCATGAATTAGATAAGTACTAAACCTATTATTATTCATTTAGATATTCATAATTATAAATAAATGAGATGGATTTGATATAAATAAATTCTTTAACGATGTTATTTATTCTTTTTTTATCATATTCATATTGTTGGATCCCAATTTATATATTAACGATGGTGTTCTTAATGAGCTTAAGTCTTAAGCTAGTTAACATTGTAAAACAATTATTTTGGGGTATTTGTATCTAAATTATAGATATAATTTATAATATTTAATCTTAGTTATTAATACTGATAAATATACATTACCATACACAATTAACTTTGATATATTAAATCCATCCATTTTTATATTATAAGAAAAGTAGTATTACAAGGACAACATCCATATTAACATCAAGATTTATGAATTTCCTTCAAGCTTTCTCTTAGTCTATGATATTTAGCCAAAGATTTAGGATTTTGGTATTTTATTTTCCTATTAGTTTGATTTCAATTCATTAGTGAGCTTTTTATATTTTTAGATAGATAAGTTCTTATATTATTATTTATATGTTAGATTAGTTTTCATTTATGAACTTATGTAAATCAAATTATGGAAAAAAGCCAAAACTTTTCTTGCCTTGCATACACATTCAAACCAAATATTAAACTATTTAAATACAAATTTTCAAACATTTCAAACTAGCACTTTGAAAAAATTAAAGTGAGTAAACATCTAATTCAAACAATTATCAAGAAAATAAAATCCCTTTTGGGTGTTTCAATAGATCAAAACTTATGAATCTAAACTTTGCCAACATTTTGCAAACATTAAACAACTATACACATCGATGAGTTATTATGTGAAACTATCCACACCATCATCATCACACAATTTTTATAAACAATAATACCAGTACATTAAATTTTAACTAACAGTAATATTAAAATTTCAAGCAACATAATCACACTTACAAAATTGCTAAAACATTTTCAAAATGCATCAAATTTATCCAACACTTAGCTTTTAGAATATCCCTTGTGTACCCGTTGAGGCTTGATCTTGAGTATCCTATTTAATATTTCAAGTGAACCTAGGTGGATTGTTCTAACATGACACCTAGAAGCCATATATACCCTCTTTGGTGTATAGTGTACTCATTTTGGTGCATACATGATTGTCACTCCTAGATCCAATAGAATTTGCAATAAGACATTGCACAACCTATTTAATACCTCTACTAAATCTTGTACAAAATCAATAAACAACAATATCCACAACTTAATTTTTCAATCATGTTATTCCAATTCAAAAATTAAAATATAATTATTTTTGAAATTTTATTTCCCCAAGATTAGGGCATACCCTTGAGGGATATATTCTGGACATAAACATAGAGAATTTGATTTAACCATGTAAATTGTGAGGCCTCTTGAACTTATATTTAAGAAACAATGGACACGGTTGAATAGAGATGGAATCAATTGTAGAATCATAAACACTACCACACCCAATGAAAATCTATAAAATTATTCTCTCCCAAATTTCTATAAATTCTACACAATGGTGTATGTTTTTAAATTCACACAAAACTAAAAAATTGTACCTACATTATTGGTCCAATGAGTGTAGCTCAAAATCGCACTTGAGCCACTCTTGTCCTTATGACCTCACATCATTGAGGCATCATCCCAAATTCTCTCTATGTACTCAAATCATAGAAGTGGGAGGTAAAACATTAAAGGAAGAAAGATATGCAAAAATGCTTCCTACACTAAAATTATGAGGAAATTGTTGTTCAAGTTTAAATATTTTAACTACACAAATAAGAAACATATATAAATATAAAATAAGAAATAAGAAATAAACCATAAAATAGTTGTATATGTGGGATAACCCTTTCAAAAAAAACCCGACTCCAAAGAAACCCAATGTATTATTCAATATACAACATAGTTACAATACACTTTTAAAACAAGCCTTCATAGGAGAATCATCAACCAAAGATCTAGAAGAATTATAGTAGCTTAAAAATATCTACATAATTATGCACACAATCTCCATCTTAAGCACCTAATATACAGGAGATGCAATACATGAAACCATCAAATGGTAATTAAAAAACCATGAGATAAAACCACCTAGAAATTCACACCCAAATCCCAATTCTCAAAATTAGTCCCTAGGCTAAAAATAACATATTCCTTCCACTTATCATAACCCTGTTATAATAAACTCACAAAACTAGGCATTCCATTTTATTTTAATTATATCCAATCAAACGTGTCTTATTATGTGTCATAAAATGCATCATAGTTTGGTCAACAAGTGTAACTCCTTACAACTCTTTTATGTATCTAACACATTTGTATATTTGCTATGCAAACTTCCAAAAGTCACAACTTTTAATATTGAAGGTTGATTGTGACCATTTAAAAAAAAATTATAGAGCTTGAAGAGACCTACGCAATAAAAACTACCCTTGATAGTTCTAAATAACCTAAACTAATTATTTTAGCCAAAAATCAATTTTATAGCCTAAAAATTGAATTTTTATGTTTTATAACCTAAAAATTGATTTTTTGTAATACTAAAAATAGGTGAAAGGTTGACACACCTTTCCTAAGAAAATTTAAATTACCTTTTTACTTTTATAACTTTTATTTATACCTACTTTTTCTAATTTCACTTTTACTTTATTAAATTTTTACTTTACCTTTTTATTTTCTTCTATCTCTTAAAAGGAAAACCAAAGTTTTTTGCTCTCCTCTTAGTGATACTTATTTCGCTATACAATAATATCATCACACTACTAATTCATTTTATTTATCTCTTTAATGAACTCATCCTTGTTCCTTCTAAATATATATCCTCATTATCTTCTAGTGATTTCATGTTACACATTCCATTATTGTTTTCCTAGAGGAAATAAACTAGAGAAATATCTCCTATTTTTTTTTTGACATTTTTTCCTTCTCAATTTTCCCTTTTCTAAGTTCATTACTTTGATCCAATACTACATTTTGGACCTAGCTCTATTTACTTTATTGGCAAAATGATTCCATTTTTTGTTATCAATTTCAAAGGGAATAAAATATACACCTAAAACTACTCATGCAATGGTTAAAAATTTATTTCATGGATAGTAAACCACACAATCTAGTTAAATTGATTACACAACCTAAATCCTACACTACATAATGGTTAAAGTGACACCTTCATGGGTCCACACATATGGTATAATGTGGTTCTTTTGTGGATCCTACATTACACCATTTTTTGGTTAAAGTGGTTTTACATGGATCTTACAATTTCTATTACCCATGGATTATATACTTCATGAAGGTCAACTTAATGACCGTGATTGTTACATATAATATGATCCATCTAGTTTTTATTTTATTTTCAATTTTTTACTTATTGATTCCATGGAGGCCACATTGGTTACATTTCAATGACCTATCTTTCGATTGATAAAAAATAAATACATTTTAACATGTTTTAAATTGTTTTTAAGAGATTTTAGTTATCTTATAGTCTCTCTTCTTACGCATACTTGTAGCTTTGACGTTAATGATCAAGTAAAAAAAAACATACATGTCAAGTACAAACTATTAATAGTATTTTATCAGTTATAATTGATTCAATTTCTATTTAATTTAGCATACTTTATTTGTTGTTTCTCACATGTATGCTAAAGTGAGGATAAAATGTAGAGATAAAATGCACACTTTACATTTTTACCCCTTATTTTGTACTTAATTATTGCTCTCCTCTCTAGACATGAATTATGCCCTTTTGACTATTTAGAATCCTAATTTTCCCTCCATATTTTCTTATGCAACCATCAAAATTAGGCCCATGTCAATTTTGTGCCTTACCCAATTCTAAGACATTTACCCACCTTAGGCATTAGCACATCAAGATCCTATCCACCTAAACAAATAACACATGTGATAAAATCTTTCCAATTAAAATGCATATTTTCCTTTTAAAATGCTTCTTTATGTCCTCTTGCAAAACCTTTTTTTACCTTAAAGGGGTAGAAACAAGAAAAGGGAATTCAAAAAGGTAGTTTTTAATGAAAATGAACAAGAGTTAGGAATTAGGAAAATAGCATAATCATAAGACAACATACACATGCACATATTTCAAAAGACCTCCATAGACATTTCAAACTTAAAAAATCATATGAGAGATCCCTTGGTACCTCCAATATTGCACAAACCACCTCTTTCTTAGGCATCTAGACTTCACATGCTCAAATACATCTATATAAAAACTATTAAGTCAACCCTAGGATTAGAATGACCTATCCAAATACTCCCTTTGGTAATTAAAATCCTTTTAAAGGATGTGCATAAATTTATATACATTTATAGGCCTGTGATTCAAAATTTCAACATGTAAATGGCATCTATAATCCTCAACCACTTTATGGAAACACATATTTCATATTTTGGTTAGCTATTTTGGAGCCCATGTTTGGTCATTGTGCTTGGTGAATTCATTACAAGGGTCTTTGCAATAGATCTTGTTTAATTCAATTGGATGTTAATATTCAACATTGCCCTTTTGTGGTCATATGAAAACACTCAAGAAATTTTTATGGTTCTACCCATAGGATCAAGTGAATTGGACTTAGATACATGATTTTTTAAGAATTTTAGACGTAAAATATTTTTTTGGTGCATGGTCCTTCCAACTGATTTTTCATAAATGTTGATTCAATTCACCCAAAATCGACATGTTTTCAAAGTGAAGATTCTATTTTATAATCGGAAGATATAAATCAAGAGCTTCTTTTAGAAGATTTTATGAATTCACACTTTTTATCTATTTTACAAGTATTTTTTTTTTAATATTCTATTATAAATAAGGGTGTAGGATAAAAAAGTTACCCTAGAAGTTGTTCACCTATTGACTCTTATTGAGTGTTAGGAAAATTATCCTTATGTTGTTTCTTGTGTGCCACCTTCCTTCTCTAGTAGGGGTCCTTCCCTTTCTCAAGGGAATGAATGTGATCATCTAGCCATTGTGATCAATTTAAACATCATTATCATGGTTATCATAGATCACATGAATCTCCTTAACATAGATGGCATGGTTGATCCTAGAAAACATTTAGCCACTATATTAATTTTTAAAACCTTGTGACACAGAGTTTATGCATGGAATGACAATGAAAAATTCCCTTGGTCAAATCTTATCATTTCTCTTATTAGAAATGATTTTGAAGAAAAAAGAAAAATAACAAGATGTCATCATAAGGTGAGAGCCAATAAATAATGGTCAAGACCTCCTAAATGGATGGAATAATATATCATAACATGACCCACCACCTCCTTTTTCTTATATAGATATTATAGCTAGTGGTTTAACAACTTTTTATTACTTATATAAAATTTCATCTTACTTGAACTATTTGGAGTGTGAGTCAATTCCACCTTTTCTTTTGTAAATGAATGTATATTTATTTTTTATTTAAATTAATATAAATGAACACTTATTTATAGAAAACATATACAATGTTAATTAAAATAATTTTTTATTATTTAAAATTTAAAATAAAATATTAAAACCTTTATCACTGTGTATAAAATAAATTTTAGACAAGAATAGAAATTTATATTATAATTAAAATAAAATGGCATAGATTTCTTGAATACATCTATCTAAAAGACATTAAGAGATATTTTTTGGGTGTCTATATTGAATTTTTATGTATGTATATATATATATAGTAAATAATAATAAATTATTTACTTTCACTTTTGCTTTAAAACTTAATTTAGTTTTTATAGAAATACCATTCTAATATCTTAAACACTATTGAATAAATGTATGGACACAAAAATAGGTAAGTGGGTAGATAAGTAAAGATATCAACACTATTTATTGAAGTACTATCTTATTTTAGATATTATTTACTTTATTTTTATTTGAAGAGCTATTTTGTTTTTTAATAGTTTTATAAAAAAATGAAAATAAATTATTTACTTTAACATTTAATTATTAGTGAGATGATGAGGAGAGCCCCGCAAAATGGGCTGGTGTGCGACAACAATCATTTTTCAAATTTTCGAGGAGGAAATTTCAGATCCTGAGGTCATTTTCAGGAAGATCGTACAAATTCCTCCTCTTTTGGGTAGTCTAGGGCATGCTTGCCTATTTCCAAGCCTTTTCTCCGTCGTTTTCCAAGGAAAAAACTCTCCAGGTGAAGGCAGGAAGTTTTTTATATCTATGGTTTTGATGAGGAAGGAGGTCCAACATCCTTTCCAAATGACATTCCTTTGAGGATATCTTTTCCAAACAATATTGTGGTAGATCCTATTTTTTATCAGCATCATTTGGAGAATCAAAGGAGTTTTCAATCTAATACATGTAGATTTTCTCAGTTCACAAATCATCCCCTGCTTCTTTTCCTAATAATGTTACCTTGGGAAAGGGTTTCACTCGTAAGTCTTCATTGGTTGTGCGTTCTCAAGATTTTTTGCAGAAGACCAAATGGGTGAAGCCTTTAGTTTTGGCATAAAATCAAAAACATTTGTAGAAGACTAAATGGGTCAAGGCTGTTAATGCATCCAACAGACCTTTTAACAGAGTTAATGGGGTCATTTTTCCAAATAACTTGCTAAGTGAGCAATCTGAAAACCTGCGACGAACTGCTCTCATTTGTAAGTTTTGGAAGTATACTCCTCCCATTTCTGATTTAAAAACTTTTCTTTTTCATGATTGGGAAGGGGTTTCAAAAGTTTTTACATTGATAGAGGAAACAATTTTTTTGTTATTTTGTTTTCTTCAAAAAAGTTTAGGGATTTGGTTTACAAGGTTAAATCATGGGTCTATGGGGGTTCTGGTCTATCGATTCAGCCTTGGCATCATAATTTCAATCCTCATATGACTACTATTCGATTTATCCCATTCTAGGTTCAATTGCATTATTTGCCTATAGAATACAAAGAGCCAGACATTATTGAAATTTTGGCAAATCACTTAGGTATTTTCTTGAAGCTTGATTTGGGTTTTTTCTAAATCCCTCATTTACCAGTTTGTGTCTGTGTTCTTTTGGATACTGCAAAATCTCTTCCACACGATGTTTCTATCAAATCTAAAGAGATTATTTTTTCACAAATTGTTTTTATTGAGACTCCTTTTAATGTGTGCAAAAATTGTCATATTTTGGGTCACAAGACTAGGTCTTGCAAGGGGAAAAATTTGATGAATCAGGAAAATGCAGCTAAAAATCCCCTGGGTTTTCTACGATGTGAATCTTCTGGTTTGGATCAAGATTTTAGATCTAAAAGATGTATGTCAAAGGGAAAGGAAAAATTGTTTTCATCATCTCCTGGTTTCTGTATACAACCCAATTTAGCTTCTTCAGCTGGTGCACATTTGGTTGATCCTTCACAGGGAGCTACAAATATTTTGTCTTCTATGTTAAATGTTAGCAATGAAGCCATTTCTTCTGGATGTGTTTTGGCACAAAATTTAGACTTTGGAAGTCTTTCAGTGGGTAAAAAATCATCTTTTCATAGCAATTTTAAAAATCCTAAGGTTTCAATTTTCAAATCAAATGTTGGTTTGGATCTTGGGGGTATATTAGCATCAGACAAGGTTTCAATTCATATTCCTCTTAGCCTTCCCCGTTTCTCTCAATTATTTGTTTTGGGCCGATCCTTGTTTCTTTCCATCAAGCTTGTTCTATCTCGTCTTCTTTGGTTTGGGATGAAGTTGTTTTTCAGTCATCAAATGTTTCTAATGAATGTAATAGTAACTAGTTAGCCTTGTTAAATCCTTCTTCAAGGTTATTGGTTCCAAAGTCTTCTAGTTCTCTTGATTTTCTGGAGATGTAGTCTTTGTTAGAGGATGGTAATCTTGAGGGATTAGTTCATTACTTTCCTTTGATGGACAATTCTGTTATTGATGAAATCATTGATGAGTCTAGAGAAGATACATAGCAAAATTTTGAGGCTAAATTTTCTTGTTTTGCTTCCTCATCTGAACAACAAAGTGGAAAGGTTCTTTCCAAATTCGTGGTGTCTTTGAGTAATGACTTGGAGTCTCTAAAGCCTTTTGTTGAGTTTATTTTTTTCTAGATCTTGTCACTTTCTCAAACTCCTGCTTCACCTCTTTTGGTTCAAAAGTCTTCATGTAAAAGATGTAGGAAGTCAAATGTTGTCAAGTTGCAAGAGGAGATTACTATGGGGAGGCAATTGACTTTGGATGGTAATATTGAAAAGGATTCTTCAAGAAAATTGATGTCTTTTAGGAATGATTTGGTGTCTTAAAATTCTTCTCCACCTGCTCAAAAATCTCCGAGGAAAAGGGGTAGGAAATGAAATGTTGTAAAGTTGCAAGAGGAATTAGCTTTGGGGAGCCAAATGTCTTTGGATGGTAGTATCAAAAATAGATTGAGAGGAGCGAATTGCTCTCCGAATATATTATGAAAATAATATCATGGAATGTTAGGGTCATTAATGACCCTAACAAAAGAGCTTGTATCAAGCATCAAATTGATGCTCGTGGAGCTGACCTTGTGTTACTTCAAGAGTCAAAGTTGTCACAAGAAAATTTTGACTCAATATTTAAAAAATGGGTGAGGTGGAACTCCTATTTTTCCATTTCTCAAGGAGCATCTAGTGGTTTGGTTGCTTTGAGAAATCCTAAGTTTGTATTAATTGAGGCCTCAATTAATAATCAACATTAACAGTTCCTAAATGTTTCACATTTTGATTTGAGATTTTGTCTTTATGACATTTATGCGCCTAATTCTACAACGAGTAAGAAGCAGGTGTGGGAAGAACTAAATCAATCTTTGTGCCAGTCAGATGAAGAGAAATTTATTTTAGCTAGAGATTTCAATGTTATTCTCAACTTGTTAGACAACAAGGGTGGTATTATTCCTCCTCAGAAAACAGTGGAGGATTTTAATGAATTTGTTCTAAACAATACTTTGATAGATATTAAGCCAGCTAATGGTAACTGTTACTAGTTTTTACTTACAGATCAATCAGGTAGAGCTTGTTGATTTTAAATGGAGAAAAGGGTACATTTTAAATCTTTATTTCATTACATTCAATTGCATAAATTAAATAATCTAAAAGATTACATTTTACAAATTACTACATCCATACATATGCATGTAAAAGAAGAATGATTTACACAAGTCTTTTTTGAACAAGAATAGTAATATTTATTGAATGTAGAAATGTACATTGTCTCACACAAGCTGTGAGACTGACCTTATTCAATGCAAATAAAGAAAAGTATATACATGGATAAGTAGCAGAAAATTAAATGTGCATGTAAAGAGAGAAACCAGTCATTGCCTAAGAATGACTGGTTCTGGTTGCGTCGTCTTGTCTTGTTGCTACCTCGAGCTTCTTGTGTCCTTCCCAGCTTTGTATCACTCCTAGTCCTGCATCTAGCAAAAACAATGGTATTATAGAAATGCTCTAAGAGATGAAAGGTTTCAAACTATACACAAACATACACCTATGCACATATATAGTGATCTCCATATGCATAAAATAAGCTATGTACACTTTAGGTGTTCGGGAAAGCATCTAGTCATCATACACATCTGAGTCATGCATTGGTTTACTAACATGTTTTCTTCATGTGAAGATACAAGTGAAATTATGCCTCTGATCTGATTTATTTAATAAATAACATGTGGGATAAAATGGGCTCCCACAAGGGTAGAGCTCAACATTGTGGTCAAGTTTTGTTTCAATCATGCATTGAACTAAGGTAACCACCTCAAAATTTACTTGTATAATCATACATCACCTATGGTAGTGACTTGATGGTTACTGTCATAAAGGACATATCATCAATCAGGTAAATCAATTACAATTACAAGATATCAGGAGCTATCAAAATTTACATAAGGACATGATAGAATGCAAAGCAAAGAAAAATAATTATGCAACAAGTACATTGATAATCATGATATTTAATATGTGCCACGAAACAAACATAATGATTCTTCATTTGTGGAAGAATAGTTGCATTACAGTTAAAAATTAAAGCTTACATATTGCAAGCCATATGTTAAGGACAACCATAAAGAGAAATTCCTTGAGCATATTTCAATATCCCATAAAGATAATGGCATCATGTCTAATATCATCATGCTACAGAAAAAGGCATTCCATGTATTTGGCATGCAAGCCATGAATAACCAGATGGAAGTCAAACATTTTCATATGGTTTTTGAACTTCATCCTATAATTTGAATTTGTTGATGCTTCCATGTGGGTTAGTTTTGCAAGCAAGAAGAGCATAATGAGATTATGGAGGATGTTGGAAGTTTCAGGATGTTGGAAGTTTCATCATTTTGAGTTATAGGACAGTGAATTTTTTTTTGACAATGGCTTGCAAATAAGTCTATGGGTATAACACTCCACCAAGACAACATCATAAGAGGATAATGATTATGTAAGGAAGGAAACCAAGGAATAAATAATAGGATGGTCATCTATTTAAAAGACAACATTTTTATGTTGGACAATCAGCTGAGATACAGAGGAAAAGCTCACTTTCTCTATATAGACTGAAGGAAAATGCTTTCAAATTGAAAAATGTGAAAAAAAAATTACTGTTAAGTATATGGCCCAGTTGTGGAACCCTAATATGCTTTTGTGTTTTGTAAGTATGCCAAAGTTACAAAAAAATCATAATAAAATGGTCTTGTAATAGGAAAATGTTTATTTTCTAAGACATTCATAGCATAAACATATATTACAGTGAAACTCTCGAAAGGGCATAATGTAGAATGGAAGAAAGATTTGAGCATCCAAATAAATATGAAGAGTAATGGAAGGGTTTCAAAATGATCCAAGCAGGAAAATGGAGGATACAAGTTTTTAATGAAAAAACCCAAATGGAGTTTTTCTTTCAGAACAACCATAAACAAAATAATGAAAGGGAAAACCCAGAGCATTATAGTAGCATAGGAGAAAAATAATAATGTGCAAAATCAAGAGTTCAGGCAAGCATGATAAAGGAGAACTGCTTGTTTCCTACCTCCTTTAAGGAGATCTATAAAATTAAAGGATGAGACAAATACCCATTGAGTACAAAAAAGTCATAGCCATAGAGCAAGAAAGGTGAAAATCTCAACAAATCAAAATGACAAACCCAGTTTGAGCTTTTCCATTGAAAACCCAGAATGACCATTAGAATGGCACAGTTGCCAGATAAGCATTTATATTCACAGAAATAGTAGAAATTACAAAGGGTGAACTATCCATAAGATATATCTCTAATGGCAGCCAAAAATAAGAAGATATCAATAGAAGATACAAACAATGAACAAAATCTGAGAGAATACAACAAATTATATGTTGGCAAAAGCTTACCTACACGACTTCAACACAAAACTAAGTCTCTGAAACCTCCATGAAAGAGCCAATTGAAACCCTTGGTGGCGGTTGGACAAGTTTCCAAAAAGATCGAGAATTGGAAATGAATGCTTTTTCATTCTTTTGTTAATTAGGGTTTCAAACCCTAACGTTGCTCGACAAAATAAAGGTATTTTTACCTTTACTTTTCAAAAAAAATATACGGTATTTAATTATCCCGTGGGCTAAGATTTATGTCTTATGCCTTTAAATTTATTTATGCCTTATGCTTTTTAAATGTTTCCTTTGCAACTTGCATAGGAGTCTTCAAAGACTTAGTCTTCTTTTGCACTCATGGTCAAGTACTTGTATGCATTCCTTTTTTGCATTCACTTTTAATGTAAAGCATTTGATTTAGTGATGCATTATAAATCACTTAGTCAATTTGCTATTTTTAATGCAAAACTATGAATGCCTTGAATGGCCTTTATGAGCATGTTTATTGCTCTTGAGGGAATTTAGGGGAGTTGAGTGAGGTTAGTAAACATTGGGAGGGCATCTAGGAGGTGGTTCATCTTTGTTGAGGAGATTTAGGCTTTTTGACCAAGTTTTGAGCATTTTTAGGGGTTGTTTCGTGAGTCACTCTTATGGACTTGGTCAAGTTTGACATTTTCACCCATTTGGAGCTCTTTTGGATGAGATCTAGGGGCTATATTTGTGGGATTTTTGTTGCATCTGACCCATGAGGTTTGTAGAACCTGTTTTGGTGGAGCTTGGCTACTTAATCACTTTTGTAACTCATTATTGAGTTAGTTCAGGTTATGCTTTTGACATGCTAGATACTTTCTTAGTCCTTTGACAGTTTGAGCATGTTTTTGTAACTCATTTTGGAGTATGAAATGCATAATTTACCTTAGACACCATTGATGATCTTATTTTTCCTTCTTGTTCTTGCAAGCATTGTGCATTACCAGGTGATTGATCAAGTTATTTGTGATTTTTTTTCTATTTCCCTATAACTCTGTCTCATGTATCATGCCTTTTCTACAAAAGTAGGGTTATGCAGGTTATGAATTGTGTTTTAAAATTGTGTATGGACCTTTTGAAATTGTGAAAGTTTCCTTTCCTTCTTGAAAGTGTATGCAAGTTAGACCTTTTCATGAAACATTTATGCATAAAATTACAGTGACATGTTGTGCAATGCAATATCTATCATCAATATTCAAGTGTATGTCAACTTGAATGTTTCATAGCTCTTGTTAGTTTGGTGTATCACCCAAAATTTCCATTTTCAGCATTTCATTTTTAGCAATCTTTCTCGTTTTCCCCTCAAAAAGTCGTTAGTTTTAGGTGATATAATCTGCTAGGAAGTCGGCCTATCCAGAGGTTCTTTTCCATTTTTAGGTGACCCACAGCCTGGAAAAGTTCCCATGTTCCTCTAAAGTATCAAGTTTTGTAACTTGATAAGGGTGAAACTTTATGAGATAACAATAACTTTACATGGAAAAATAAACACAAATATTTCCTTCAAATTGATGTGCGTTTGGGTAGGTATTTGATTTCTCCTAATTGGTTAATTGAAATTTTTGTCATATCTTCTGAAATTTTACCTTGGGTGGGATATGATCACTTCCCTTTAGCCTTCCACATAGATATCAAAAAGGTTGTCGTTAATCCAAAATCCTCTTTCAAATTCAAAAAGATGTGGCTTTGGCATCCTGATTTTGTTAATTTGTCATGTGAATGGTGGATTAAGGCACCCATGGTGGAAGGTACTTTCATGTAAGTTAAGGTATGTGAAGGGGAAAATAAAACATTGGAATGCTACTATTTTTAAAAATGCTTTTCACCAAAAAGATGCTTTTAAGCATCTTACAAAGGTAAATGTTGACATCATTAAAAATGGTTTGAATTCAGATTATTTTGAATTACAAAAAAAGATGCAAGAAGAATGGGAAGAACTGGTAGCTAGGGAAGAGGTTTATTGGCATCAAAAGTCTCATGAATTATGGTTGAGAAAGGGGGATAAAAATACTTTTTTTTTCATAGGTCAAAACAGGTCAAGAAAGTTAAGAATGCACTTTTTTCAATCATGGATAGCCAAATGGGGGAGAAGCTAGTAAAAGAAGAAGACATTCAATGTGAAGGGGTTGCTTAGTTTTCAAAATTGTTATCACCACTTGATAATAAGTCAGAACAAGTTGATTTTGTTAAGGAAGAATTACTGGATGTCATTCCAACTCTAGTTTCTCAGGAAGATAATGCTCAGTTGTCAAAACCCTTCACAATAACTGAATTAAGATCATTAGTTTTCTCGATGGCTCCTGATAAAGCTCCAGGGCTAGATGGGTTCACAACATGTTTTTTTTCAAAAGTTTTGGGATTTCATTGTAAATGATCTGTTAAAATCCTTGGAAGATTCAAGGAGATCATGTACTATGTTGAAGTAGTTCAATGTGACTCACATTGATCTTCTTCCTAAAGTTAACAATCCTTCTTCATTTTTTAGATTTTAGGCCTATCTCTCTTTGTAATACGGTTAACAAAATTTTTAGTAAAGCAATTTATATGAGATTGCTTCATATTATTCCAAGAATTATTTCCATTAAGTAGGGTGGTTTTGTTCCTAGCAGAGAGATAGTTTAAGGTGATTTAGTTGTGCATGAAGTGTTGCATTCCATATCCTCCCATTCAATTTACTCAATAATCATTAAGTTGGATATGTTGAAGGCATATGACAAAATGGACTGGTCCTTTTTAATGCAAATATTGAGAAAGTATGGTTTTCAAGAAAAGTGGTGCAAATGGATTTTCTCTTTGTTGTCTGGGGCAATTTTTTTGTCTTGGTTAATGGTTCTCTATCTGGATTCTTTGGTTCATCTCAAGGAGTGCGGCAAGGAGATCCTTTGTCTCCTTTTATTTTTATCATATTGGCAAAAGCCTTGAGTAGATTAGTTAATCAAGTTGATGCACAAATTTTGATTAAAGGAATCAAAATTCCTTTCACAAATTTATCAGTGACGCATTATTTTTTTGTAGATGATACACTTCTTTTTGGTTCAGTAACAATATTAGAAGCAAAACATATTAATGTTTTATTGGAAAAATATACTTTGGCTTTGGGTCAAAGTGTAAATGCTAATAAATCTAAAGTGTATGTGCTTAATACAAAGCCTTTGGTGAAAGCTAGGATCATTCAACTTTTGGGATTTCAAGAAGCGGATCTTCCTTGTAAATATTTGGACATTCCCTTTTTTTCAGGTTCTAATAGAATTTCCTATTGGGATAAGGTTATTCACAACATTCAATCTAGGATTACAAGTTGGAAGGGGCACTGGTTGTCTATTTCATGGAGAAATTTTTTGATTAAATCTATCTTATCTTCAATTCTAAACTATTTCATGGCAGTTCTTAAAGCTCCTAGATTTGTTATTGTAGATATTGAAAAAGTGATTAGACATTTTTTATGGAATGGAAACATGGAAATCAAGAAGAAAATTTTGCTTCTCTTTGGAAAACATTTGCAAGGATAAAATAAAAGGTGGGGTTGGGGTTCACAATATTTCATCAAGAAATAGGGCTCTTGGGGCTAAGTTATCTTGTAATATGTATGAGAAACCACATTCTAAATGGTGCAAGATCATGCAAGCCAAGTATTTGGATTGTGAGGATCCATAACGCATTTTTACAATTTCTAATCTTCCACAAGGATCTGTAATGTGGAGTTTCTTGATAACTTGTAGAAAGGTAATTATTCCTCATTTATCTTGGGAAATTCATGATGGTTTACAAGCAAATGTTTGGAGGGATTCATGGAACGGGTATCCTCCTCTTTACACTTTGCATGATTTTCAAACAACATAAACACTCTGGTCATAAATTTTGGGCTTTAATGTTAGGGATTATATACATAATTTTGATGTTCTTACAGGGAGAGTTGTATGAAAATATTTAAGTCATTCCACTATTTCAATTTCTCAACATACAAAGTTAGTCAGGATATTGGGAGAAAGTGTTTTTTTTGTAGTGAGAAAGCAAATAATCTCATTTGGGCTCCATCAAATCTGGTAAATATTCGGTCAAAATGGGGTATAAGGCAATCATTAATATGGATTCAAAAGTTCAACCTCAAAGAGATTTGTCATTTTGTTGGAATTTTGTGGTTCTTCCTAAAGTAGGTTGCTTTGCTTGGTTAGCATTAAAGCAAAAAAAATTGACCAGTGATAAGTTAGTTAAACTTAGAATTTCAACCCCTTTCAACTATGTTCTTTGTGATTCGTCTTTGGAAGAGGCTAACCATCTTTTCTTGCATTGTCCTTTTGTAATGTCTTGTTGGGACTTTGTGAAACATAAATTAAGTTGGTTGTCTCCTTCTCCTTTCACTATCTAGGATATGTTCACAAGCTGGCCTATTATGTATAAGTCTTCTTTATTTGCAAGTTTATGGAAATTTATTCCTTCCTCTGTAGTTTGGTGTATTTGGTGGGAGAAAAATAAAAGGATTTTTCATAAGAAGATTTCAAGTGTTGATCAAGTATTGATAGGGTTGGAGAAGTTGATATGTGAAAATGTAAATTATTATGTTCTCAATTCAAAACATGTTGGCTCTAAATTCGTAGATTGGGATTCTAAGCAAATTAAGGCTTGGCCTTCTCTAGTTATCCCATTCAAAGGTGATTGGAAGCCAAAGGTGGAAATGAAACAAGATAGGAAAAAGGTGATATGGACCCCTCCGGTTATAGGGTTTGTAAAATTAAATTTTGATGGTGCAGCAAGGGGGAACTCAGGTCAATCTGGGGTAGGGGTTGTCATCAAAAATCATGTTGGAGAAATTATTGGTGCAAAGTCAACTCGCCTCTCTATTGGGACTAATAATCAGGCAGCAGTTCAGGCTCTACTTATTGGGTTACAACTCATCAAATAATTAAATTTTTCAAAAGTTATTATTGAAGGTGATTCTTTAATTATAATTAATGCTAGCAAGGTTAGAGGTTCTGGTAATTACAAATTGGAGTATATTTTGGAGTAAATATGGTTTTTACTTAACACCTTGGAGTCCTTTAATTTGAACCATGTTTATAGAGAAGGGAACCAAGCGGCTGATCATCTAGCAAGCTTGGGTTGTGAGCAACAAGAATCAGAATTATCTTATGGGTTGGATTCAATTGCAAGATATGGATCTCTCCAAGATTTGATCAATCTGGAGAAAATCAAAGTAACTTGATCTTTTTCTAATATGTTTCTTGTTTTTTTGTAGGGTTTATGAAAGTGAAATTTTAATTTTCATTGTATGGTAATGAATTTCTTAATTGCCAACTCATCTTGTTCGAAGGTATGCATGTTCACAAATTTGCTTAGGTGTACATTTTGCATATCCTGCGAAGGCTAACAAAGGCTCCTTGGTACAAATGAGCTGGAGCGATATTTTTAGGCTGACAAAGGTATTGACATATGTGAGCTCTTTTGGGTGAGCTTGTCATAATCATAATGACGGCTCTGCTCGCATGTTTCAAGACATCGTAGATTGCAAAAAAATGATTTTTCTTCACTCCTAGCGATAACCACATAATGCAAGCGTTTGCTTCAGTTTTTTCGTACATCAAACAAGGTTTAATGTTACATCATAGCCTCCAAACATGCTCGAACATTTTTTTCATGAAGAAATTTGATATTTCTTAAGTATTTGCATACATCGGTAACCATGGTTTAGTATGTAGAATAAATGCTCAAATATTTCATCTGTGTGAAACTTCATTCATACGATGAGTTTAATTCGGTTAACTCTTGGGTGGATTTTTATAAAGGACAGGGGTTAACCAATTTTCCATCGCCCATTTTTCTTCATCAAGTTTCTGGATGTAGGGTTCGAGGAAGTTCATTTTTCTGTGAAGGCATTTCTGTGGAATTTTCTCTGCACTGGTAAAATTCTTCGACCTTTTGTGTTCGAGCAATTGATTTCAGTGTTCGAGATTATGGTAAATTTAATTTTCCTCACATTTTTTTTTTGGTTCCAGTGGTGGCTGGGTTCGTGTGTCATTCTCAGTGTTAGAGCTATTTCCTTTTTTTTGGGTAGGTTGTTCTGTCAAAATCTATTGCATAGTGTGGGTTTGGGTCACACGCTTCCGCTTTTAGTTGTGGTGCATTATGGGTCACAATATTTTGATTTCACTTGTGGTGCATTCCTGTAATTTGGGATAACTGCATATTTTTAAAATCTATAGCTGGTTTATAGTTTACTATGGAGCATTTAGTGAAAAATTTCAGGGTTCCAGTGCAAATTAAACCTAGTGAGCGAGCTTTTCTAGTGATATTAGAGAATTTGAATTTTCATATATATTCAGAGTCTCTTGCCCTAGTATGGTGGATAGTGTAAGGATTGTGATAGCCGAGCATGTCTTAATTCCAAGTGCTCCAAGGATTATTTTTCCATCACAAATGTTGTCAATATTTTTGTCCAACGTTTTGGATCTTTTGCAGTCTTTAGAGCTTTTAGAAATCATCATGGAAGAAGCAGTTCAACCAACTATTTTAAGTGAGGATAAAATTCTGCAATGTGTGTAGTCGTACAACCTAGATAGAGGAAAAGGTTTGGCTGGAGGTTTGTTCTCTAAAATATATCTCAAATCCAAGCAATGCTATAGGTCAGTGTTTGAGGCTATAAGGAACAGTCTAAAAAGATATGACCCATGGGCTTTGATCAGGGTGTTAAACATGTTCTCAAATGATCTGGGTTTCCAAATGGTCGATAGTATTAAGGAAAAATATTATGCTCTATCTTATCTGCTCAATCATTAAGCATGACATGGCCACCCGAGTCTACCAAATTTTCTTCAAAAAAATCAATAGGGACCTGTTGGAAACCAAGGGGAAAACACAAATCTACAAGGAGAAAATACAAATGTGCAAGGAGAAAATACAAATCTGTAAGAAGGAGAGTGCGAAAATGACATAGATTTCAATGTCAACTGCCAAGGACCTAAACAACCTTTGTACATGGAAGAATGAAATTAATTTTCATAGTAAATTTTCTGATATAAATATGTGGCTATGTTTATAGTCAATATTTTGTAGCATTTACTATGCAAAACTTTGCTGCCAAATAGATATAATAGTTTTTGAATTTTGAAATATTTGTATATGACAGTCATATGCAAATGGTTACTTCAGAAGTATAAGGGTGGAAATGGCATATAGTCATATAATCCAAACACATTTTTGATATGTTAAATTTTATGTTTTTAATCAATACTATAATTTTGATTAAGGTTGTAATATTTTATGATATATTAATATAAATTGTTAGGCCTTGGCCTTTTTTTGAAAAAAAAACAAATACTTCAAGATTTTAATTTTCTACATGCATATCATTTTTATTAGACTGTAGGAATTGGGTAGCATGACCCCCTATAAATTGCAATGCGCTTGGTAAACTTTTTAACGTGACCGATAATGTTGGTGTGACACGCCCTCTGGTACCACGAGGGTGGGGGAGACTAGACCTCATGACCAACCTCTTGCAACAGGAAAGGTTTAGCCAACTGAGCTAGGGCCCCTACCCTAGCACATCATTTTTAATACATATCTATACTAGTAAATATATTATATGTTCACATGATTAGACTATAGTTGATAATAACTACTTAAGAGAATATAAAATATTTATTGGTCTAACAACCTATTTGACTATTTTAACTCTAAAATTTAAGTCAATAATGTGAGATTAGAATAAAGAAGGTGACAAGAAGAAGATTTTTTTATTAGATAGCAACATTAATTAATTGAAATGACAACAAAGGGATGTTGGGAGAGATTGAACATGTAGTTGAAATGGTTCAAAAAGAATAGATGTGAGATATTTATATATCTCAATAAATGAGAAATAAGTTGATTAAATATTATCAAGGAATCACAAGGTGTATAGGTTTTCCCAACCAATTAATTTATATCATTGATATTTTGGGGTCCATAGGATTCTATTAATATTACTATGTAGGAGCAATTTTGGATATGGTTGGACCTTTTTAAAGGGAATTTATAATAAATACCCAGCTTAACTTTTATCACAATTTAGAAAAAATAACCAAAAAATATATATTGTATACTAAATATAATCTTTTTCTCATTTTTAGTCTAATAATAAATATTTTAAATTGTAATATCAAGATTCATAATAAATGCGAGATTTCAAACACTCATAATTGCTATAGGACCTAGAGACCAACAACGAAATCCTCTCTTTTCTATAGAAAAGAATGGAATTACACTCAATAATTTTATTTTCCAATATTCTATTGCTTGTTTCCACTTAAAACTCAGCTTATTCCTCATGATCTTGAAAATAATAATAGAATTATAAATATAATTTTTTATCTAGTTTGAGTTTTACCCCAACAACATTACAAAATAGGTCTCTTTATTTCTTACTTGTGAAATCCTAATGATCCTACCTTTCATATATAATTCTATATTTGCATAAGTTATAACAATTGAATTGCAAACACATAATTGTGATTGTTATTCTAAAAGGAGCAACCTTAGATATGCTCATGAGAACTTGTACTTCCTCATATTGTGTTCCATAGTAGTTTGGTGTGTGTGCGAGAGAGAGAGAGAGAGAGAGAGAGAGAGAGAGAGAGAGAGAGAGAGAGAGAGAGAGAGAGAGAGAGAGAGAGAGAGCCCTTGATGAGCACAAAGAAGAAACAAAGCATTTTGTTTACACAATGAAGGTAAGCACAAAGAAGAAACAATGAATTTTGTTTACACAATGAAGATAGACAATTTTGTAAGAATTAAATATAGTTCTATTCTTTATAAATTGTGTAAGAACATGAGATTGATTGTAATGAAATATTTACAAATATATATCCCTAGAGAGAGCGATTGAGCTCCATTTTGACTGAGAAATAAATATAAACATTTGTACAAAGACACAATCATATTTTATTTTTTATATATTATATAAGAACATGAGATTGATTGCAATGAAAGATTTGTAAATGTACATTCCTTTAGGGAAACAACAACTCAAATAAACCATGTTGGTCTTTTTCTCTAACTATTAGAATAAATTCTCCCTCCATTATTTTTAGTTGCCACACTACTAGTGCATTCAAAAAATAGATAGTTAAGAAAAAAAAGATTTATTCATATAAAGAAATAACATTATTAATCATTTGACTAGCATTAAAAAGTTTAATAAATGGATTGCAAGTTGGAAGGGGCATTGGTTATCTATTTCAGGGAGATTTTTTTTGATTAAATCTATCTTATCTTTAATTCTAAACTATTTCATGGAAGTTCTTAAAGATCCTAGATCTGTTATTGTAGATATTCAAAAACTGATTAGACCTTTTTATGGAAGGGGAACATGGAAAGCAAGAAGAAAAATTTCCTTATCTCTTTGGAAAACATTTGCAAGGATAAACTAAAAGGTGGGGTTGGGGTTCACAATATTTCATCAAGAAATAGGACTCTTGAGGCCAAGTTATCTTGGAATATGTATGAGAAACCACATTCTAAATGGTGCAAGATCATGCAAGCCAAGTATTTGGATTGTGAGGATCCAAAACACATTTTACAATTTATAATCCTCTACAAGGATCTACAATGTGGAGTTTCTTGATAACTTGTAGAAAAGTAATTATTCCTCATTTATCGTGGGAAATTCATGATGGTTTAAAAGAAAATGTTTGGAGGGATTCATGGAACGGGTATCCTCCTCTTTACACTTTGCATGATTTTCAAACAATAGAAACAATCTGGTCATAAATTTTGGGCTTTAATGTTGGGGATTATATACAAAATTTTGATGTTCTTACAGGGAGAGTTGTATGAAAAGATTTAAGTCATTCCACTATTTCAATTTCTCAACATACAAAGTTAGTCAGGATATTGGGAGAAAGGATTATTTTTGGTAGTGAGAAAGCAGACAATCTCATTTGGGCTACATCAAAATCTGGTAAATATTCAGTCAAAATGGGGTATAAGGCAACATTATTATGGATTCAGAAGTTCAACCTCAAAGAGCTTTGTCCTTTCTTTGGAATTTTGTGATTCTTCCTAAAGCAGGTTGCTTTGCTTGGTTAGAATTAAAGCACAAAATTTTGACCAGTGATAAGTTAGTTAAACTTATAATTTCAACCCCTTTCAACTGTGTGCTTTGTGATTTGTCTTTGGAAGAGGTTGAACATCTTATCTTGCATTGTCCTTTTGCAATGTCTTGTTGGGACTTTGTGAAACATAAATTAAGTTGGTCATATCCTTCTCCTTTCACTATCTGGGATATGTTCACAAGCTGGCCTATTATGTATAAGTCTTCTTTATTTGCAGGTTTATGGAAATTTATTCCTTCCTCTGTAGTTTGGTGTATTTGGTGGGAGAAAAATAAAAGGATTTTTCGTAAGAAGATTTCAAGTGTTGATCAAGTATTGATAGGGTTGGAGAAGTCAATATGTGAGAATGCAAATTATTATGTTCTCAATTCAAAACATGTTGGCTCTGAATTCGTAGATTGGGATTCTAAGCGAAATAAGTCTTGGCCTTCTCTATTTATCCCATTCAAAGGTAATTGGAAGCCAAAGGTGGAAATGAAACAAGATAGGAAAAAGGTAATATGGACCCCTCCAGTTACAGGGTTTGTAAAATTAAATTTTGATGGTGCAGCAAGGGGGAACTCGGGTCGATTAGGGACAAGGGTTGTCATTAAAAATCATGTTGGATAACTTATTGGTGCAAAGTCAACTTGCCTCTCTATTGGGACTAATAATTAGGTAGAAGTTCATGCTCTACTTATTGGGTTACAACTCATCAAAGAATTAAATTTTTCAAAAGTTATTATTGAGGGTGATTCTTTAATTATAATTAATGCTTGGAAGGTCAGAGGTTCTGCTAACTACAAATTGCAGTATATTTTGGAGCAAATATGGTGTTTACTTAACACCTTGGAGTCCTTTCATTTGAATCATGTTTATAGAGAAGGGAACCAAGTGGTTGATCATCTAGTAAGCTCGGGTTGTGAGAAACAAGAATCAGAATTATCTTATGGGTTGGAGTCAATTGCAAGATATGGATCTCTCCAAGATTTGATCAATCTAGAGAAAAGAAAAGTAACTTGATCTTTTTCTAATATGTTTCTTGTTTCTTTACAAGGTTTATGGAAGTGAAATTTTAATTTTCATTGTATGGTAATAAATTTCTTAATTGCCAACTCATCTTGTTCAAAGGTATGCATGTTCACAAATTTTCTTAGGTGTACATTTTGCATATCCTGCGAAGAATAACGAAGGGTCCTTGGTACAAATGAGTTGGAGCGATCTTTTCAGGCTGACGAAGGCATCGACATATGTGATCTCTTTTGGGTGGGCTTTCCATAATCATAATGACGACTCTGATTGCATGTTTCAAGATGTCGTAGATTGCAAAAAAATGATTTTTCTTCACTCCTGGCGATAACCACAGAATGCACGTGTTTGCTTCAATATTTTGATACATGAAACATGGTTTAATGTTACATCATAGCCTCCAAACATGCTCAAACAGTTTTTTCATGAAGAAATTTGATATTTCTTAAGTATTTGCATACTTCTGTAATCATGGTTTGATATGCGGAATAAATGCTCAAATATTTCATCTGTGTGAAAATTCATTCATACGATGAGTTTAATTCGGTTAACTCTTGGGTGGCTTCTTATAAAGGACCGAGGTTAACCAATTTTTCCATTGCCCATTTTTCTTCATCAAGTTTTTGGATGCAAGGTTCAAGCAAGTTCATTTTTCTGCGAAGGAATTTATGTGAAATTTTCTGCGCACTATTAAAATTCTTCGACATTTTGTGTTCGAGCAGTTGCTTTCAGTGTTCGGGATTCTAGTGAATGTAATTTCCCTCGCATTTTATTTCTTGGATCCAGTGGTGGCTGGGTTGGTGTGTCATTCTTAGTATTAGAGTTATTTCCTTTTTTTTGGGTAGGTTGTTTTGTCAAACTTTATTGCATAGTGTGGGTCTGGGTCACAAGCTTCCGCTTTTAGTTGTGGTCCATTCTAGGTTACAATATTTTTCTTTCAGTTGTGGTGCATTCCTGTAATTTGGGATAACTGCATATTTTTAAAAAATTTAGCTGGTTTATAGTTTACTATGGATTATTCAGTGAAAAAATTCAGGGTTCCAGTGCAAATTAAACCTAGTGAGCGACCTTTTCTAGTGATATTAGAGAATTTGAATTGTCATATATATTTAGATTCTCTTGTTCTAGTATGGTGGATAGTGTAAGGATTGTGATAGGCAAGCATGACTTAAGTCCAAGTGCTCCAAGGATTATTTTTCCATCACAAATGTCAATATTTTTGTCCAATGCTTTGGATCTTTTGCAGTCTTTAGAGCTTTTAGAAATCATCATGGAAGAAGCAGTTCAACCAACTATTTTAAGTGAGGATAAACTTTTGCAATGTGTGAAGTTGTACAACCTAGATAGAGGAAAAGGTTTGGTTGGAGGTCTGTTCCCTAAAATATATCTCAAATCCAAGCAATGTTATAGGTCAGTGTTTGAGGCTATAAGGAACAATATAAAAATATATGACCCATGGGCTTTGATCAGGGTGTTAATCATGTTCTCAAACGATCTAGGTTTCCAAATGGCCGATAGTATTAAGGAAAAATATTATGCTCTATCTTATCTACTCAATCATCAAGCACAATATGGCCACCCGAGTCTGCCAATTTTTCTTCAAAAAAATCAACAGGGACTTGTTGGAGACCAAGGGGAAAACACAAATATGCAAGAAGGAGAAAATAGAAATCTGCAAGAAGGAGAGGGCGAAAATGACATAGATTTAAATGTCAACTGCCAAGGACTTGAACAACCTATATACATGGGAGAATGAAATTACTTTTCATAGTAATTTTTTTGATATAAATATGTGGCTATGTTTATAGTCAATATTTTGTAGCATTTATTGTGCAAAACTTTGCTGCCAAATAGATATAATAGTTTTTGAATTTTGAAATATTTGTATATGAAAATCATATGCGATGGTTACTTCAGAAGTATAAGGGTGGAAACGGCATATAGTCATATAATCCAGACACATTTTTGATATGTGAAGATTTTTGTTATTAATCAATACTATAATTTTGATTAAGGTTGTAATATTTTATGATATATTAATATAAATTGTTAGGCCTTGGCCTTTTTTTGAAAAAAAAACAATTACTTCAAGATTTTAATTTTCTACATGCATATCACTTTTTTAGACTACAAGAATTGGGTAGCATCACCCCCTATAAATTTCAATGCACCCAGTAAAAATTTTAACGTGATGGGCGACACTAGTGTGACACACTCTCTGGTGCCATGAGGGTGGGGGAGAGTAGACCTCGTGACCAACCTCTTGCAACAGGAAAGGTTTAGCCAACCGAGCTAGGGCCCCTGCCCCAACACATCATTTTTAATACATATCTATACTACTAAATATATTATATGTTCACATGATTAGACTATAGTTGATAATAACTACTTAAGAGAATATAAAATATTTATTGGTCTAACAACCTATTTGACTATGTTAACTTCTAAAATTTAAGTCAATAATGTGAGATTAGAATAAAGAAGGTGACAAGAAGAAGATTTTTTTATTAGATATCAACATTAATTAATTGAGATGACAACAAAGGGATGTTGCGAGAGATTGAACGTGTAGTTGAAATGGTTCATAAAGAATAAATGTGAGAGATTTACATATCTCAACAAATGAGAAATAAGTTGATTAAATATTATCAAGGAATCACAAGGTGTATAGGTTTTCCCAACCAATTAATTTATATCATTGATTTTTTGGGGTCCATAGGATTCTATTAATATTACTATGCAGGAGCAATTTTGGATATGGTTGGACCTTTTTAAAGAGAATTTATAATAAATACCCAACTTAACTTTGATCACAATTTAGAAAAAATTAACGAAAAAAATAATGAAAAAAATATATATTGTATACTAAAAATATTTTAGATTGTAATATCAAGATTCATAATAAATATTAGATTTCAAACACCCATAATTGTTATAGAACCTAGAGACCAACAACAAAATCCTCTCTTTTCTATAGAAAACAATGGAATTACACTCAATAATTTTATTTTCCAATATTTTATTGCTTGTTTCCACTTAAAACTCAACTTATTCCTCATGATCTTGAAAATAATGAGAATTAAAAATATAATTTTTTATCTAGTTTGAGTTTTACCCCAACAACATTACAAAATAGGCCTCTTTGTTTCTTACTTGTGAAATCCTAATGATCCTCCCTTTCATATATAATTCTATATTTGCATAGGTTATTATAATTGAATTACAAACATATAATTGTGATTGTTATTATAAAAGGAGCAACCTTAGATATGCTCATGAACACTTGTACTTCCTAATATTGTGTTCCATGGTAGTTTGGTGTGTGTGTGTGAGAGAGAGAGAGAGAGGGAGAGGGAGAGGGAGAGAGAACCCTTGTTGAGCACAAAGAAGAAACAATGCATTTTGTTTACACAATGAAGATAGACAATTTTGCAAGAATAAAATATAATTCTATTCTTTATAAATTATGTAAGAACATGAGATTGATTGTAATGAAATATTTACAAATATATATCCTTAGAGAGAGCAATTAAACTCTATTTTGACTGAGAAATAAAGATAAACATGTGTACAAAGATACAATCATATTTTATTTTTTATATATTATATAAGAACATGAGATTGATTGCAATGAAAGATTTGTAAATGTACATTCCTTTAGAGAAAAAATAACTCAAATAAACCATGCTGGTCTTTGTCTCTGACTATTACAATAATTTTTCCATCCATTCTTTTTAGTTGCCACACTACTAGTGCATTCAAAAAACTAAATAGTTAAGAAAAAAGATTTATTCATATAAAGAAAGAAGGAAAACATTATTAATCATTCGAATAGCATTAAAAAGTTTAATAAATGGTGTGGAAAGCAAATTAAGACAAATGAGAATGTATTCTTAAGTTCTTAAAAGAGATACCCTTATGCAATGGCTCTTTATACTAATCTTGCATTTCTTGAGGTTTAATAAAGGCGAAACAAATAGATAAATGCAAATAGTCCCACAATATAATATTAGTGATATGTAATAGTATTTTGTACTTGTTCAATTCTTATAAAAAAAATATAGATGACTATGTAAACAATAAAAGTATTTTTTATATCCATTTTAATTAGAATTGAGATAATAGAATGTTTGTAAACCTCACTAATGAGCTTGGCTTAAGAATATAAGTTATTGTTTTAAGTTTAATTATCTTTTAAAGGAGTTATATTCAAAGAAGAAGCTATTGATTTATATATAATAATTGTAGACATCCAAATTTGATCACTTCCATATGATCAAAATCGTCTACTTTATTCATCTATTCCATTAACAGTAATTAAATAATTTATTTAATCATTATTTCATTTTCTACCTAAGGTTCCTAAAGTATCTAATTAAATAAATTAAATACTTTACCTTACCCCATTTTCTTCTCTAAATTAAATAAATATGACAGATTATTTAATTTAGTCATTTAACCCATTTGGATTAAAATCAATTTTTAATTGCTTTTTTTCTCTCGTTGTCACATTCTCCATAGCCCTCTTTTAATCCGGATTAAATTAATTAATTTGTGATTAGGATGTGCACCACTTAATCTTGATTAAGTGTCACATCCTCCATAATCTCCCACTTGCCTCTAATCTCCCATTAATTACCTTAATCCTGTATTTGCACAACCTTAATTAGAATCATTAGCCACATTTGGCTTACCTTTTTTTATCAACCTTCCCACTTACCATTTTTGATATAGACTCCCTTCCCCATGTGAATTTTTAATTCACTTTTATCTTTCCAAGGTCTTTCCCATCCCCATGCAAGATTCTAGAAGCCTTGTCTTGTCACCTCACATGTGCCAAGGGCTTCTGGAACTTTGGACTTGTCACATCTCCCACATGTGACAAATCTTCAGCTTTTTGGAGACCTCCTTTTATCCAATGAATCCTCCATTAAATGTAAATTTTTAATTTACATTTATTCTTTCCACACATTTCCCCTTTTCCCATGGAGATTTTTGAAGAATTCTAAAATTTCTCAAAAGTCTCTTTCATCTTCATTTGAGGACAAGAAGTTCCTTTTTGAGAAAATCTTCTCATTCCCCAAGGTACCTCAAAGGTACTTGTCCTTCATCCACCTCATGTACTTCCTTTCCACCTCTTGTCCTTCTCTTCCACCTCATTCCTACATCACTCCACCTTAGGACATCTCACCCTCCACATGTCAAGATGTGAGGGCTTGTGAGTCCTCAACTCACCATAGCCCTTCATCTTGATCTTTGTTGGATCAATCCCAACCATTGAATTCTCTAGAGAATTCAATTTGGCCTATAAATACCCCTTCAATTCCTTCATTTTAGGGGATCAAGTCTTTTGCAAATAAACTCTTACAAAATTTCCATTCAAGCTCTCATCCATTTTAGCATCCATATTGCATCAATTCATCTTGCATTCATTCAAATCCATTGCCATCCAAGGAGCACATAAGACTTCAACATCAAGGGTCAACCAAGGAAGCAACAACATGAAGGTATAACAACAATTTATTCGTTTATCTTGCTTTCATATTGTTTATTTTTTTAGGCTAATCATTGAGGTGCCCTATTATTTTGTTGTTTCTCTTTATTGCACTATTAGTTTTATCTAACATCTCACATTTTAGGAAGTAGCATTTTATTAGGATCACATTTCTGGCACGCCCGGTGGGACCCACAAAGGGGTCTCTTTCTTTCACATTTTTTGTTGTTTGCTTATTTGCAGATTCAGGTCGTAGAGGGGAGAACTTGCCCTCCCGGACGTCGCAGAGGGGCGACCTTGCCCTCTGTTTCTGACTGTTTTCTGCAGAGGGGCAACCTTGCCCTCTGTTTCTGACTGTTTTCTACAGAAGGGCGACCTTGCCCTCTGTTTTCGACTGTTTTTTGCAGAGGGGCGACCCTACCCTTTTAGGTTATTTTCTGACTATTTTCTGCAGAGGGGCGAACTTACTCTTTACTATTTCTGATTGTTTTCTGCAGAGGGGCGATCTTGCCCTTTTAGGTTATTTTTTGACTATTTTCTTCAGAGGGGCAAACCAGCCCTTTACTATTTTTGACTGTTTTTTGCAGAGGGGCGAATTTGCCCTTTTAGGCTGTTTTCTGATTGTTTTCTGTAGAGGGGCGAACCCGCCCTTTACTATTTTTGACTATTTTCTGCAGAGGGGCGACCTTTCCTTTTTAGGCTATTTTCTGTAGAAGGGCGAACCTGCCCTTTACTATTTTTGACTGTTTTCTGCAGAGGAGCGAATCTGCCCTTTTAGGCTGTTTTTTGACTGTTTTCTGCAGAGGGGCGAATTTGCCCTTTTAGGCTGTTTTCTGACTATTTTCTGCAGAGGGGCGAACTTGCCCTTTTACTATTTCTAACTATTTTTTGTAGAGGAGCGAACCTGTCCTTAACAGCACATTCGAGAGGGTAAAAAGGGGCACTTGAACTTCGTGTTTGTCTTCTTGCTTTTGTTATTTCATGCACTAATCCTCTAATCTTGTTTGGTGGTGGGTGAAGTCAGATTTGTTGCACATCACAAAGAAGGGCAAGAAGATAAACAACTAACATTTCCTTGCAGGACCTTTCTTTTTATTTTGATTTTTAAAAAAGTCTTTCTTTGCTATTTTATCTATGTACTTAGTATAAGTAGGGGAAAGTAATATTTGTTGTTTGTTGTATCTATTTTACTTATTTTACCTTAAGGGGGCATTAGTTTGTTTTCACTTTCCTCCTTTGCACATTGTGCGGATCTGAAGAAGGTAGTTGGAAACAATTAGTGTCACCTTTTTAGTGAGACCTGCTTGGGGATTTAATCACCCCAAGGGACGATCCCAACCACGCGTACCAACGGGGTATATAAAGGGGGGAGAGCCAAAGTTGTACCCCAATCCAGTTGCGTCGTAATTGGCAGAACTTTGAAGCTAGGGTGATACCTAGATAGACGTGAAGAGTTGGTCTGAGCCTTTCAGTATCTCGTTGGGGCTCCCGACTCACATTTGTGATGGACTGGTGTTCATGGTTTGTGCCTCACGTACCGAACGTATATCAAAGACTCCTTAGAAACCTTGTCCATCCTAAAGTAAGACCTTTGCCGGCCATACCCATTAAAATGTTAATCATAGGATTTTGCTTGTTCAAAGTGTCTTTCTGTGAAGAACCAGTCAATTTTGGTAAGTCAAACTATCATTAAACCATTTTAAGTCCTTGCCAAAATCCCTTATCCAAACCAAGTTCAAATTTTCACTGCAGAGGGGCGACCTTGCCCTCTGTTTCATCCATTCACTGCAGAGGGGCAACCTTGCCCTCTATTTCAGCCATTTTCTGCAGAGGGGCGACCTTGCCCTCTATTTCAACCATTTTCTGCAGAGGGGCAACCTTGCCCTCTATTCCAGCTTTTTCTGCAGAAGTGCGAATATGCCCCCTGAACAGACAGTTTCACCCGTTTGATCATTTTGAATCTTCGTTTGAATCCCCGAAAACTCCATTTGACCATTTGATCACCCTTAACACTCATTTGACCAATTCAAACACTCATTTGATCATTCCAAACCTCCATTTAACCTTTCCAAAAAATGTCCATTTACCACATTCGCATTGACCATTCCACCATTTGGAACATCCGCCTTATCACAAGACCTAAACATCTTCAACAACATATCTCCCCTTTGCATCCATCATTAAAACCTTGTTTTAGGAGTTATTTTCCCAAATTGACCAAGGCGTTAAATTGATCGTTATCCTACATAATCAATCCTTGTCTTCAACCTAATCAATCCGCTCCTATCTTGAAATGGATTTGTGTTGTAAGTCAACATCATTGGCCCAAATCAATCCCCTTCCATCTCAAGGTGGATTAGGCGTCATAATCATTGATTTAATCCAATCAACCAACATTACAAGTCACCTAGGGTGATCTCCAAATCAGGTTTTAGGATCCCTTCCATCATCCAATCATCAATCCCAATCATCATCCAATCCAATCATCAATCCAAATCATCATTTAATCCAATCACCACCCAATCACCAAGTTGACACACCATCATTCAATCCAATCCAATCATCAATCCAAATCATCATTTAATCCAATCACCACCCAATCACCAAATTGACACACCATCATTCAATCCAATCCAATCATCATTTGATCCAATCCAATCCAATCACCAAATCCAATCATCATCCAATCATCAAGTGATACATCATCACTTGATCCAAATCAAATCCAATCATCATCCAATCTCATCAAGTTGATACATCATCACTAGATCCAAACCGATCCAATCATCATCCAATCATCAATAGTGATACATCATCATTTGATCCAATCAAACCAACATCAATCATCATCTAATTCAAATCAATCAATCCAAATCATCGCCTAAGTCATCATCTAGAAGTTGAATCTTGAAACCACTTAGTCATTTTGCATGTTCATGCCCATTCAAACCCGCTCACAAACAAAAAAGCAAATGGCAGACCAACAAACACAAGGTTCCCAAGCAAATGCCCCTCAAGATCCTAATAACATTCCACATGATCCCCATAATGGCATTTCATCCCAATCAAAAATTGACATCCAGAATATCACACCACCTAGTGATGAAAACATGGTCAATCAACCTGAAGTCACTGTTGATGAATATCTCAGCAATCTTGCCAATGTCCAAATGACGGATCGCCTCCTAAATGAACGTGGGGATAAGATCCTTTCCACCTTATTCATGAAGGGAGTCAAACCACCATCCGGTTTCGATACATCACAATATGCCCTTCCCCCATTTGTAAACCCAAAAACATCACAAAATGTTCCAGAAAGCTCCTACGTTCCTGAAGGTGCACCCACCAAAAATTGGTACCACCCTGAACTTGGAAATGTTGTCATCCATCAAGTCCAAGAATATCCTTGTCTTCCAACCACAACATCTAGCATTCCACCACCCGATCCCAATGACCCCCACATCTATGGCATGCTGTCATACATCCCGTCTGCTCTGCCGCTTCCTCCCCCATATTCTAATATTGAGGGCACAACTCCACTTACCAACGCACTACAGCCTGCATTTCAACAACCTCCAAATAATCCACACCAATACACCACACCACCAGCACCACCACAACATGTTGCTACTACAATAGCTTCATCTCAACACTTACATCAACAACATCCGCAACATCCTTCCGTTCTCACACAACCATCACACCAAGCGGTGCAACATACATCTCAACAACAACAACAATACATCCCATCTCACCCGCCTCAACAACAACAAATCTTACCTCATCCACCTCATCAACAACAACAACAACCTCCACAACAACATATGCACATCCCTAAGCAAACACACCATAACCCGCTCACCAAATACCTTTATCATCCCTCTAGCACATACACTATTCCATCCCATACAAACCCTCCTTAGAATGCACAAAACCAAACACGTACCCAACCGCCATCTTACACCAACCCTACACAACCTCAACACAATCCTCATCAACAAACGTTAAACCCATATCCATATGACATGCAACAAACCACCATTGCACAACAAAACCAATCCTAGCCACCCTATTTTCAACAACAACCAGCTCACCAACATGGGGCACCTTACACTTCCTATTATCAACAAACATCATCACATCAACAAAGAGGCCCTACCATTATGCATTATCAAAATGCTATGCAGCAATAGGCCCCCTCTCTTGTGTCTTACTATCAACAACAAGTGGCTCCCACTCAACACAACCAATCATCCACCCATCAACCTTCTTACAATCAACCAATACATTCATACCCGACTCAGCCCATTTATGATCCAACAATGGGAGGGCCATCCCCATCATACCCACAACATTATCCATACACTCAATCCACTTTGACTCCCATCAACAAAGACTTGGAAGAAGTAAAAGCCGCATTAAAGGACTTACAAGCTGGAACAGGAAAACAATCCTTCAAGTTTGAGGACATATGCCCTTACCCATTTGATCCCTCCATTTCCTTGGTTCCTTTTCCTAAACATTTTGAGATACCCAAATTTGACAAATACAAAGGAACCAAGGATCCTAGAGCTCACCTTCAAGAGTTTTATGCTCATTTCCAAAAAGTCATGCACAATGACAATTACCTCATTCGACTTTTCCCTAAAAGTCTACAAGGGATCGCCCTCAACTGGTTTATGGGTCTGGAAAAGGGATCTATCAAGACCTTCACACAACTATCTAAACAGTTTGTCACTCACTTCTCCTTTAACTTAGAGAAAGATATTGACACACATGATCTCCTCAAAGAAAAACAACGTGATGGAGAGACCTTTGCAAGCTACTTGCAAAGATGGCGTGCCTTGGCTAGTAGGATGAAATCCCCACCAATAGAAAAAGACATGGTAATGTTGTTTATTGAAAACTCTCACCCATATATGGCGCACAATTTCCAACTCCATTGCATCACTACTTTTGCGGGACTTGTGCAGAAAGGCCCCATCTTAGAACGAGCCCTTGTCACAAGAGGACAAGTCAAACATTTCAATTCTGATAGAGAGAAGTCCTTTGGGGATAAACCTCGTTTTTGGAATAGAAACAAAAATGTCGTCAATGATGTTGTCACTGACACTAAACATGTCCAAGTGGCCAACACCACACAAAGATATCCTTCCCAGCAACAACCGTCCATTCAAAACGCCATATCCGTTCCCCAAGGGGGACCGCGACAACAAGCCAATCAAAATAACCAAGGTGGGAATAAATGACAATTCACTCAGTTGGGGGAACCCCTTAGCGCAATGTTTAATAAGCTTCTTCAAGCTAAGTACCCCATAACATACCCTGTCACCAAACCCCTCGATACGTCTAAACCCAAGCCTGCTTGGTTTAAAGACAATGAATACTGCGAATTCCACAAAATTAAGGGACATACCTTGGATAAATGTCAAGGCTTAAAAACCTACATCCAAGGTCTCATTGATCGAGGCGAAATACATGTAGACGCTAACGTAGCATCTTCATCCAATGCTCAATTACAAATATACCAAAATGCCTTTCCTAATCATAATCAAGGACCTAGTACGTCCAACTCAAATCCTGGACCTAGCAATAACAACCAGCCAAGAAACAGTACCAATAATATCAACTACAAAAATGTACCATACAATTATCAAGGTGTGGTTTCATATGTAGAACAAGTGGAACCCCATGTATCCATGATACATGTTAAGGGAAAAGATCCACAATGTGTTGTTACTACTCGGCGAAACCACATCACAATCCCAACAGCATCTCCATCCACCCAACGACCATCCACCAATTCCCAGTATAATATCCTAGACCATCTAGGTAAGACTACAGCCCAAATATTCATTTTGGATCTGCTTAAGTCATCTCCCATACATTAAGATATCCTAACTAAGGCTTTGCAAAACACACAAGTACCTGATAATATTGACCCTACCCAATTTCAAGCATTGGTAAGCAATCTTTCATCGACCTATCAGCTAGCCTTTAGCCAAAAGAACATGTCACATCTCGATTCAAACCACAACCGCCCCCTCCATCTCGAGGTTGGTGTCAACTGTCAAAAAGTAAAAAGGGTATTATTAGATAATGGTTCAGCCCTAAATCTATGCACGTTAAAGTTTATACAATAGGTTGGATACACCCAAGCTGATCTGAGAAATCAAGTGATCACCATCAAGGCTTATGATAATGTAGAGCGAGATTCTGAAGGAATTATTTGCCTCCCTATACAAGTGGGCCCCATTGTACAATACACTATGTGCCATGTTCTGGACCTTGAACTCCCATACAACATCCTTCTTGGTCGTCCATGGATTCACTCTATGCAAGCCGTACCATCCACTTATCACCAATACCTAAAATTCCCATTTCAAGGAATGGAAGTCACCATACAAACTGACGCTCAACCCTTTGAATATTGTCGTGCCTTGGAGACCTCTTTTCCACATTCACATTATTTCCCAAGGGTCGAAATGGGGGCACCACCGACATCCGATCCTATCCCATCCACCAATACTCTGAATACATCATCTCCACCATCATCTACACCCCCTTCCATTGTCACCAAGGTTCAGATCATAGATAAGGGATGTGGTGAATACAAAATGCACACCACACTCAATGTGGCAACCATGCCACCTTCACCTTGCACATATGGGCAACCGATTCTGCCATTACCAGAAGTAGAAGAAAAGACACTCACCCTCACTTCCAAGAACGTGGGGTCCACAACATTCAATAATTTGGGATCCCTCCAGGATCTAATGGATGATGATATTAGTCAATGGGTTTATCGGGAGGAGCCTGAACCACCATGGCCCCTTATTGAATACTTTCATGAAGCCTATCCACATGCCTCCAAATTCATTGAAAATTGCCATTACCAAGGCAAAGGCCTTGGTGTAGAAGAACAAGGAAGACGTCTGCCCATCGAAGCAACTACCATCTGACCAAGGAATTTGGGCTTGGGCTATGATACCAAATAGAAGGGTCTTACAACATCCGCTAACACCTCTAATAATGTTAGTGTTGACAACAATTCCCTTGAAGACATAATAGAGGAGGAATCCATCATATACGCGTACGATGATTTGAATCACATTGACCTCCCCGCCATGTTTGAATGCTTATCTATTTGTACCATAACTTTATCCCTTAAATATCCTGAGCTTATTGATCATGACCTACAAGGTAGCACACCAGTTAGCACTTTTCCCTCAGAGGATACCTATGTACATCTAATGGGATTGGGGGAAGATGAACGCCCTAATCGCAAAAGCAAAAAGAAACAAAAGAAGAATGGGTCATCAAGTGAAAACCTCACTGAGGTGCTTTTTGACTATGAAAAAGTAAAAACAAAGGATGTATCTGACAGTGAAAACCTTGATACAGCACTAGAAGATGGGGACATTCATCTTCCCCTTGTAGGAACATGACTATCTGAGCAATCTTCGATTCTCATTGAAGAAATGCAAGAGGTGAACCTAGGGACAGAAGAGATTCCAAGAATAACCTATGTTGCTAAATCTTTATTTGAAGCAGAATACACCACCATTGTTCGAATTCTCTATGAAGGGATTATCAACTTTGCATGGGCTTACTCTGATATGCCTGGCTTAGATCCCAATCTTGTTGTCCACCATCTGGATGTTCGTCCAGAGACTAAACCTGTCAAGCAGAAGCTCCGAAAAATGCACCCACAAGTGGCGTTATTGGTTAAGAAAGAACTGGAAAAGTTATTGGATACTGGTTTTATCAAGCCCATTGACTACTCTGATTGGATCTCTAATATTGTACCTATTGCTAAACCCAATGGAGACATCAAGATTTGTACAGATTTTCGCGATCTCAACAAAGCTTGCCCAAAAGACGACTTCCCCTTGCCTAACATCGACATGTTAGTCGACATCACTATGGGACATGAGATGTTATCCCTCATGGATGGCTTCTCTAGCTATCAGATCCGGATTGCCCCCAACGATCAACATAAAACCGCTTTTACAACACCTTGGGGTACTTTCTGTTATAATGTCATGCCCTTTGGTCTCAAAAATGCAGGGGCAACATATCAACGGGAAATGATGATTATATTCCATGATCTCATTCACATCATCATGAAAGACTATGTCGATGACCTACTGGCAAAATCTAGAACCAGGGAAGAACACCCTACCATTCTGAAACAGATCTTTGAGCGCTTAGAAAAATACAAGCTTCGACTAAATCCAAAAAAGTGTGTATTCGGTGTCACATCAGGGAAACTCCTGTGCTTCATAGTGTCCCACAGAGGCATTGAGGTTGACCCATCTAAGGTGAAGGCTATCATGGATATGCCTCCTCCAAGAAACTTGAGACAATTAAGGAGTCTTCAAGGGAAACTACAATCCATCTGCCGCTTTATAGCCCAACTTGCAGATAAATGTCAGTCATTTGCCCACCTTCTCAAGAAAGACACCAGTTTCAAGTGGAATCAATAGTGTGAGTTGGGCTTCGACATGCTCAAAGGATATTTGGCTCACCTGCCGATCTTGCTGCCACCTATCCCTGGCAAACCCCTCTTGTTGTACATATCAACCACATCAGTAGCATTGGGGGCATTATTGGCACAACATGATGAATCTTCAAAGGAACGGGCGATCTATTACATCAGTCGCACACTGGCCGGGTATGAACTCAACTATTCACCAATGGAAAAGGCCTGTCTTGCTGTGGTCTTCAGCACACAAAAGCTACGCCACTATATGCTAAGCCATCCTATAAAATTAATATCCAAAGTCGACCCCCTCAAGTACCTGCTATCCAAGATAGTCGTGACTGGTCGAATGGCTAAATGGATCATGCTCCTCAGTGAGTTTGATATAGAATATATGGACAGAAAAGCCATTAAAGGAAAAGTAATAGCTGATCAGTTGGCAGATGCCCCATTAGTGGATGCTTATCACATAGAAACTGAATTCCCAGATGAAGGAGTCTTTGCAGTCTCAGAAACCACCACCTGGACATTGTACTTCGATGGATCACACACCCATAATGGATCGGGGGCAGGAATCTTGATTATCACTCCCCAAGGCAACTACATACCGAAATCATTCAGACTAGCTTTTCCTTGCACCAACAACATCTCTGAATATGAATCCCTTCTCACCGGCCTCAGAATTGCAGTTCAATGGCACGTCACCCACTTGCAAGTTTTTGGTGACTCCCAGTTAGTCATAAAACAAGTCAACGATGAGTTTTTGACAAAAGATGAAAAGTTGTTGCCTTACAAATGCATGGTGGATGACTTCAAGAAATATTTCACTACCATCCAATTTGAGCAGATCCCAAGACTCCAGAATAAGGCAGCAGATGTTATGGCTACCATTGGTTCTCTCCTCGACATGCTGAAAGATTGCATAAATTGTCAGTTCCTAGTTGAGCAACTCCTAATCCCAGCGTATGATATCCTTGAGAATGACATGGTGTGTGCTATTGTAGGTCCTGAATCCCCTTGGTACCATGACATTTACACCTACATTCATGACAACACCCCCCCACTTGATCTCACACGAAACCAACGTAAATCATTTATCCAATGCACATCTTGTTATACCATTATCAGTGATACACTTTATTGACATGGGTATGATGGAACTCTCCTTCGTTGTCTAGACGAAACTGAAGCCCGCACAACATTAACAAAAGTGCATAGCGGTATTTGTGGGGCCCATTCTAATGGTATGGCCCTAGCCAAGCGGATTCTCAGAGCAGGATACTACTGGCCCATAATGGAACATGATGCTTGTGAGTATGTCAAAAAGTGTCTTCTATGCCAACAACATGCAGATCTGATTCACGCTCCAGCACAAGATCTCCAACCCATCACAACACCTTGGCCATTTTCACAATGGGGTTTCGACTTGATTGGCAAGATCTACCCTCCATCTTCAGATGGTCACACCTTTATCATCACAGCCACTGAATACTTCACCAAGTGGGTGGAAGCCATTCCACTCACTCAAATCACTGGTGTTCAGATCTCTAAGTTCATCCTCTATCATATTCTCTGCAGGTACGGTATCCCCTCTGCCATCATCACCGACAACGGAAAACCATTCAAAAATAAGTGCATGAAATCCCTTTGTGACACATATCATATCAAACATCGCTGGTCCACTCCCTATTACCCCCAAGGTAATGGACAGGCAGAAGCAACAAATAAAACATTGATCAAAATCATTAAGAAGATGGTCAATAGCACTGGCCGTGATTGGCACCTCCATATCCATCCTGCTCTTTGGGCCTACCATACATCCATCCGCACCCCTACTGGAGCCACTCCATATTCTCTTGTCTATGGCGCTGAGGCCATCTTGCCAATCGAAGTTGAAATCCCTTCACTCTGCATCTCCCTCAAGAATCTCATCACTGATGAAGACACTCGGGTGGCACGCTTGGCACAATTGGAATTGCTCAATGAAAAGAGAGTCAAGGCTTATACCCATCTACAAGCTTACCAACATCGACTCAAAAGGAGCTACAATAAGAAAGTCCACCCTCACCAATTCGAGATTGGTGATTTAGTCCTAAAAGAAAATCAGCGGAATCAGCAAGATCGAGAGAAGAAAGGTAAGTTTGAAGCAAACTAGTTGGGCCCTTATGTCATCACCTCCAAGTATGGTTCTAGTGTCTACAGGCTCTCTACCCCTAAAGGTGAGCCTTTGGAGGAACCCATCAACATCATACATCTAAAGAAGTTCTACACTTAGATCAGCTGGGGTATCCTTCTTGGTAAAAGTCAAAAATACAAAAAAAATTAAAAAAATCCAAAAATCCAAAATAGTAAAGAGAAATAATTCATCCTATGGTGCAAACCACCCCTGTGTGGCACCTTGGATATGTATGATTGGTGAAAACCTGGCAACGGGTGCCTCTCGTATAGGGCTGAATCATTATCTACTGAGCATCCTAGTTACTCTATGGCTTACCCACCAATTCCTCAATCCCCATATCCTCCCATCTGCTTGCATCACCTCATCACTTGGTATATTTTGGTTGAGCATTGGATGACTGTCATCCGCTATCCAACACCTTGAGCTTATTATCCTAATCTGAGTTTGTCCCATCTCTTTTGGTCTGTCTCCATCTTGGTCTCATCGTGTCTCCCTCCGAACTACGTTGCCCCTGCGCTTGCACGTAGGCAAGGTTGATCTTTTGATCTACCCCCGGGGCTTCTCTGTGTCTTCATCCCCCATCTTTTGTCATCGTCACCCTCTTTCCGCTTTTCTCATCATCCCCTCTTGAACTACGACGCCTTTGCGCTTGCACGTAGGCAAGGCTAATCTTTGGATCGGCCCCCGAGGCATTTTCTCCTTCATCACCTATCCTCATGGTCCGCTTTCTGATCTTATCCATCTTCGATCTTTTGTCATGTCCAAACTACGTTGCCCCTGCGCTTGCATGTAGGAAAGGTTGATCTTTTGATCTACCCCTGGGGCTTGTGTCTGTCTTGATCTTCCATCGGTCCACTTCCCACTCTTTTATCATGAACTACGAGGGCTCTGCACTTTCGCGTAGGAAAGGTTGATCTTTGATCAACCCTCAAGGCCCTAGGTCTTTAGGTTGTGTCTCATCCTCTCATTGTCAGGTATGTCCCTATCGTCATTGATTCTTCACAAACAAGGTCTCCTCGTATCAAGAAATCTATCCAATGGCAATTATCCTGCATCATCTAGGTCACTTTAGCTTAGTATCCATTATCGGTCTTAACAAGATGCATCCTTCCTAACATACCACATCAACCCCATCCATCCCTGGGATCTTATGGCAAAGGATGCTTGTAATTTATTAATATCTTTTGGTACTTTTGGCTTTTGTTTATCATTTGAGCTCCCTATAACCACTAGTCAAGATCGCCACGATCCTTCATATTGTGGTGTGTTTTGCCTAGTTAACATAGGGATATCTCTTGAATTTTGTTTTTGTCTGCTGGGATGCCCCACATGGTACCCATCGGGATTCTTTTCAGACCCTGTGTTATGTGGGGGCATCTCTTTGTGCTTGTGGTTATTCCAATACCTGGCCTGACCAACGTCATTGCGACTTTGGTGTATTGGGATATCCTTCTTGTTTGTCGTGTTTGTTTTCTGCATTTGACATTAATCCATCTTGGTTTGCATACCCTAATGTCCGATGTCTTATGCTATAGCAAAAATCAGTGCTCTAAAGGATGGAAAATTGCATTCATGTTGCATTTCATCTCATGTTGCATATTCCCTCTTCATCCTATCTTGCCCCTACATCTATGACTTGTGGTTTTGGTTGTGCAAACTCTCATTCACTCTTACTAACTTTTCTTCTCGGGATCCTTACGGTCTTTGACAGATACTACAACCCCCACATCCTACACCTATCATCTACCCAGTGATACTTATGTCCACAATCATTAGGTCAATTTATCCATTTACATTAAACATTCATTCATTTGCATTCACATCAATTCATTAAGTTCATTAACATCCATTCATTTATCCATTTACATTCACATCAATTCATTAAGTTCATTAACATCCATTCATTTATCCATTTACATTCACATCAATTCATTAAGTTCATTAATATCCATTCATTTATCCATTTGCATTAAATCCATTAAGTTCATTCACATCCATACATCCATTCATTTATCCATTTGCATTAAATTCATTAAGTTCATTCACATCCATACATCCATTCATTTATCCATTTGCATTAAATTCATTAAGTTCATTAACATCCATACATCCATTCATTTATTCATTTGTATTCACATCAATTCATTAGGTCCCTATTACTCACCTCGTTAACACAATTGCATTACCATTCATAAATCATTTAACACAATCACACATGCATAAGTAAAACATCAACATCACATAAAACATCATATACATATGCATAACATACATACTATCATAGGAACATCACATAAAATATCATATGCATACCATCCATCGCCAAAATGTGTGACATATTATCAATGGGACCATCACATATCATCATCATAATAATACATTGTCCATATCCAAAATATGGTCATCACATATACACCTCCATATCATGCTCAAAATAAGGTGCATCTGAAGATATGCACTACTACCATCTGGTACCTGTCAACAACACCTGCATCCTGTCATCTATCCTCAGCATGTCTTGAGTTGCCCACATCTGACCTCTGCGGAGACTCGGGTACTGGCCGCCTGTGTGTCGAAGTCCCCTGGGACTCATGCCCTGGAGTCCCAAACTGAGGAGGAGCCGACTGGAAATCATTGTACCCTCTGGTCCGTGTACCTAACGACTATGATGGTGCCGACATCTGAGGTGTCTACCTAACATACCGCGCTGTACGCTGTGCTAGATCTGGCACTACCTGCTCCTGCATATAGTCATCTCTCTGCCCAACCTAGTACCGAGCGGCATTCTACTCATGCATGTACCTATCCCTCTCTCTGCTCATGGCTCATCGCTCCTGCTCCCATGCCTCCTGTGCTGCTATCAATAAACGTATCTGCTCTGTGGATCTGTCCCTCTCTGCACGCATCGTCTCTAGCATAGTCTCATCACTCGGCCCTCGACATGCCCGCATCTATGCTATATCCCCCTCAACATTCTCTGCTCGACCCACTGTTGTGTCTCTCTGAAACTGCAGAATCTGGACCTGTCTCCATAAACTGTCCCTGTCTCCCTAGAGTGCCTACATCTGTCCCTGTAAACTCTCTCTCTCTTCCTGTAGAGCCTGCACTTGTCCCTATGCACTCTCTATCTCCCGCTGCACCGTCTCCAGTCTAACCTCTGCGGCCTCGGCCCTCACCCTCATCTCCTCTGCAGATGCCTTTGCCATATATGCCCTCTCTTGCAGTGTCATCCTCTCATCCTGAAATCCTGCCACCTGCAGTCTCAATGTATCCATCTCCCCTCCTCTTGCTGACTCCGGCTGCCCTCGCATCTGCGCAATTGTCATCGCTACCTCTAGCCTGTCTCGGTCCCATTTCACCTAAGCCAGCTCCTCCTGTGCTCTCTCCTTCTCTACTCGCATCTCATCTCTCTCTCTCTCTGCAGCCAATGCATCTGTTGTGAGCTGACTCACCACCCGATCAAACATTATATCCTCTCTATCCTGTATCCTCCGTACCTCCATTTCGCCCTCCTCACCTCCTCCTCTAACACCCATATCCTAGCCTGGGCCCCTCTCAATAAAATCACTGGATCGTCAACTGCGGCTGTTGGTACTATGGCTAACGGCTCCATCGCCAGTACATCCGGGTCCATCCTCCCCCCCTCTCTCTCCTCCTACATTGACTCCATTGCCAGTACATCCGGGTCCATCCTCCCCCTCTCTCTCTCCTCCTGCACCGGCTCTGTCTGGCTCATCAACCGAATCCTCTGCAGCTGTCCATTCCTCCCCACCCTCATCAGTCTCCTACCCTCCTGCTCAATTGGCTAGACTCTCCCCTGACGACTGCTCTTAGGCCTCTCCCTGGGCTGTCCTGTACCATCCACCACCCTCTTTGCCTCATCCTGTGGATCTTTGGCTCTCCCCTCCACCGACAGCTCTGAGACTCTCCCCTCCTCCTGCTCAACCCTCACCTGCACCCGCCTTCGTCATACTCTAACGCCAATCCCTCGCTGAGCAATTCTCCCCTCCACCACCCGAAGCATCTTCACCTCTGGCTCACTCTCCAATCTCACCACCTCTATCTCCTCCTCCCCATTCGCTCTTCCTGCCTCCATCTCCTCTACCACAACTCCCCTCGGCTTCCTCAGCCTCCTCTTGACTCTACCCCTCCTCGTCGGCTGATCTCCAGCAACACCCCCCTCCGCACCACCACTCTCAGGTCCCTCCTCATCCTGTCTCTCATCCTCCTATCCCTCATCTTCCTGTCCACCCTGCTCCACCTCCTCCTCCTACTCATCCCCTGGCCCCCCTCCAAGGCCCCCACAGCCAGCATCTCCGGTGTAACCCTACCCCATCAATGGTTGCGAAACCACCGACCATACCGATCTGTCACTCCAGCATCCTCTAAACCCTACCACCTCCCTAGATAGGGCACCCCACCTGCCATCACCCATGATGCCCTCACGTCTCTCGCTGCCAATGCCGCCCCCCAAGGTACCTCCCTGGTAAGCCGACGAAACATCACCGACGCTCCTGGAATGTCCTGCACCAGTCCGAACTGTCGTCCCACTCAGTCAGGATGATGTAGCTCCATTATGTACCTCGAGCTCCCAATCAGGTAACATCTACACAGGAAGAACCCTCGCTGTCTCTCCTCCTCGGTCTTCCATCCTCTAAACTGCCGAAACATATATGGCCGCCATATAATATCCTCTCTCCGTAAATCATCAAATGCCCTTCTCCACCGCTCCACCTCTCCCTATGTCTCATACCGGAGGATACAACCCCTGGCTGCCCCGAACTGCCACGCCACTGGCTCTCTGTCATCCAAATCCCCTCCCCTGATCACTAAGGGCCTCGTCACCGCGATGTGCGTCCATCCCCATACCTGCAGTAGCATCTGGTGTGTCAAGCTCTGCCCTCTCCGATAGCAGATCACGTGCATATCCCGATATAATTGAGCCAATACGCATGACCCCCAAGAGAATTGCCCATCCCCCCACTCGACAATATGTCGAATCACCCCCATATACCGTAAGCTGCAGAAACGCCTACTTCGGTCTGGCAATAGAATCCCGCTGATCAAACAACATAGAAATAGTGGTAACGCCGACACTCCTAGATCCAGGCATTTGTCCACATCCAACCCCCCCTCTGTATCGGTAGGTCATCGCGCCCAAACAACACCAGAATGGTCTCATCGAACTGCTCTCCTCTTAACTCCCCCTCACACACTAACCATCCCGCTATCGGTAGCCTCAAGATATGCCACACATCCTCCAGTGTAATTGTCATCTCTCCAGTCGGCAAATGGAACGTTGATGTAGCTGAGCTCCACCTCTCTATCAGGGCGGTCAACATTGCCCAATGAGCCCTCATCTTCGGAAACTACACCAAGTGCAATAAACCCACCTGCTCTAGAGCTACATGGTCTGCTCCATTCATCGTCTCAATCGACGACGCCAACACCTCCGGCCTCTGCTTATGAGTCCGCACTCTGCCAAAATTGTGCAAAATTTTCATCCCCCTATCAGAAAATTTTTTTTGGTCTCCAAATTTCATCTCCCCTCTCTTTCTTTTTCATTGTCTTCCCTTCCCCCTCCCCTTGCGGCGAGGAGAACCTGCCCATGGCCTGCCGGGGCGAACCCACGCCTACAGCAGGATGACCCCGCCCACGGCCCGTCGGGGCGGTTAACGCAGCGGGGTGGCCCCACCCGTCGGACGTCGGGCACCCACTGATTAAATGCGGGGTCATTGGGGTGCACCTCACCTTTGGGCAATCATGTACATTTTTGCGCCGCATCCACCGATTGGCGATTAGGTCACGGGGCTGACCGGCTTAAGCTAAGCCACATGGGGCAATACCGCCGCGGCTCTGGAGTATCGCTGGAGAGGAGGAATTAAGCCCTCCGATAAGTTTTTCTAAAAATGACATATTTTTTTAAAATCAAAATTTTTTTAATTCCGTCTTCTACCCATTTTTTCATTTTTTCCTACCCACAAAACCCATATTTTACTTTTTTAATAACTTATTTGAAAATGCGTTAAAATTTCAATTTAATGCATGGTTGGTTTTGTCGCTTACCTGGTGGGGCCCATCCTGCTGTCGGTACGCCCGTCGAACCTCATCTATCCGATGGACGATCTAGGTGTCATTATCTTCCGGCATTTTCACTTCTTTCTGCTCGCTTTTTCTCTTCTTCTCTCAACTGCTACAGTGCAAATGAGGTGAAGTAATTTTCAAAATTACCTTATATTAACTTTTAAAAGGTACTTTTTACTTTTTATTTATTCTTTTATTCCTCTAATTAATCTCTTTTCTTCCCGAGGTTGCCATTTGCACTCCGTTTGTCCGATTGATTTCGTTCAAAAGGAAAACTTGCCTGATTTTTTGCCCTCTTTCCAACCATATCATCCATTTCTTCCTATCGAGATGTTTCCCGAGACCCTTCTTTTTCCCCCGTCACCCTCTCGAGGGGGCATACCCTTCACATTTACCAATTTTTTTGACCATAATCAACACCTTCCATGATTGGGGCATCTTCATCCATTCCTCATTAATTGAACAATTCAGATCCTTTTTCCCACGCTGGGGCATTTTCTTTCGGTCACTTCTTCTAGTCATCTGCACTTTCTTTTCTTCGAAGCATTGTTATTCTAATGATACTTCGAAGAGGGGCAAAATGTAGACATCCAAATTTGATCACTCCCATATGATCAAAATCATCTACTTTATTCATCTATTCCATTAACAGTAATTAAATAATTTATTTAATCATTATTTCATTTTCTACCTAAGGTTCCTAAAGTATCTAATTAAATAAATTAAATACTTTACCTTACCCCATTTTCTTCTCTAAATTAAACAAATATGACAGATTATTTAATTTAGTCATTTAACCCATTTGGATTAAAATCAATTTTTAATTCATTTTTTCTCTCTCCTTGTCACATTCTCCATAACCCTCTTCTAATCCAGATTAAATTAATTAATCTGTGATTAGGATGTGCACCACTTAATCTCGATTAAGTGTCACATCCTCCATAATCTCCCACTTGCCTCTAATCTCCCATTAATTACCTTAATCCTGTGTTTGCACAACCTTAATCAAAATCATTAGCCACATTTGGCTTACCTTTTTTGATCAACCTTCCCACTTACCATTTTTGATATAGACTCCTTTCCCCATGTGAATTTTTAATTCACATTTATTCAACCAAGGTTCCTCTCTTCCCCATGTGAATTTTTAATTCACTTTTATCTTTCCAAGGTCTTTCCCATCCCCATGCAAGATTCTAGAAGCCTTGCCTTGTCACCTCACATGTGCTGGAGGCTTCTAGAACCTTGGACTTGTCACATCTCCCACATGTGACAAATCTCCCACATGTGACAAATCTCCAGCTTTTTGGAGACCTCCTTTTATCCAATGAATCCTCCATTAAATGTAAATTTTTAATTTACATTTATTCTTCCCATACATTTCCCCTTTTCCCATGAAGATTTTTGAAAAATTCTAAAATTCCTCAAAAGTCTCTTTCATCCTCATTTGGGGACAAGAAGTTCCTTTTTGAAGAAATCTTCTTATTCCCCAATGTACTTCAAAGGTACTTGTCTTTCATCCACCTCATGTGCTTCCCTTCCACCTCTTGTCCTTCTCTTCCACCTCATTCCCACATCACTCCACCTTAGGACATCTCACCCTCCACATGTCAAGATGTGAGGGCTTGTGAGTCCTCAACTCACCATAGCCCTTCATCTTGATCTTTGTTGGATCAATCCCAACCGTTGAATTCTCTAGAGAATTCAATTTGGCCTATAAATACCCCTTCAATTCCTTCATTTTAGGGGATCAAGTCTTTTGCAAATAAACTCTTGCAAAATTGTCATTCAAGCTCTCATCCATTTTAGCATCCATATTGCATCAATTCATCTTGCATTCATTCAAATCCATTGCCATCCAAGGAGCACACAAGACTTCAACATCAAGGGCCAACCAAGGAAGCAACAACATGAAGGTATAACAACAATTTATTCGTTTATCTTGCTTTCATATTGTTCATTTTTTTAGGCTAATCATTGAGGTGCCCTATTATTTTGTTGTTTCTCTTTATTGCACTATTAGTTTTATCTAACATCTCACACTTTAGGAAGCATCATTTTATTAGGATCACAATAACAATTCAAAATAAATTGATTAAAGTACCGAGTTCTCAGTGTAAAGATGCAAATCTGAAAGAGACATCTAATATGAAATTGTAAGTTGTGACTCTTGGTATTCCATAGTTGGCTTCTAGTATGGAGGTGGTCTTCTATAAGTAGATTCTAGTGTTATTTCTTAAAATGAGCTGATATTAGTCTCATGATTGTACTTACAAGAACTTGTATTGATCTCGTATTGATGCTCATATGAACTAAATATTTGTAAATGATTAACAATATAAAAAAAATGACAACTTAAACAAGTGTATTAACTAACTTCTATAAATATTAAAGTAGAAATAACCTAACCTACTAAAAGTGAAAACCTTAGAATCCCATCCATGTAATCTAATTGTTAAAGGTGTTGAAACACAATCACATGCATGAAAGGATTGTTTAGAAAATAATATTTTTAATAAAGTCTTTATGTTATTTTTGAATGGTTTAATACATGGTAATGAATTGAAAGCATGCATTTCCATAGTCTATATTAACAATTAGTAACATATTTTTGGATTTGATTGTGTGCAATTTTTTATCATCAACATTTCAAATCAAATTACATAATCCATCATCAACATGAAATAGTTAGAGAAGAGAGGAATGATAAACTACATGGTAATGAATTTAGAAAATTTGTGTGATTTTTGTAATATAACTATTTATTATGTGGCTCCTTCACAATCCAAGGCAAAAATTTAAAATAATGGGTAAGCAAAAGATATGTTTATACAATAATATTTCAATAACGAAAAATTGATATCTAATAATATTCATAACATTTAGAGTAAGATTTTTTTTAGAGCCACAACTAATTGATAATTTTTAGGAGAATGTTTAAATTTTAATTTTAGTAGGAGGAAAAATAAACGAATATGATTGATGGTTTGAAAATTATTGATTAAAATTCAATCTAAATTAATTGAGAATGATATGTCAATATTTTAGACAACTCATATCATTGAAATCAAATAGTGACAATTGCATTTTATTATTAGTAGATTGATTTTGAAATTTTAGGGTGAAGAAAAATAAAATGAACATCTTTAATTTATTAAGTCTTAATTATTGTTTGTATAAATTATTATAATATTTCAATCAAGACTGACTAATAAATAACTAGATAGATGAGATAAAATAGAGATATATTTTTTAAAATATTTAATATCATTATTTACATCATTTTTATTGAAGAGCTATTTTATTTTCTATAGTAAAAAATTAAATAATGAAATGCAAGTAAGTAATTATAAAATATTTAATATATTGTGTTTCACTTTCAATTATTTTATAATTTTTGACTGATTTTTTTTATTTAATAAGACATCACTAAAATTATATTTATTATTAAATAACATCCAAGACACCATATTTATTATATTGCTATTAGGGTTCAACAGTCAAACTCATTGACCCATAATTCATGAATAGTGGTTCACGCCAACTCAATACCTCCTACTTATCAATATATTTATTATTAAATATAAATAATTTGACTTGAAAATGACTCATATATATATATAGACTAATCATGTTATTTAAATCTACCCAAACTACCATTCAACTTAATAAACACAAATTAGTTAAAAGAACTTTGGTTTTAATCTACCCTAATTATTTGTCTTATCATTTGTGGGATGAGGTGTGATCTTTAACGGCTAATATTAAGCAAAATGATTTGTTACGGTAGATAGTGTGTTCCTTGCTTGGAAAAGACCACTTTTATCTAATTTCATGATTCACACATAAATTGGGGCCCTCACATGATTGATCTATAATCTACTTTATCTCATCCGCCTTGGCGTACAATCCTTCTCTCAACTACCTCGCTTAACTAATTGGCAATAAATAACATTCAAGAAACCAAAAGGTTTGTTGAAATGGTTATTTAGGTTTTATTTTTTTAAGAGATTCAAAAGAACAGAAAATAATTATTAAATTTAGATTTTTTAATAAAAATTTAAATTTATAATAATAATTTTATAGGAAATTAAGTTTATAAATGATTAAGGATTTAGATTGAGAACATGATCATTATTATTATTATTTTTATAAAAAGATAATTATATTATGGTATATAGGAGATTAATATATTGATATAAATGAATTAAGATTAGTATAGACATCTTAAATGCATTTCTAAAAAAAAAGCTTAGAGCTATCAATTTGAATTTATTTTATTAGCAATATTATTGCAATGAGTTTTGTTAATTAGTTATTAATAAATTGGTTTTGAACCAATTAAAAACTAACATTTTTATCTTCGTCAAATTAAATTAATTTTTCTAAAGTGAATATGTAAAATATTTAACTTTAGAAAATTTAAAAATTATTTCTCTTGAACATGATTGACTAAAAAGTTTGGGACATTATATAACCCGATTTTTAGGAAAAATGAAAGTAAACTATTTTTTTAAGAATAGATTTTACTCCAATTTTAACTTAATAAAAGCATCTCATTTTAATATATAACTATATTATATTAATAATTTTAAAAAATAAACTATTATAAAAAATATTTAGAAACTACATTGTAAAATATAAACATAACATAATAATAAACTTATAAACATAACATGACAATGGTGACGATGGCTAACGTACCATCATGGCCGTCAGCTGAGCAAACCTGTACGACAGAGGGCTCTGGTTTAAGCATCAAAAAGAGAAACGGTGATCGATCGCACAAGGCCTATCAACCAAATTAGATATGCTCATTAATGGAATGCTAAATGCCAGTGGTGAAAGAGATATTTTAATTGGTTATATTAAAATATTATATTATATTATATTATAATATTTTTGTCATCATTTTTTTGATTTGTTATTATTTAAATTAAAAATTTAGCAATTAAAATTTATTTTTTATGAAAATGCATAATATTAATTTATATTAAAGATGTGAGCATTTTAATATTTATATTACATTAATAGAAATATTTTTTAGAAGATTTTAATATTTCTCGATTAATATTTAAATTATTTTATTTTATATTATGGTTTGACTTAGGGTTAAAATTATGCTTTAGAAATTATTGTTTGCATGTTAAGGTCAGGGTTAGGTTCAAAGTTAGGTTTAGGGTTATGAGAAACAAAGTTAGTATTAGGGTTAGATCAGGGTTTAAGGTTAGGTTTAAAGTTATAATTATGGTTCAAATTAGAGATGGGATTAGGGTTAGGGTTTTTTATTATAGTTAGGGATGTGGTTAGGATTATACTTTATGGTTATGATTAGGGCAAGGTTAGGGTTATGATTATAGTTAAAAATTTAGGGTTTAAAGTTAGGTGTATTGTTATAGTTAGTGTTATGACTATGGTTAGGGTTAGATATAAGTTTAAGGTTACGATAATGATTTAAGATTTATTGTTAGGGATAGGGATAGGGACAGGGATAGGGATAGGGATAGGTGTAATGCCCCACCACACACACCCCAAAGGACAACATAACATCCCACAATTACAACACAATACTTTTTTTTAAAGTAAGCCTATCATGAAATGTAAACCATCATACAACTCTAATATTGATACGGTCATGCATAAACAATATCTGACTAGTCCTTTGGGGTGACATGACTACATTACGTTGTGAACGTTTCTAACTTAACACGAATCCTATAACGATGACAACTATGCACATGCTTTCATTTAAAAACCTTTATATATAAGAAATGAACCATGTACATACATCCATAAACATGCATAAACATACATGTACATGATCACTTGATAATATCAAAAGATACATCCATTACATTTGTCAGATGAATACACATCGATCCAAAGATTACATAATTGTAGATATTTCCACAGATATAACACCTCAAAAGTGCATTAAATGCGAACCAACGATTACAACACCATACCCATGCATGAGATAGATGATACATGATACATCAACTTCCCTTATAACAACAAGAATGATTCCATAATTACATAATGAAATACATCAGAAAAAAATATAGTACATAGCACCAATACTGTCACCAACACTGGAAAGCTTAGGAACCACTACAACCAGTACAATTTTGCACATCACAATCATCGGTAGGGAACCCAATGGAGTGCATAGCACGTTCCACTCGACCATGTGGATCCTAAGGTCCACCCCCTGTGCTAGGAGATGACAAGAGGACCCACAACATACAACAATAAAGTGAACAAGGCTGACAAGACTCCACAACCAAAAGTCAACAAGCCAAAACATAGAATCAATCACTTCCAGAGATAGATGAACAATGAGGGGGGAACTACAAACATACAAAGTTGCTAAAGGGAAGTGTTTCATCTCATGGCTCGATATGAGTTACCCAATGTGGATCTTCCTAGGTCTCGGCCTCCATTCTGGGTTACCCTAGTGACCTCAACCAATGTGATAACCCCTTCTTATCATGGTATATGAATTTCCACAATTATGTTACTACTGTGTAAGTAGTATCAATCTCAGTTCATCTCATTTACTTATTAATTCTGAGCATGTGTTTGTTGGGTTATCTTGTCCAAGTTTCTAGGTTTAAAACTTATGACTAGGAGCTCAGTGATAATGTGAACAGGCCGATGCAAAATAGAGAATGGTTTATTGCCAAGAGCCCAACAAAGTCAATATCCAATAATAATGGTAAGGAACCACAATGTTCAATTAATTTGGAAGAAAATGAATCCAACCGGACAATCCAGTTATTGTCTTAGATTTAATGTACAAGAATATATAATGAAATCCAATCAATGGAAAATCTCCTAGTACAATTTCAATGGATGGCCTTTCCTCTGAATGCCTAGAGGATACATCTTTCCTTCTCAAGCCCGTAGCTTATGTATATAGGATCCTTGTGCCTCACTCCCCTCTTATCGAAACTAGATTTTACATCATTTCCTATGTTCTGTGATTCTGGTAAGAGGTGATTACTCCCTTTCTCACCTACGTGCTTGGTATTTTGGTGTCTCAGAGTCTTATCTCATATTACCGAAGGATTCTCTTTGATTCTCGGATACTCCCCAGTGTTCGCTTTTTCTCTCTTGCATTGCTTGACCCTCTTGTGTGGATCACATTGCGAGCTGAGTGGACTATTCAGTGTTTCCCTGTTAGCGCACAGCCTTGCTATTCTCTCTTCCTGCCTTCTTGACTCCTAAGCTCCTGTCTTTATACTTGTTCCTCCTTGTGCCCCTTCCAATGGTTCTTCCCTTCAGTCACGCCTACAACCTCATGCCATTGTCGTTTCATTTGGTTGCATCGAACAATTGCTTAGTAACAAATATTTGTTTTATTATAGTTAAATGTATATCTACAGATATATTCGAATATGCTTTATTTAAGAGATTTATATATTTAATATATTTTATTTAAAGTATATAAATGTTTATCATTTATTTATCATGTAAATGTTATATAAATACATTTTATTATTTATTTAATAAAATATTTATTATAAATTTTTATTATAAAGTATGTAAATGTATGATTATATAAATGTTTATTATTTATTTAAATACATTTTATTTATCAAAATATATAAATGTTTATTATTTTATCATGAAAATATATTTATGATTTATTATATTTTTAAATATGTTTTATTTATCATTAATATGTAAATGTTTATTTGAATAATGCAGAAATAATATAAGATATACTTATCTTAATGATTTCAGAAGAATGGGAACATCACAAGTCTCCCCCACTTGATATTGCTTGTCCTCAAGCAATTCTTGTACCTCTTCCTTGTCTGTCTTGGCTGGTGCAGTGGTCTTCGTCCTGGAAAAAGATTGTAACATCTTGTTACACCTACTCTCTTTCCAGGCCTTCTGGATACCCTCCTAGGGAGTGTATCCAGCCTTAAATCTTGGGAAAAATTTACCTCTTCCTAGGCCTTCTAGATGCCTTTTTAAGGGAATCCGACCTTAAAATCCCAGGAAAGATTGTGACATCTCTTCCTAGGCCTTCTGGATACCTTGCTTAAGGGTAACCATCCTTAGAATCCGAAGAAGGGTGGTAACACCGCTTCCTAGGCCTTTTGGATACCTTGTTTAAGGGTGTCCAACGTTAGAATCCCAGGGAAAGATTGTAACATCTATTCCTAGGCCTTCTGGATACCTTGCTTTAGGGTAACCAACCTTAGAATCCTAAGAAGGGTTGTAACACCTCTTCCTAGGCCTTTTGGATACCTTGTTTAAGGGTGTCCAACCTTAGAATCCTAGAGAAAGATTGTAACATCTCTTCCTAGGCCTTTTGGATACCTTTCGTAAGGGTAACCAACCTTAGAATCCTAAGAAGGGTTGTAACACCTCTTCCTAGGCCTTCATACCTTGTTTAAGGGTAACCAGCCTGAGAATCCTAAAAAGGGCGGTGACACCTCTTTCTAGGCCTTCTGGATACCTTGTTTAAGGGCATCCAACCTTAGAATCCTAGGAGAAGGTTGTAACACCTCTTCCTAGGCCTTCTGGATACCTTGTTTAAGGGTATCCAACCTTAGAATCCTAAGAAAAGGTTGTGGCACCTCTTCCTAGGCCTTATGGGTACCTTGTTTAAGGGTACCCAACCTTAGAATCCTAAGAAAAGGCTGTGACACCTCTTCCTAGGCCTTTTGGATACCTTTTCTATGGCTATCCAGCCTTAGAGTTCTTATATGTATTATAATGTATATAGTCCTCAAGTTCTATCCTCAAGATTGTTTTTATTTATCTTGAAGATATTACATTCATAAGCTCATTACTTTTTCTAGTCAAGGGCCATCATATTGTGTCATTTCTGACATTGTTTATCTCTAAGTGCCTCAATAGTTTCTTTTCTTTCCCATGTAGCATCGTCTTCTGGGAGTCCCTTCCATTTGATTAGAAATTTTGTGATGTTCTTGTTCCTTAATTTCCTTTCTCTGGTGTTCATGATAAATTCTGGTTCTAAGGTAAGTTGTCCTTCTTCATCTAATGGAGGTAACTCAGTGCACGGAAGGACTTGCTGCCCTAGGACCTTTTTAAGCCAGGATACATGGAATATACATGGAATACATTGTGGATCTTGCTGTGTTCTGGTAATTCTATCTCGTAAGCAACCTCACCTACTCACCTTATAACCCGGTAAGGACCATAGAAACATGGTTTTAGCTTTTTGGCCCCACTCTTTTTGATTGATGTTTGTTTGTATGGTTGTAGCCTCAAAAAGACTAGATCACCGAATTCAAATGTCCTATATGTGCGGTGATGATCAACATAGATTCTCTGCTGGTTTTGGGCTTGTTGCAAGTTTTCCTTAAGAGTTCTCATGAGATCAATGCTTTTTTGTATGAAGTCTTGAGCACTTTGTACCTTGCTTTCTTGGGTGACCAAATGTCCAAAGGAGGGGGCTTCATATCCATATAGGGCCGTAAAAGGGCTCATTCCAATGGACATGTGGTGGGTGGTATTATAGCAATACTTTCCCAAGTGTAGCCATTTTATCCATGTGGTTTGCTGACTAGTTACATAATTCCTCAAGTAACCATCTATCCATTTGTTAACTATATTTGTCTGCCCATCTGTTTGTGGGTGATAACTTGTACTTGGAGTTAGGTGTGTTCTTGCAAGCCAAAAAAGTTCTTGCCAAAATTGGCTCAGGAATTTACTATCTTGGTCATTGACAATTGTTTTAGGGATCCCATGGAGATGAAAGACTTCCTTAAAGAGTAGTTCTGCCACCTGGGTTGCTTTATATTCTAATGAAATTGCAAAGAAATGGGCATACTTAGTAAGTCTGTCCACTACCACATAAATGTTATCTTTTCCATCTATTTTGGGTAGTCCAATTATGAAATCCATCAAAATGCTTTCCCATTTTTGGTTGGGAATGGGTAGTGGTTGTAATAGTCCTATAGGATGGATTTGTTCTACTTTATTTCATTGACAAGTTAGGCATTCTTGTGCATGTTTGAGCACATCCCATTTTAATCCCTTCCAAGAAAACCCTTCTCTAATCTGTTTATATGTTTTGTAGTATCCTTGGTGGCCTGCCAGAGGACTATCATGGAATTCCTTAATGATTTTGTCTTTCAATTTTGAGCAAGGAACATGAAATATCCTTCCCTTATATAAGATGAGGTCATCCCATACCTTGTACTCTTCATTTGGCCTCCTTCCTTCTAATATTTTAGAGGCTTGCATATCTTTGGTATACTCAATGATAATACCATGTTTCTAGTCCTTAGAGATGCTTATGATGGTGCTGAGGTGGGGGTGTCAGGATAACACATCCGCTACTTCATTGTTGGTTCCTTTGACATATTCTATGTCAAAATCATAGGCTTGTACTTGACTCACCCACTTTTGTTGGTGGTCATTCAAAACTTTTTGATGCATGAAGAATCTTAGGCTATTGTGATCTGTTATGACAATGAATTTTCCACATACTAGGTATTGTCTAAATTTGGCTAGGGCTTGCATAATAGCCAACATATCTTATCATATATGGAGTAGTGCTTATCGGTCCATGTCAACCTGCGGCTTTCGAAGGCTATCAAGTTTTCTTCTGCATAAGAACTATGTCGATTCCTTCTCTGGAGGCATCACATTGAAGCTCAAATGGTAGGGTGAAATCAGGAATGGAAAGGAACGGGAAGGTGCTCATGGTTTCCTTTAGTTGCTCAAAGGCTTGTTGTGCCTAGTCATTCCACATGAAGGCCCCTTTTTTTGTTAAATTTGTGAGAGGGGCGACCACTTTGAAGAAGCCTTTTACAAAATGCCTATAGTAGCTGCATAATCCCACAAAGCCTGTAAGCTGGGTCAACGTCCTTGGCTTGGTCCATTCCTTGATGGCCTTGAATTTATCCTCATCTACGCTTACTCCTTCCACATTGATCTTGTGTCCCAAGTAGAGTATCTCTTCCAACCCAAATTCACACTTTATCATTTTTGTATAAAGAGATTTCGATTCCAAAATACATAAAACTTCTTCAATATGGTGGAGATGCTCTTCCCATGTTTTGCTATAGATCATAATGTCATCAAAGAAGATTAGTAAGAACCTCCTTAGCTGTTGGTGAAAATAATGGTTCATGCATGACTGGAAGGTAGTTGGGGCATTGGTGAGGCCAAAGGGTAAGACTAAGAATTCAAAATGTCCATAATGACATTGAAATTTTGTCTTGGGTACATCTTCCTTTTTCATTCGAATTTGATGATATCCTGAGCATAAGTCTATTTTGGAAAAATATCTTGCTCCATGGAGTTCATCCAATAATTCATCTATCTTTGGGATTGGGTACCTATTCTTGATAGTTTTTTAGTTTAGGGCCCTGTAGTCTATACACATTCGCATAGTGTCATCTTTCTTCTTGACTAACACCACAAATGATGCAAAAGGACTATTGCTTGGTTGAATGTGTCCCATTTCCAACAACTCTTTAATGGTTTTCTTAATCTCTTCTTTGAACTTCCTTGGGTTCTTGTAGGGGGTGGTTATCACTGGTCTTGTTCCTTCATCCAATTCTATGGCATGCTCAAATACCCTCTTTGGAGGTAGGCCTGGGGGAATATCTCCAAAAATCTTGTTATGATTCCTTAAAATAGGTTGGATGTCGATGTGGATTGGTTGATCATGGGATGGTGCTTTATATAGAACCATGCATTGTGTTATCCATTCTCCTTGGCCATGCCTTACAATCCTCTCTATCCTCTTGCAAGATACCACTTTGGGGGATCCATTCAGTAGCCCTTTAAGTGTGATTTCCTATCCATTGTGCTTGAAGAAAATCTCTAAATTTGGGTTATCCATGGTAAAACGTCCTAAGGAGTTTATCCATGACATCCCTAGAATCACATCATTTTGTAAGTTCACTACATAGAAATCTCCTCTTATGGTGTGCCCATCCAAGGTGATCTCGATTTGAGGGATGATCTTTGAACATTGATCTATGGCTCCATTATCAAGTGCAACTTTGAATCCCTTGAAGGTTTTGGTCTCCATTTTTTGCCTTGATACTATATTTTTTCTAATAAAATTGTGGGACGCTCTACTATCCACCAAGGCAATAATTTTCTGCCCTTTTAGTATCCCTTTGATCCGAAAGGGTTTGTGCTCATTTTCTTGAGAGATGATTGCCAAAGTCACTTGTTCATCTAGTTCCCATCTAGCTCTTTTGGTAGGGATTTCTCTTGACTCTTCATCTGATGTTTCCTCTATCTTGTGTATCCGCCCCTTTTTGCATTTGTGGTCTTGCCCCCAAGGTTCCTTGCATTTGAAACATAGGCCTCTTTCCATTAATTCCCTTCTTTGTTTGATTGCTTCCCTGTCAAGGCACCAGTGGCTTGAGATCCATGGTTGTTTGCAAAAGTGACATGCTCTCTTTCTATTATCTCCCTTGGGTGGGTCTTGTTTGGGTTGTGATTTGAATGAAGGAATCCTAGCCTTCTCCTTTGAAGAGCTAGACTCCACTTTCATGGCCCTTTGAATTGCCTCTCCCATGGTTTGGGGCTCCAATGGGTTGACTATGTTCTTTATTGGTTCCTTGAGTCCTTCAATAAATAAGAAGGTGAGCCTTCTTTGAGATATGTTGGGGACCATGACGACTATCTTTTGGAATTCATTTGCATAATCCTCCATTGCCCCTTGTTGCTTAAGTTGGGTGAGTTCCTTAAAATACCACTCGGGGTGCCTTTGATCAAATCTATTAATGAGTTTTTGGGTGAACTCACTATAGGTGGTTATGTTTCGGTGTCCTTTTGTGATGAGTCCATGGTGCCACCAATCATGAGCTATCCCTGATAGATGTAATCCAACAAATTTTATGGAATCCTCTTCGGTCATGGGGTTGAGGGAAAGGTAAGTATCAAGATTTTGGACCCATGATTGTGTAGTGTTCTTCTTGGAGTCATCAAACATAGGTAATATCATCTTGTTAACCCGAGACTTGAGGTCTTTGCTTGTCTGATTCTTTCTCCTGCTTGAGTTGGCTTGAGTTTTTACTTCATAATATTCTTTGAATGGTATGATTTTTTTAATTGTAGGGTCTAATTCAGCATACATGAGTGCAATATCTTCTACACTATATGAATTTTTCCCTTCCATTTCTTCTATGACATTTTCATTAGGGAGAAAAGGAGGCATAGTTGGTCTTAGAGATGAATTTTGGGTTGAATGTTCATTTTCAGAGTGATTTGATTTCACATCTTTTCTTGGATTGGTTCTTTCCTGAGTGTGGTGGTTGTTTATTCTTTGAAGGGCTTGGAGAATTAGCTGATTGGTCTTCTCGAGTTTTTCATTGGTTTGCTCCATAAAAAAAATCAATTCTTGGGCCAATTTATCTGCCATAGTTCCTTTTCTTTCGTAAGTTTGCATTCACTTCTACAGTTTGGAAAGATCATGCTATGATACCACTGTGATAACCCCTTCTTATCATGGTATATGAATTTCTGCAATTATGTCACTATTGTGCAAGTAGTACCAATCTCAGTTCATCTCATTTACTTATTAATTCTTAGCATGTGTTTGTTGGGTTGTCTTGTCCAAGTATCTAGGTTTGAAACTCATGACCAAGAGCTCAATGATAATGTGAACAGGCCGATGCAAAATAGAGAATGGTTTATTTCCAAGAGCCCAACAAAGTCAATATTCAATAATAATGGCAAGGAACCACAATGTTCAATTAATTTGGAAGAAAATGAATCCAACTGGACAATCCAGTTATTGTCTTAGATTTAATGTATAGGAATATCGAATGAAATCCAATCAATGAAAATTATCCTAATACAATTTCAATGGATGTCCTTTCCTCTGAATGCCTCGAGGATACATTTTTCCTTCTCAAGCACATAGCTTCTATATACAAGATCCTTGTGCCTTACTTCCATCTTATCAGAACTAGATTTTATATCATTTCTTGCATTATGTGATTCTGCTAAGAGGTGATTACTCCCTTTCTCATTTGCGTGCTTGTGATTTTGGTGTCTTAGAGTCTTATCTCATATTACCTGAGGATTCTCTTTGATTCTCGGATACTCCCCAGTGTTTGCTTTTTCTCTCTTGTGTTGCTTGAACCTCTTGCGTGGATCACATTGCGGGCTGAGTGGACTGTTCAATGTTTCCCTCTTAGCACACAACCTTGCTATTCTCTCTTCATGCCTTCTCGACTCCTAAGCTCTTTTCTTTATACTCATTCCTCCTTGCATCCTTTCGAACAGTTCTTCCCTTCAGTCGTGCCTACAACCTCATTCCCGTGTCGTTTCATTTGGTTGCATCGAACAAATGCTTAGTAACAGATATTTATTTTATTATAGTTAAATGTATATCTACACATATATTCAAATATGCTTTATTTAAGAGATTTGTATATTTAATATATTTTATTTAAAGATATAAATGTTTATCATTTATTTATCATGTAAATGTTATATAAATACATTTTATTATTTTTTTAATAAAATGTTTATTATAAAGTATGTAAATGTATGATTATATAAATATTTATTATTTATTTAAATACATTTTATTTATCAAAATATATAAATGTTTATTTTAAAAAATGCATTAAATGTTTATTTTTAAAAATATATAAATGTTTATTATTTTATCATTAAAATATATGTATGATTTTATTATATTTTTAAATATGTTTTATTTATCATTAATATGTAAATGTTTATTTGAATAATGCAAAAATAATACAAGATATACTTATCTTAATGATTTCAGAAGAATGGGAACATCACAACTGATCCCCGATCCCCAATCCCCAATCCCCATTCTTACACAGGTGGAATCAACTTACCTTTCTTGAAGACAAGGTAGTTGATTTGCCATTCCAGGCCTTCTCTTCTCATCTCAAGCCTAAACGAGCGCTTTGAGCCATGAGTGAGGCATCCATTATATTTTTTTAATGTGATTACTACCCACCCCCTAACTATTTATTAGGTTGTCACTTAATTAACTCAACTTCCACACGAGTTACCCTAGATACCACTTAGGGTTCTGGCCCCGTGGAAAGCCACACTCCCTACTAGCAATAAAAGTCTAATAGACACAATACCGAGTAAGAAAAATTGCACCACAAGCAATAATACGAAGGTAAGCACAAAAAGATGAGGCATGCACCATCTCACACTAGATCACCATAACAAGACAACTCCCAAGTTCAAGGCTAAAACCCACCAAAATTCAATCAAGTAAAAGAGTAACAGTTCTCAAGGAATCGACAAGAAGAGCCAATTATAAAGAAACATTACTCCCTACCTCTGGAAGCCTAAAACCGGCTACCCATGAACTCTCAAATGAGGGAAAATCAAGCATAATGGTTCCAACACAAAATTTCAACATTAAAAATCCCCTCAAGGAAAATTAAACTCCAGAAGGAGACACATCAACAAGGAAACTTTTAAATCATCTTTTACTTTTTACTAATACATCATAAGTAATAAGTTTCAAAGAACATTACAATCATCATTTCATTCCTCAAACACATTCAATGTGACAAACTATAGAGAACCATTTTAATAATCAATTGCACTCTATTTAAACACTTATTAGGAAATTATTTAATTGATTAATGAAACTTTCGGGTCATATTTTATAAATACCCAAAACCCATAATTCACGATTTTACTTATACATACAAATTTCCTTTGTAATTATAATTTCAATACATTCATACATGTATATATACATATACATATCATTACATATGATCGTATATACATATAGAAATATAAAGATAAATGAATATGATTTAAATACCTTATTATTTTGACAAAAATCATATACTAAATTTGATAATTATAAAGTATTTTGCTGTCATACACAATAAATCAAATCCTTATCGAATTTGACATACAAACAAACTACCTATGTACATATATATATACATTGAAAATGCAACATACCAAAAGAAATGAATGGGAAGAAGAGGTCGATTCTAGAAGCACGAGTGGAGAGAGTATGGACGCAAATATCCCAAAACAAAATAATCAACAATGAATAATTGTGCAGCCCTTCAATACATACACAACTAGCCACTAAAAACAAAGCATTGACTCCACTTGCAGCAAGGTAAGTTGGCTATTCTACCTACTTTGAACTTCATGGGATCAACAATATTTTCTAAAACAATGTTTATGAGTTCAAATTTAGTTTTTGGTTTTGATTGTGTAAAATTTTTTATATCAAAAATTTTTACACAATCAAAACCAGAAACTAAATTTGAACAACATGATGGATTGTGGAAACTTGATATCTTTAATGTTTATGAGATTGGCCATTTTAGCAAGTGGTTCTTTTTGCATTCAAGTTGCACTTTTAAACATATAAAGCCATGAAGGCATATAGATTTGAAGTATAAGAAATTTGGATGCAAACAACCTAGGATGGCACAACATGCATAGTTGGGAGTGGAACCTATCAAAAAAGATAAAAGAAAAAAAAGAAGGCAACACCAAGCACCATAGACATGAAATCGATGGTAAAGAATCAAATGTCATAAACAAAATTTTAGACGCATCCCTTATAAATTGATTGGCATACAAAATTAAAGATAAGACAATTTAATCGAAATACCATGTAGGGATAAGATAGTCTACCAGCAAGCGGAACACGCCATCAGTACGACCCCAAATTAGATGCTAATACCAATTATGATCAAAGGTTATACAGGTATATCAAAACTATGAAATATGACGTTGCTTGACAGTCAGGAAAGCATTAAGTATACGCAACCAAAGTCAAAAAGAAAATAAACAATAGAGGAATAAGGGCCCTTTGCATCAACTAATGGTATAAATCAACAAAGAAGAAGGTGAAATTATAAGTGGTGAACAAAATCTGACATCTCCACAAAATCGACTGATATAAACAATTATAGGCTAAATTATTACAAGTGATATATATTTATATTTTATTTCCAATCAAACAACAACAATTACTTTCAACAATACAAACAAAATGACCATTCTCGAATAATGGAAGAAACAAGGACAAAATGGTGCCAACCTAGAGTCATTTGCTCAAAAAAGGAATAGTTGGGTTGAAGATCACTCTCTTGTTGCCATGAATACCTCCCCGAAACCTGCTCATCTCCAGAAATTCATACACCTGAACAATTTTTCCACAAACCAAAACTGTATCCTTTCCAAATATATATATTTTTTTGCAGAGAAAAGTTTTCTTTTTTGAAAATGAAAAATTTCCCCTCAAAATATCCAAATCCAGCATTATAAAACCCGGGAAGAGTTTTTGAAACCAAAAATCAACCACAAAGGCAACTTTCTGATTTGAAAATTAGTTTGGAGTCGTACATGTGCACACACCCCATTTTTTCTATTTTAATTTTGTTTCCATCCTCGGTTTTGAAAATAATATCTTCTTTATTTATTTAAAAATCACAATACTTTCCCACAATTAAATAATTAACTCTTTTGATAATAAAATCATGAATCATTATTAAATATAGTTTAAAACATTACTTTTTACAAATCAATTAAATTTTTTTATTTAATTAAAAACCATTTACCTTCTATCTCACCAAATTGATTTATTTAATTATTATTTTAAATTCCAAATTTATTTAAATTGCCTTGTAATCAATTTTTAATTTAATTAACTGATTTAACAAGGTCATTTAAAATATTAAGTTCACCACATAATTCAATAACACGATAAACAACAAAATCACTTGACATCACGAATAAACAACTTACTCAAATGTGTAGGAAGGCCAATACGGAGGGGTACTACATCCTCCCCCCTAAGTTTTGACTTACTCTCGAAAGTCGCAAGGTAAAGTAAATCATACACAGTCATAAGCAACATCACCACAAACAACCACATGACAACACAATAAAATCAATTAACGTGAAAAGACCAAACAAGACAACTGACAGGGGTAACAAACTAGGTAGATGAGTTACCAGATAGGTACTCATCCTCATCGAGGATGATGATAAGGTTGGGGACTTTTGTCATCTCCAGTTTTTTTGCACATCATATCCATTGGGTCTTTGAGACACGCTCAAACCTGACAGTGCAGGTGGAGTCGGTGCCCGGTACCTACAACCTACATCAAACAAGATGTCGAACAACTTATATATATATCAAATAATAAACACACCATGAGAGGAAATCACAGTGTAGCAAGGCACTCATGAACGAGTGATGCTACACCATCCCTCTCACCAAGACCACAAACAATAACCAAATCATTAAGTACAATAATAACATCATCAAGTAACACTATTTACATTATATTCAACATTATATGACAATCACTAATCAAATGCATAACAAACATGGTAATGAGTCCACATAATAAACATAACCAATTCAATTCAAATACACAACAACAAACTCCATAAATCACCATAACATGAGCATCAGTAAATAAATTTATGATCATCCAAGTCAAATAAACTATCATCCAAACTAAATCAAAATGGTGAAACAACCACCAACAAAATCTCAAGGTTCATAACACACCATAAAAACTGTCAATGCGAGGAAAAAAACACGAGAGGCACTACATCCATGCTAGGACCCTACTGGACCCTCACGAGCTCACCCACAGGCTCTTGATTCAGCTACCCATCCTCTATCGGTAGCCTCAACAATTTCACCCTGGTGCCTAGACTAGTGGTTATCAACTACAGAAAATACTCAATGTGACTTGCCCGTATCGCCCACTATTGACTCAAAAGTGGTTGGCCTCTGACTGAAACCTGTAGTGTTCCTCTGAAAACATTGCCTAGCAATGTGGCCTTGTTGGCCACAAGAGAAATAACCTATGACTTGGCCAAAACCTCTATCTCTTGGAGGTGCATTAGACTGTTGAACATTCCCCCCACTAGCCGTATTCTAGGTGCTCAATGCAGGTTGCTCAAAATGGTTGCGCTTGTTATGCCACCAATTTCAATTCTTCTTGGATTGAGATCTATCATCACCATGATGAGATTGAAAATTATTATGTTTAAACTCAGAGTGTTATTGTTGTTTCTCACCCTTAGCAGGCACTTGATGGCCCTTAGAGGACCTAGTCGCCAGAGACAAACCACCTTGAGGCCCAGAGCCTATTGGGGATACACTACCAATCTGACACTTGTATGACCCTCTAGAGCCATAGCCACATTCTCCTCCACTAAACGGGCCTTCTCCACAACCATCTTCATAGTCTTTGGCTTGAAGAATCAAACTCCTCCACTAATACAGACAATGAACAAAATCTGAGAGAATGATGCACTAGCATACCCTCATCATCACCGATCCCAACATATTGCTTGAGCTCATATAACTAGTACTCGTACTGCTCTACGAACATTTTCATTTGTCTTAGCTCGTTGAATTCATCAGCATGAAGATGTATCCAGTGATCTGACAAGAAACATGCTCTAAACCTTTCCATGAATAACTCCCAATTCATGAAACCAATGTCTAGGTGCAGTTTATGCTCTTCTAATCACCACCACATGGATGCAAAACCTCTGATGTGCATGATGGCGCACCTAGCCCTAGTATTACTGCCATAAGGATGCATAGAAAAAATATTATCCAGATCAATCAACCAAGTGTTTTCCCCCCAACCCTCCACCTGATCCATCAAACATGGGGGGATGTGCTCTCAAAAGGTCTCTCATATGACCTGCTACCATGAAATCCTGATCTGCTAATATATCTCTCCTCCTCGATGATCTCTCTCTATCCTTGACCACCCGCTACTCCCCTTCTTGCCTAGGGCCTTAGCGGCCAAGAACATCCTCAAGCAACTGACGCAGTTGCACTCCCTCTAATTCTGACTGTTCTATATTTTGACCTCCGCCTCCCAGGTTATTCTGTGAACCCTAATGTTCCTCATGTTCAGACCCATGGGAACTCTGAGATGAAGTACTCTGGTGGTCAGCCCTTCAGCCACTACCATGACCTCTACCATGGCCTCATCCTCGACCCCTAGGCATACTCCTACACAACAATTGAAGGGAAACACATAAGTTCAAGAGTCAAGCACAAGATTAACGTAATTGACTCAATTGAACTTAGAGTACCCAGAGTTTGATAACCTTAGCTTTGGTACCAAGATGTAATGCCTCGCCACACACAACCCAAATGACAACATAACATCCAAAAATTACAACACAATATATATTTTTAAAGTAAAACTATCATGAAATGAAAACCATCATACAACTCTAATACTAATACCATGCATAAACATTTGATGTCCTCTGGGGTGACATGATTGCATCACATTTTGAACATTTCTAACTTAACACGAATCCTATAACGATGATAACTATGCACATGATTTCAATTAAAAACCTTTATATATAAGAAATGAACCATGTACATACATCCATAAACATACATAAACATACACATGTGATCACCTGATAATATCAAAAGATACATCCATTACATTTGTCAGATGAATACACATCAATCCAAATATTACATAATTATAAATATTTCCACATATATAACACCTCAAAAGTGCATTAAATGTGAACCAATGATTATAACGCCATACCCATGTGTGGGATAGATGATACATGATACATCAACTTCCCTTATAACAATGGGAAGGATATAATTAAATACATCATAAAAGAATATAGTACATAGCACCAATACTGTCACCAACAATGGAAAGCTCAGGAACCATTGCAATCGGCACAATTCAGTGCATCATGATAATCAACGAGGAACCGAATGGAGTGCATAGAACGTTCCACCCGACCATGTGGACCCTAAGGTCCACCCCCCATGCTAGGAGATGACAAGAGGACCCACAACATAAAACAATCAAGTGAACAAGGTTGACAAGACTCCACAATCAAAAGTGAGCAAGACAAAACATAGAATCAATCACTTCTAGAGGTACATGAAGAACGAGGGAGAAACTACAAAAATACAGGGTTGCTAAAGGGAAGTGTGTCATTGCATGGCTCGATATGAGTTACCTAATGCAGATCTTCCTAGGTCCCGACCCCCATCCTGAGTTACCTTGGTGACCTCAACCGATCCCTGACCCCCATTCTTACACATGCAGAATTAACTTACCTTTCTTGAAGACAAGGTAGTTGATTTTCCATTCCAGGTCTTCTCATCTCATCTCAAGCCTAAACGAGCAATTGATCCATGAGTGAGGCATCCATTATATTTTGTTAATGTGATTACTACCCACCCCATAACTATTTATTAGGGTTGTCACTTAATTAACTCAACTTCCACATGAGTTACCCTAGATACCACTTAGGGTTTCAGCCCCCGTGGAAAGCCATACTCCTTGCTAGCAATAAAATCCCCATAGAAACAATACTAGGTAAGCCAACTTGCACCACAATCAATAATATGAAGGTAAGAAAAAAAACGTGAGGCATGCACCATCTCACACTAGATCACCATAACAAGACACTTCCCAAGTGCAAGGCTAAAACCCACCAAATTTCAATCAAGTATAAGAGTAACTGTGCTCAAAGAACCGACAAGAAGAACCAATTATAAAAGAAACATTACTCCCCACCTTTGGAAGCCTAAAACTGACTACCCATGAACTCTTAGATGAGGGAAAATCAAGAATAATGGTTCCAACACAAAATTTCAACATTAAAAATCCACTCAAGGAAAATTCAACTCGAGAAGGAGACACATCAAGAAGGAAACATTTAAATCATCTTTTACTTTTTACTAATAGATCATAAGTAATAAGTTTCAAAGAACATTACAATCACCATTTAATTCCTCAAACACATTCAATGTGACAAACTATAGGGAACCATCTTAACAATCAATTACATTCTATTTAAACTCTTATTAGGAAATTATTTAATTGATTAATGAAACTTTCAGGTCATATTTTATAAATACCCAAAACCCAATTTAACACACATAAATTACTCTTTATTCTAATTCATGATTTTACTTATATATACAAATTACCTTTGTAATTATAATCACAATACATTCATACATACATATATATATATATATATATACATATACATATCATTACAAATGATCATGTGTATATATAGAAATATAGAAATATAGAAATAAATAAATCTGATTTAAATAAATTGTTGTTTTGATAAAAAGCCTATATTAAATCTGATAATTATAAAGTATTTTGATGTCAAACACAACAAATTGAATCCTTTTTGAATTTGACATACAAAAAAACTACCTACCTACCTACATACATACATACATATATATATATTCATTTAAAATGCAACATACCAAAATAAACAAATGGGAAGAAGAGGCCGATTCTGGAAGCATGAGTGGAGAGAGTATGTGCGCAAATTTCCCCCAAAAAAAAAAAACTCAATAATCAATTATTGTGCAACCATTCAATACATACACAACTAGCCACTAACAACAAAGCATCGACTCCACTTACAACAAGGTAAGTTGGCTATTCTACCTATTACGAACTTCATGGGATCAACAAATATAATGAATATTTTCCAAAACAATGATTATGAGATCAACCATTTTAGTAGGTGGTTCTTTTTGCATTCAAGTCACACTTTTAAATAGATAAAGCCATGAAGGCATATAGATTCAAAGTATAAGAAAATTGGATGCAAACAACCTAGTATGACACAACATGCATAGTTGGGAGTAGAACCTATCAAAGAAGATAAAAGAAAAACAACAAGGCAACACCAAGCACCATAGACATGAAATCAATGGTAAAGAATCAAAAGTCATAATTTTTTTTCTTCAGATGCCTCCCTTATAAATTGATTGGCATACAAAATTAAAGATAAGACAATTTAATCGAAATACCATACATGAATAAGATAGTCTACCATCAAGTTGAACATGCCATCAGTACTTCCCCAAATTAGATACTAATACCAATGATGATCAACGGTTATACGGGTATATCAAAAATATGGAAACAATGTCGCTTGACATTTATGAAAGAATTAAGTATACGTAGCCAAAGTCAAAAAAAAAAAAACAATAGAGGAATAAGGGCCCTTTGCATCAACTAATGGTGTGGCTCAACAAGGCAAAAGATTGCAATAGGTGAAATTATAAGTGGTGAACAAAATCTGACATCTCCACAAAATCGACTGATATAAACAATCAGAGGCTAAAATATTACAAGTGATATATATATATATATATATATATATATATATATATATATTATTTTCAATCAAACAACAACAATTACTTTCAGCAATACGGACGAAATGACCATTCACAGACAATGGAAGAAACAAGGACAAAATTTTGCCAACTTGGAGTCCTTCGCTCAAAAAAGGAATAGTTGGGCTGAAGATCACTCTCTTGTAACCACAAATACCTCCCCAAAACCTGCTCAACTCCAGAAATTCATACACTCGAATAGTTTTTCCACAAACCAAAACTATATCCTTTTCAAACAATTTTTTTTTTGCAGAGCAAAGCTTTCTTTCTCGAAAATGAAAAACTCCCCCCCAAAAAATCCAAATCCAACATTATCAAACCCAGAAAGAGTTTTCGAAGCCAAAAATCAACCACAAGGGCAAGTTTTTGATTTAAAAATTAGTTTGGAGTCGTGCATGTGCACACACCCCATTTTTTCTATTTTAACTTTGTTTTCATCCTCAATTTTGAAAATAATATCTTCTTTATTTATTTAAAAATCATAATACTTTCCCACAATTAAATAATTAACTCTTTTGATACTCTTTTGATAATAAAATTATCAATAAGTATTAAATATAATTTAAAACATTACTTTTTACAAATCAATTTAAATTTAATTATTTAATAAAAAACCATTTACCTTCTATCTCACCAAATTGATTTATTTAATTATTATTTTAAATTCCAAATTTATTTAAATTGCCTTGTAATCAATTTTTAATTTAATTAACTAATTTAACAAGGTCATTTAAAATATTAAGTTCACCACATAATTCAATAACACAATAAACAACAAAATCACTTGACATCATGAATAAACAACTTACTCGAATGTCTAGGAAGGCCAATATGGAGGGGCATTACATTAGGATATGATGAAGAGGGAGACTTTCCCCTTCAAATCTGATTACAAACACACATATAACACTATGCAAGAAGACAACAAATTAACTTAAAACACATAAAAATGGAAGAGAAATTTGCAACATATATTAAGTTCAAATCTGAAAATGAATTACATAATCATGGAGCTCATATCCTCACATACAACATTGGCTTCTCACATACAAAAATCTGCAACTCAACATTTTGGTTTCATTCCAACAACATTTGGTTATGCAACCACAACTTCTCCAAAAGCCCCCTTTATCAAATGAGCAAGCATCAATATAAAGAAATTGTGTGAGAAGAAACCACTATTGATTTCTTAAAACAACCTCCACAAAACCACAAAAAAAAAACAGTCACTTTTTATCTATCACTACTCCCTCTTTCGTACAAATCTTCTAAAATGGTTTATGGGTTTTGTGCACCTCCTTCCCAAATTTCCAAAACATTTTAAATTTCTCAATTTTGTTAAGAAATGATAAATTTATTGATGTTTTACTGAGATTGGGTCTCACAGTTATGACCCGGACATGCAACATGCAAATGCATGCAAATAAAACAATTGAACATGCAATAACATGCATACCAAGTGGTCCCACCTAGAAATTGGATGCCCAAATGAAATATTCTACCATTTATGCCTTTGAAACATTTACTAGAGCATAATTCCTCAAAAAATACATTTACAATTTTTCACAAGGAATATTACTAAGTTGCAAATCAAAATATTTATTCTCCTATTCCCTAAGCCATTATTGAAAATAAACCAAATTAAAATAACAATATTTTCAGTGACACAGGATTGCCATTTCACCTTGGATGATCCTGCATCAGGATATGAATTAGGGTTAGGATTAAGTCATGCAAAGAAATAATTAACAAAAATAAAATACTATAATTGACAAAACTTACATTTATTTTTATTCACATTAATAAAACTTACATTTAATTTTTTCAAACCTAAAAAACTATAATTACAATACTATAAAGACAAGTACTAGCCACTATGTGGCACTTTTTTTATTTAAGAGTTATTTTATTTTACATTAGAATAATTTTATTTACTATAAATGGATATATAAATTTTATTGTATTTATACAATGATTAAAATTTTATTTATTTATTTTTCTATATTTTTAATTTGGCTAATTATTTAATTACGTAAAGTTTATATCTTCATTCAAATTGTGCCCATCAAAGTTTCAACTATAATTAAAAAATTAAAAAAATTCTCAAAATTACAAATCTTTTTTAGACTCGTAAACTTTTAAAAATTGATTAACTTTTAAATTTAAACTTAAAAAATTATAGGTCTTTCTTTTCATTTCACACACACATACAATTTTTTACATTCTTAGAGTTGATTAGTGCTCATTCTCTTTCTTAGATATTTTCATGTCATTTATTCATGAGCTTCACGATAACTCTATAGATTGTGATAGTGACGAGTACACAACTAGTGAGGTTCTATCTAGTAAGATGAATCCATAATCAACCTAACCTACAAAAAAAACAAGATGAGAAAAATATTTGGGGTTGTTTGGGGATTCAGCTTGGTCAATTCATCGTTTGGTGTTTCTACCTCCACAATAGCCAATCTATAGATATATGAAAGGGGATATAGTGTGTGTTCTTATTGCAGGTGTGTCTAGAAGTAAGAACAATGATACAATAAAACGATTTGATAAGGGATGTGATAATGCTAAGGTGCTTTAGGGAATAAGAAATGTGTGTAGTGATAATAGAAACTATGAATATTTTACCTATAGGGGCTTGAGGAATCCAAGAGATAAAGAAAGAGCTAAAAATAATATTGTGAGAGACCACTATAGAGTGTTGTAACAAGTTTTAGAGAGCTATGCATAAAACTTGAGAGTGCATGGGAGAAAAGAGATATATTTTTCCAAAATGAAAAATTAGTTTCAAAAATGAAAAGAGGAGGGAAGAGGAATAGGTTGATGCACTATTACAATTTTTTTTGAGTTTTTTTCTCTAACCTAGGAAGGTGAAAAGTGGAAAAATTCTTAGAATGAGCCTTTCAATGATAAATTAACGTAGGATGCTAGCACTATGCACAAAATTTTGTGCTAGGTGCTAGTTTCTAAAAAAATTACGTTAAAAATGATAGGAGACAAGAAGAACATAAGAGAAACACAAAGATGACATAAATAAGCGACCTTGAAAAAGAATTCTTGAACACCCTAAAGGGTAAAGGTTGATGCAAGGGATAAAATGAGCGTACAAAAACACTAAGGGAATGGACAACAAAGTGGGCACAAAATATATGTGAAATTGCAAGGGTATGTAATTTACGACACTATAATTTCACTTTTTTGTTTATTTCATGATGATATTATGAGTCTTAGTGAGGAACTTTTACATGATTATTATGATGATTCTATGAATGTATCTTTACCTACAAAGTCATTTTTACTTGCTAGTTATGTACATTTGGATTATGACATATTGATTATTAGTGAGATTATATTTTATTTGAGTATTAAATATTTATAATGGTTTGAATCATCTCTTTTTTTACTCTTCCTTCATGAATTTGGATCATGATTTTACTAACCATTTCTCTAGTTGTATATCACATGCATATAATATGGACTTAGCAATATTTTATCATGATTGATATTTTGATCCTAATCTATCCTTTATCAATGTAAATAATGTCTCTACTATAGCTACATTCCATGTAGCCCATAATTCACATGATTATAATCTAGTGGAGCATAGACATACAAGATTAAGAAGAAGCCAATATGTTATGATACCACCACCTATTTTTCCATCAAAATTAGTCAATATACCTCTTTCACCTCAGCTCATGTCTAGAAAATCTAATGATTTTGGCATCATTCAACAATTAAAAAATTTCAAGTCAAAATATCTCTTTGGCACTTAATGTGCATATCACCTTTTTATAGATATATCATACAAAAATCCTTAGAGAATATCCAAGTTGGTTCAAATAATAATCCATAGTTAGTTTAATCTTTGATAGATTATTTTGGCCACAAAAAAATCATAAAATATCATTTGATGATGAGGATATCTCAACAAATATAGTTCTTAAAGAAGCTAGACCTTTACACATTATGATAAAATATGGTGTTATTCATTAAAATATTTTTTATTGATAATAGATCTAGTCTTCACATATATACTATTTTTTCTTAAATGAATTATAAGTAGGTATGTAAAATATATGACCATTGCATCTTTACCATTATAGGATTTTATAATGTGGCTAGATCTTGAATGGTTGCTACTATTCTCCAAATTAAAAGTGCACCTTACACACTAGAAACATTGTTCCATGTTATGCTTGAAAAAATAACTCGTAATATTCTTCTAAAGCATTCATATTTACATTCTATGAGAGTCATATCCTCTGCATTACACACATGTGTAAAATTTCAGGCACAAAGGGAAAATTTACCACATACCTATATGTAGCATCATAAATTGTCACCCTTGATAATTTCACACTAGATTTTACTTCCTCATATGTGCTTGGACCTTAATAATTCCCCTAATTTCCTAAATTATGCATTCCATGACCCATTTTATCATTTACCAAGAAATAAAATGTATAAAACCAAAATAGGCATTTAATATTTTTCCCTGATACTTCACATCCCAAAAAATAGGGCCTAAACAAGGGCACCCTTGGAAAACTTGTCCTCCTAATTTGGCCCCAAATTTTAATATGTCAAGGTTGGAAATTTATTATTTGAATTTTAAATCCTAAATATCATCTATCGAGATTTAATTTGTTGGAAGTTAGATTAATTGCATATAAATACCTAGTCATTTCATCACTTGAAATCTAACAAGGAGAACTAGCAAGAAGAACAATTATTATACTTCAAGATCATCAAGAGCAGTCAAGAGAAAAATTATTAAAACATTTCATCATGAAAACATCATGTCAAGTTTTATGTGTGTTTATTCATGTTTACGCATACATTTTGTTTGTGAGGAATAACACCTGCAGGTCTTCAAGCCAATTTGTAATCAAGCCTTGAGGAGATGTGCATGACTTCAGTCCTTTAAGGAAGTTATGTTTGAGTGGTGAGTTGCATCTAATTGTTGATTTATCATTCATTTATCATTTAGCCTCTATCCTTCAAAAGGATAAGCTCTCTTTCATCAAATTTTCCACTGTGAAGGTAGAAATACAAACACAGGGTATGACCGAGGCAAGACCCTATATGGAATAATATTTACTCTCTCTTTGATTGAGTAGGTTATAAATCTAAAGAATATTGGAGGAATTGAAGACCATTTTCTCATCGATGCATTGAAGCCCGAAAACTTGACAAGATACAAAAACTTAATTATCTTAGCAATAAAAAAAGATCTGATAGCAAGATCCAGAAGGAAGAAGCCTCTGATCAGGGACTTGGATTGTGAATATTGATTGCAATTTCAGATCTCTATACAAGGTCACCCTAGGTGGCCTTTTCCAACAAAATCAAGTCCAAATTTAAATCACAGGTGCACACAAGTCTGCTTTATCTATTTCTGGTCATAAAATTTGTCTGCCAATTTCTAGATTGTCTATTTCAAACCCCCAACAAACAACTCAAATTTAGACCGAAGGGCTGATTGACTCACCTTCTAGGTTGTAAGTTAATCTCATGCCATTGTCTAATTTGCATTCCAATTTTGTGCTTGGAAAGGTGACTAATCCTAATTAAGCCTTAGGGTTTCACATTTCCAACAGATCACTATTGATCTTCAATAATATTACATGTGTAAATGAATAGATAGTTCCAATAATTTTATTACATGAAATAACCCATGGGATACAAATACCATAAATTATGACCCCCTAATCTATTCAAATTTAGATGATGATGATTGGGTCCTATATATGATATAAAACAAGGTAGAAAATAAAGACACAAATGAAATGAAGTGAAATGAGCTTATACCTTTCTTTCTATTATACCTCCAATTGAGTGATAAGAGGATGAATGTGCACCAAAAATCCTTGAGAAGTATTCAATAGTCTCCCAAGAATCCTCTTGCTATGTTATTGGTGTGATGATAATGTGTAGTTATGACATGGTTTCTTTCTAATTTGTAACAAGTTTTTATAATGGATTGTGATGATGAAATGGCATGGAGAGGGTTTGATGTATGGATCTTGAGGATAAATAATTAAAGTTGAGATTTAATTTTAAGATTAATGGATAGGAATGATTGAGATCTTATTATGGATGAGAGATCTCCAAGTGGCACTACTTGATTGATGCACTTGGGGAGGATGAGGATCAAGGATATATAAAGGGTTGGATTGGTTTGATCAAATTTAAGGGTTAAGATTAATTCCTCTCACACATATATGACAAGATGTATGGAGAACAGGGACATATTATACAGAATAGGGACCTGTGGAAAGTGCCCTCTCACACATGTGTGAGGAGACATAGGGAATATGGATGGAGACACGTGACTCCTCTCACATGTATGAGAGAGAACATGGGGACAAGGAATGGAAGCATGTAACTCCTCACATGTGTGAGAGATCACATGGGGAATGGAGACTTGAAAATTTTACTCTCACACATGTGTGAGAGATCATAGTCTAAGTGGAGTGTGTGGACACCTAAAAATGACTAGCGTATTTCCATCTTTCTATTTTATCATTTTCTCATTGCTACACCCTTAATATTAGAGTACATTGGGTTATGAATAGTTGAATTGTGGCTATCTTAACTCCTAATTAAGTCATTATCATTATTGTATTATTATTTAGTTGATTAGGTCAGCCTAGGGCTTATATAGGGTTTCGGCCTACATGGTATCCTAGGCATAAATAAGTATATATAGGAGGTTGTGAGTCTTATTTCATCATCATATTGTGAATTTTTTTCTCATTGGAGATAATTGAGGTTCGCCCCCTCAAAGTGGCTTGTTATTCTCAGTTATTATTTAGTATTTTCAACATATTTTCTATCATATTCTTCTATTGTGCAAGTTATTTCATTACAAGTGGTATTAGAGCATGATCTAGGCACTATAAAGGCAAGGCATCTTCTTAATATTGAAGGTCATTTTGGAAGGCACATATCTTTCAGATTTTGGCAAAAAAAAAAAAATTTTAAAGGGTTTTTGAAAACCATATTGAAGAAGCTACAATCTAGCTTTCAAAGGAATTGGAGATGAATTGAGCGAGTTATTGCAGAATTAGGGATTTTACACAATTTATTTGGAAGCTACAGTCTAGCTTTTAGAGGAATTAGAGCTGAATTGAGTGAGTTATTGCAGAATTGGAGTTTTTACAATTTGGAAGCTACATATCTCTCACATCCTGCTAAATTGGAGCCTGAATTTTATTGGTATTTTGAATAAATAATATAGAAGCCTACACTCTAAAATTTGGAGAAATTTAAGCAAAAATAAGTGAGTTATTGTAAAATTAGGGTTTCCAACAAATTCACTCTCATGGTTGCAAATCTAATAATTTCTTGGAGTTTTTTCTTGGTAAGTGGTATCTTGACCCTAGTAAGTTACAGCAAAATCTTCAAAGAATTTAAGTTTCATTTATGTTATTTATTGCAAAATTATTTTATACCATCAAGATGGGGCCTACAACAAGAGGCAAAAATAATTCTACCACACTTGGGAAATCTTCAGAGAATGAGGGAGTAGAAAATGAGGATTTTAACCTTAAGGATGAAATAAAAAAAGTCAAGGGTAAACAAATACAAATTTTTTTGTAAAATTCAAACATGATCTACACATTCAACTAAAAAAGGATTAATTAATTATCCCCAACACCTTTGTGATTGAGAAAATTATGATTTATCGATTGCTCACTTTGATTGATTGACTCCATCTATTTTCTGACTCATTTATCTATTTCCTAACTAATTCATCTATTCTTCAATCCCAATGAAAGCTCAACATGATTTCCTCAGTTCCACTAATTAGGAAATCTATTTCCTCTAATTGATCAATTACCATCTTTAATTGATTCAATCATAGGAGCTAACTGTGCAATCTAATTCTTCTCAAAAAATTTCAACCATTGATCTTGATTCAACATTGTTATGATCTTGCATGTTCATTTCAAAACTTAAAATATATATAACAATCCTCTTCATCCTAAAAAATGATCAAAGAATTGACATATTTTGCACAACAAAGTAATGCCAAATTGACAATTGATTTCACACAATATTTTACAAACATCTTCAATCAACATAAACATACATTTGAAGCTTTTTCAAATGCATAAATGGAGGCTTCACATTACTACAACAAAAATACAACATCATTATGAATACACTTCAACACGGGATGGTAACACTATGTTTTATGAATTCAATTTCATATTCTCTCCTTTGATTACATTATTTGATTTTGTTTCTTCGTAGTTTTATTTCGTGAGTAATGGGTGTGAATCTTAATCTTTTTTTGAATTAGATCTAGTTTAATTCATTTACATTGATTATGTTACACTTATTGATTTCCCCCCTACACATTCTGGCACGCCTGGTGGGACCTTCACATGTGCATGGGGGACCTTCTGTTGGAATGTCATTCCATTCGGTCTAAAGAATGCAGGGGTGACCTATTAGTGAGCAATGGATACAATCTTTCATAATATGCTGCATACAACTATGGAAGATTATGTGGATGAAATACTAGAAAATTCCATCAAAAGAGAAGATCATTTGACCAACCTTGCAAATTTTTGATAGGCTTAAACAATATAGTTGAAGGCTCAATCTGAAAAAGTGTGTATTTAGAGTAACATCTAGAAAACTACTAGGGTACATAGTATCAAGAAGAGGCATCGAAGTAGATCCTGCAAAGGTAAATTCCATCTTAGAAATTCCTCCTCCAAAGACATTGAAGCATATGATAATTCTATAGGGGAAACTACAGTCCATCAGACGATTCACTGTGTAGTTGGTAGACAAGTGTCATCCATTCATTTGTCTACTACAAAAGGACATCAAATTCAAGTGGGACGGTAGATGTGATCAGACATTCCAGAAAGTCAAGGAGTATCTACTCACAACTCCAATATTAATGCCACCCATTCTAGATATATCAATGATACTCTATGTTTCTACAACACAAGCAACATTAGGAGCTCTCTTAGTACATATCGATGATAAGAAGAAAGAAAGAGCGGTCTATTATATCAACCGAACACTGGTGGGCTATGAATTGAACTATTTACCCATAGAAAGATTGTGTATTTTTGTCATATTTATGGAACACAAGTTAAGACACTATATATTGAATAGATAAGTAAATATGATCTCAAAAGTAGATCCACTAAATTACCTATTAGCAAAAGAAACTCTAACAGGCAGAATTACTAAATGGGTAATGATATTGAGCGAGTTTGACATAGAGTACGTATATAGGAAATCCATCAAAGGATAGACCATAGCAGATTAACAAGAAGAAGAACAAATGGATGATCACCAACCTCTCATAATAGACTCCCCAAATGAAAGCTACTACTAAAAGACAAACAAGTCGTTGGACCTTGTACTTTGATGGGTCCCAAACTCAACACAACTCAGGAGCATGTATCTTATTTCTCACACCATAGGGAGATAGTATACCTAAGGCTTACAAAATTTCTTTCCCATGTACAAATAACATCTCAGAGTATGAAACACTAATCACAAGAATCAAAATGGCCATCGAATGGAGGATAACAGAACTACAGGTTTATGGAGACTCTGAACTAGTAATCAGACAAGTAAATGATGAGTATCAAACAAAGGATGACAAGTTGATGTCGTATAAAATGATGGTGGATATTTTTAAACAATATTTTGTCACCATCACCTTTGAACAGGTTCCCTAGATCAACAACAAAGCAATCGATGCTATGGAAATGATAGGTTCACTTCTTGATATTCCACAAAAAATTCCTAAGTATGAATTCCTTATGGAGCAACTGATCATACCAACATTTGATATCCCATAATCAGAACTGGTTTGTGTTGTTGGTTGTCTTAACTCACCATGGTACCAAGACACATTTGACTATATCTAGCATGGTATCATACCTCCTGACTTGACAACAACCCAAAAGAAAACCTTTCCCCGTAGGAATTCTCGATTCACAATCCTAGGAGACACCTTATATCGTCAAAGTTTAGATGGTACTTTACTTCGATGTCTTAGCACAAAAGAAGCACAAACCACCTTACAAGAGGTACATGAAGGAATTTATGGGTCACACTCTAGTGGACCTAACCTAGTACAAAAATTTCTGAGAACAAGGTACTATTGGCCCTCCATGGAACAAGAATACATTCAGTACTCCAGAAAATTCCATCAGTGTCAACAACATAGTGACCTTGTTCACACACCGACACATGAGCTAAGACCTATCACAACACCATGGCCTTTTTCACAATGGGGATTAGACTTGGTAGGTAATATTCCTCCTACTTCATCAAATGGACACAAGTTCATATTACCACAACTGAATACTTCACAAAATGGACAGAAGAAATTCCATTAACCTACATTACAAGGAAACATATATCCAAGTTCATCTTGAATGATCTAATCTATTGATATGGAATTACCAAAACCATCATAATGGACAATGGAACCCCATTCAAGAACCAAGATGTCAAAGATATTTGTTCCAAGCTCTATATACAACACAGATTCTCCACACCCTACTACCCCCAAGGAAACGGTTAGGCTAAAGCGTCTAACAAAACCATCCTGAAGATACTAAAAAATATTTTTAATGATGTTGGTCGTGATTGGCATTTGCAACTGAACCTAGCCTTGTGGTCTTATCAAACCAATATTTGTACACCTACAAGTGCCACACTTTTTTCCTTGGTCTATGGATCCAAATTTGTCTTACTTATTGAATTCAAAATCCCCTCATTGCGAATATCACTCAAAGGCATGGTTAGTAATGAAGAGTATCAGGTGTAAATATCGAATGAATTAGAACTCCTAGATGAAAGGCGCTTGAGCATGTTAAACCATCTTCAATTTTATCAGAATTAGATCAAATTAAGCTACAATAAAATGATCAAAAACAAAAAAATTCAGGTTGGTGACTTGGTACTCAAAGAGAATCATAAAGTACAACTGAATCAAGATGGAAAAGGTAAGTTTGAACCAAACTGGTTAGGTTTGTTCATCATTACAAACAAACTATGGCTCTGGGGCTTATAAATTGGCTACTCCTGAAGGGGAACCTTTAGCCGAACTGTTGAACAACAACCATCTTAAAAATATCTATACCTAAACACATCAAAGTATCCCAGGGGAAAAGATAAAAGCCAAAAGAATAAAAAAATCAAGAAAAAATGTAAAGACAAATAAAATTTTCTTTAAGTGAAAACCACTTGGTGGCACTTCTAGAATAGGTACCATAGTGAAAAATTGGCAAATAGGGGCTACATTTGAATAAGACTTGCATCATTATCTATCAAAACTATTTGAAGCATCCACCCATTTTTCCCATAATATAACGTGTATCCAACCATGAATCAATAACTAGTCAAGTATTAAACCTAGTTGTACCATCAATATTCATCTCTCCTAATGAAGGTAATCTTGTCTTGAACTAGGGGCAACTTAAAAAAATTGGTAGCAGATTGGATTCTTGTACATCCCATCACAGTCAAAAAATATCAAAATAAAAAACATCTAGAAAACAAAAAAAATTAAAACAAATTCAAAACATCCAAAATCTCAAAAAATCTATTATGCTATGAGTCAACACTGGTTGAAGTACATGGTCTCTACATGTATAACGTAGGCACGGATTATCAAACCTCGAGGCCTTAGGTCAATCCCCTTAGGTATCTATCATGCTTTATTTCAACTTAGTCAAAAAAATTCAAAATTCAAAACATTCAAAAAATGAAAAAGACCAAAAACATGTTCTTATCAAACCAAGAGAACCACGAGCCTCTGTGTATACATCATCGAAAAAGCTTATCTTTGATGAGCCCCCGAGGCCCTAGGTTAGTCCCCTGAAAACAACAAAAAAATAGCATCAAATAAACAAAAAATCAAAAGGGTCCTACCTCCATTATCACCAACCACAATAAACTTTTCATCCATAATAAACAATCATCACAATCACCCTTTGACAACACAAACAACAAATAGGACAAAACATCAAAATCAAAAATTTCAAAGTGAAGATCAAAATAATTAGACAAATATAAAGTGAAAACAATGCTAAAGTTTTAACTACCTATCTATTGAAAATTCACCAACAACATCTTGATATATGTCTTAATGGATAAAAAATTCCTACAATAGACATCATCAACACCGGATAACAATCTAAAACCTCAAAACAGATATGGCAAGTGATACTACAGTATTTTTTTTTATCTTATCTTTTTGATTTATCGTAATACCACATTCCAAAGATCTCTCAAGGATGTCCATATGGATTTAGAGAAGAAGGAATGATGGTATTAATAGTTGATTTTTGTTAGTTCTGTTTGTAAGATATTTTGTGATACTACCATGGTGAATACTTACTTTTTTTGGTGTATGGAAGTTTTTTTGAGACAATTCATGTAGCAATTGCATGTTAGGTATTTCATACCTCTCTGTGTAATTGGTTTAAATTTTTTTAACACAAATCAACCATATATTCTAACAGGGTTTTAGTATGTCTAGTATGAGCAAGAATATTCTTTGTATGCCGAGTCAAAGTCCACATAGTGGATACAAAGCCACCTTGGTTATTAATACCCTGGTGCATCGTGTCTATTTTTTGCATAAAAAAAGATTGTTAAAGATACAAAGCCTCTATGAAAAGAAAAATAAAAACTCATTAGTAACTAACAACATCCAATTTCTATCCATCATTAAACATTTCTTCTAACTAACAACTCCATCCTGCATCAAAATATCATTAGTACCACATACATATCATCACAATATCATCACTACATATCATGATCATAACAAAGAAATAAAAACATCATGCATCATGTATAATCATATATCACATATATAATCTATCATAATCCATTATATACATAATATAACATCATATATCAGATAGATATATAGATCATCCATCCATCCACATTATGTGCATACATCAAAAAAGTACAAAACATGAATATAAGCATATATACATCATCATCATCTCATAACACATAATAAAGTTGAATCGAAACATGGTATATCGCATATATCATAAAAAATGAGAATGTCGGGTATATCATCAAATAACATGTGTGATATCATATAAAATACACACACACACACACACACACACACACACATATATATACAAGGCCTCAACTGGGTCGATGAATGTATATACAAAACATGTCTACATAGGTTTTTGAATAATAAACATCATAAAGATCAAATAGTCCCACTGCCTGGCTGGAGGTGGTGATCTCTGATGATCATGACTCTAGTGAGGGGAAGGCTATGACATAACTAATGGATGATCTAGCCGCCTCACTAACTAATCACCAAAATTGGCTACACTAGTGGCTATACTAGGTTCACCAAACCTAGGACGTCTTCATGCTCTAGGAATGAAAACCTCATATAGAGTTTGGTAGTAGGTAGCCTCCCTCATAAACTGATCTCACTCTGCTATGAGGGCATCACGCTCTACCTTGAGGGTATCCCTCTCAACATTAATAACTTGCACCTATGCCTGAACAACAAGACGCCACCCAGTCTCAGTATCCCAATATTCCCTAAAGCCATATCTCTCCTACCTTACAGTTTCATGCTCGATAGTCAAAACAACAACTTGTGCCTCGGTGGCCTGTCATCACACAACCTCTACATATATGGCAGTTGTCAACTATATAATATACACCATCGTCACTACATCTCTAGGTGGTGGAGGAGGAGAAACATGTTCTTGATCCTGCTACATGGGGTCATCCTACTAATACTAATGCACATCTTGTATAGCTATATCTAGCTACTCCACAATGATCCTAACGTGTTGTCTCTCACCCCGACAACTGGTAATCCCTGCTCTCCCAATGAATAGTACAATGCTAGTAGGATCTATAAAACTAAGAGGAATCCACCGAGCCCACCATTGATCATAATTTGATGTGGTCCCTGCATCGACTAGTCCAATAGGCCACCCCCATCCAAATGGGGAAATTTCTCTAAAATCAATAACAAAAACATCAAAATCTTCCTGCAATTCCCACACTTAGACCTCTTGGGTGGTCCTACCAAAATGAGTCAGGTAATCATCTCCAAAATGACTCTGTCTCTCGTCGAACTAGTGAAGCACCTAATCAGGTAGATATCTCTTGAGAAAAGAATGAACATAGCCGATCAAAAACCATGTCTATATGAAGAATAGTAGCTGCTCCTGATCATCATGCCATGCATCACAATCCAACCATGACCTCCAAACAAAAATAGGCATACCATCAATCATGTGGCGCTAGTAATGTAGTTGCCCAGACCAAGTGTAATGAAGAAAATCACCATATTCATAAGAGTATGGATCCTCTGGATCTCAATCTAAGATACCATCAAGTATAGTGACTGGGATATGCTCCCAAGCCCACATATGCAACAATGTCATACTAGTGGATATAGAACTACCTCCACGATAAGTGGCCTCATGCATATCTATGTATAACTAATCAAGGAGACATGAGATCCATGCATACCTCATACCATGCTCGAACATTTGCTTGATGCATACACCCCAACCAATGGAAAACTATCTACCTCGCCGATCATGAGAAACGAGCCCAAAAACCAAAGCACACAAAACCAAATAAATAGGATCCACACTACCAACGAAAGGAGATAGGTCTATCTATGACTCCCAAACCTGAAGACACCTGACACCAAGGACCCACCATATAACATGTGTACTTTGTCATATAGAATAGGTCACAAGCTCTCCATGAATCAAAACATGCAAAATCCTCCATACATTCTCCAAGGTGATGGAGGCCTCGTCAATCGGTAAGTGAAAGGATGATGTCTTAGAGTGATATATCTCCACGAGGGAAATCATCATCACTCTATGACATCTAATAACTAGCATGTAACATATATATCTCAACCCCATAGTGTCTAACATGTCTTTCTCAAGCTCATGGAATCCAGTGATAAAATCAAACAAATGATGTGGCCATTTCTCTCTCAACATAAGCAGTTTGAGATCTACCTACAAACATTCAACCCACAATGTTAAAAATTTTCTATGCATTTGAACTGAAATGAAACATTGTTGCAAGCCCAACCTGAAAAAATGATTTTTTTCGGCCAACCTCTCGAGGGGGCAACCCAACGTCCTACCATCTTTCCACTGACCATCGAGGACATTAGGGCATATAAATTTTTTCAAATCTTGATCTTAACATCAAATTCTTCGAAACCAAGTAACCGGTACTTTGTCTCAAAGAGGGGCAAAATATAGACATGTAAAAATGACAAAACACTTATCACACATCCTAAATGAAATTTCTCATCATTGTCATCATTATAATCTAATATCACTACATTTCACATTAATTGCATCAAAAACCCTAATTTCTTCTATTAATTGAATAGTATTACATTATTTAATTAATTCACTTTTTCATCATTTTTGACTAATTAAATAAATTTCATTTATTTAAGAAATTCCTAATCTAACTTTATTCCTCTTGATTAGGAGCTCCTGGGAATACTTGAACTATCAACGAGGGCCCTATAAGCTTATTTTTTCATCGTCCTCTATGCATTTGAACTGAAATGAAACATTGTTGCGAGCCCAACTTGAAAAAATGATTTTTTTCAGCCAACCTCTCGAGGGGGAAACCTAGCATCCTACCATCTTTCCACTGACCATCAAGCACATTAGGGCATATAAATTTTTTCAAATCTTGATCTTAACATCAAATTCTTCGAAACCAAGCAACTAGTACTTTGTCTCAAAGAGGGGCAAAATATAGACATGTAAAAGTTACCTAACACTTATCACACATCCTAAATGACATTTCTCATCATTGTCATCATTATAATCTAATATCACTACATTTCACATCAATTGCATCAAAAACCCTAATTTCTTCTATTAATTGAATAGTATTACATTATTTAATTAATTCACTTTTTCATCATTTTTGACTAATTAAATAAATTTCATTTATTTAAGAAATTATTAATCTAACTTTATTCCTCTTGATTAATTAAATAACATCAATTATTTAATTATGTCGCTAATTTACCCTATTCCCCTAAATCAATTAAATTATTAATACTTAATAGTTTAATTAAATCACTTTCCCCTAAACTTGGATAATTAAATAAATTATTCAAACATCATTCAAAAAGGTCAAAACAAACAACTTTGTTTGTAAAATTCAAACATGATTTGCATGTTCAACTCAAAAATGATTAATTAATTAATTACCCTCAACACCTTTTGTGATTGAGAAAATTACAATCCACCGATTGCTCACTCTGATTGGTTGACTGATCCATCTATTTTTTGACTCATTCATCTATTTCCTAACTGATTCATCTATTCTTCAATACCACTAAAATCTCAACATGATTTCCTCAATTCCATTGATTAGGCAATCTATTTCCTCTGATTGATCAATTAACATGTTTAATTTATTCAATCACAAAATCTAACTGAGCAATCTAATTCTTCTTAACAACTTTCAACCATTGATCTTGATTTAACATTGTTATGATCTTGCATGTTCATTTCAAAATGTAAAATCTATATCACAATCCTCTTCATCCTCAAAAATGATTAGAGAATTGACATCTTCTACACAACGAAGTAATGCTGAATTGACAATTGATTTCACACAAGCTTTTACATACATCTTCGATCAACATCAACACACATTTGGAGATTTTGCAAACACATAAATGGAGGCTTAACATTGATACAACAACAATCCAACATCATTGTGAATACACTTTGACAAAGGATGGTAATGCTATGTTTTATGAATTCAATTTGTGTTCTCTCCTTTGATTACATTATTTGATTTCATTTCTCCGTAGTTTCATTTCATGAGTAATGGGTATGAATCTTAGTTTTTGTTTGAATTGGATCTTGGTTAATTCATTTACATTGATTATCTTACGCTTATCGATTTCCCCCTTACACAATTACAAGTTTTGACTCCCCAATGCATGTTTGCACTAGTTCCAGGAAGACATGCCTCCACTAGCCAACACATTCATTCACCCATTTCACAAATTGGAATTCAAATTCAAAATTCCTAGGAAAGCACATCATGGGTGCCCCATTCTTTCCTGGAGCATTAAGGAAAATTAAATAAAATCTAAATTTTCAAAACCTCAAAGAATCCCATGCCCAATTCTGATTTTTGGCAATTTAACAATTTAAGTATAATTTTTGGCATGTTTCCCAATGCAACTTGCAACCCAAAAATTGTCCAATTATTAATTTTGATATTTAGACAAGAAAATAAATTAATTACACAAAACATCAATGAAAATTATTCCACACCAAAATTGAATAAATGTTTAATCATACAAGATGGTTGGCAACCACAGATGCCCTTGCATCAATATCCCACAAAATCAACCATCTTTTTCCACACACATTCCTACCAACATATCTATCTCAACACCTATAATGATTTGGAAACAAAAATTCAGATTCTAAAAAAGAAGATAGAATATATTGAAACATGAAACACTAAGAAGAATTATACACTGGAAGACATATGTCATTATCCCTTTGATAGATCTATAACCATGATACCCTTTCCTCATAATTTTTAAATACTTAAGTTTGAAAAATACAAAGGAAAAGGTGATCCACATGAACATACAAGGGAATTTTACCTAACTTTTCTTGATTTTTCCTACAATGATACTACTCAATGCACATCTTCCCTCTAATTTTAGGAGTTCAATCCATTGAATGGTTCTCCCAATTACCCCATGGGATCGTATTTTCATGTGTTAGCACAAAATTTCATTTCTCATTTCTCATTTCTCATATAACATTTAGCATGAAATATTTATGATTGATCTATGTAATACAAAACAAAGAAATGGAGAATCCTTTGCCATATTTTTACAATGATGGAGAAATATGGCAAGAAAATTCCTATGACCTATTCCTACAAAGAAATTTGTCCACATATTCACTCAAAATATAAATCAAGAAATGATCTTCCACCTACAAGTCCAATGTGTTAATACATTTGATGAGATCATTGAAAAAGGAATAACCATTAAAAAATACCTTATTTCTAATGGACTTGTGAAAATCTATAAGGAAAACAAATGCAATGACTCTTAATCTAATGATAGACCCCATCCCCCATCTTTGGGTGAAAAATACAATAATATTCAATGATGGTGTAGTAGATGCAAAATTCATCAAAAAAAAACCATCACCATCCAACATACATTAAATATCAGTGAACAAAGAAAAAAATACTCAAGTTGTTACCATTCCTAGGGGATCACCTAGACAAAACAATGCTCCAAGATGAAAATATACTCCTTTAGGGGATCCTACGAAATCTAATTTACAAAAAATGGTTCAATCTAAGATTATTACATTGCCAAAAATGAGACACTATGAATCATAGTTCAAAACCTCATGGTAAAAATATATCGAGTTTTGTGAATACCATAGGGTTAAAGGTCATACAACTCCTAATTTTAAAAAATTGACAAAACTTATTTAAGATATTATAGATTGAGGTAGTATTACTATTGAAGATCATCCTGCTTCATCCGAAATGATATCAAAATATAGAAAAGTCCAATCCATAACCATGGTAAGGGGAACACAAATAAAAATTCCAAAGATTCCAATTAGACCTCTATTCCATATAAATACATTGTGGCTCAAGTAAGGAAAACTAATACTCATGTTGCCACCATAACCATCAAAGACAAAAAATCATAAGTGTGTAGTCACTACACGTAGGGGTAAAATAAAACCTCCAGATATCCATTTCATCCCATCCAAATATATCCTTCTATCTCAAGATCAAAAGAACCATTCCAGTTTAGCTAATGGTTCCACTCCATATTAAGACCCAAGTATACTTTCCATGAAATCTCGTGATATCCCTCTTGATTCATCTCACGATAATATTCTTGATAAGGAGAAATATATACTTTCCAATTCTCCTTATGATTATTCCCCATCTCCATATCCATCTCAATATCCCAACATCTCTCTTAATCCCCCTCATGATCCGAATCCTCCACAAGATCCCACCATCCCTATCCAATCAATCCATATAAAATCACACACTAAATTGGCATCCAAATTGGCTTATCCAAAAGCTTCATCCAACCCCGAGTCATCCATTCCATAAAATATCCCTCATCCTATCCAAATACATTCTTCCTTCCTTTGATATTTATTATTCTATCCATATCCTTCATCATATATACCTCATCCTATCCAATCCATACCCCTACCATTTTATCTTTGATCTTGATAAAACTAGGGGGAAAAAATATCCATGTATTCTTTAGATAATGCAAACCCTTACTTCCTCCATAATCCATATCCTTTATGCACCATCCTCTCATCTAAAGAATCCTTTACTATCTTCTATCCATGATTGCACTACCTCTAGTATGGTGCGCCTTGTTCCTTTACAATATAATCCTTGGAGATTCCTTCTCCCATCTTCAACCTACCTACCTACCATGGCTTCATAAATTATCAGTATCTATTATTTCACCTAGCTACCTATCATAATAAAGTTCAAGCCCATTTTTTTCCTCATAACAAATAAGCCTATAACTAATTAGGATAACTTTTCCTTGACCTAGTCATTGGATGGGATCTATGCCACTATCTTGAGAATACAATTTAAACATACACTACCTACACTTGACACTCAAACAAAAGAAAAAAATTCATTATGTGAAAAATCAAGCTTTCATGGAAAACATAAGCAAGATACTACTATTGAACTAAGTATATTGCATACATTTCTTATATATTAACATATCTTTATCCATTTGTTATCCAACCAATCCAAGCCTTAACAAATGTATCTTTCCTACAATAGGCACTATCTAAAATTGAGCTTATCTTTTGGCAAGAGATATGATGGTTGTTGAATTGTTTTATTAGTTGTATTTTTCTTTATCGATTCTTATTTTTGTCTCATTCTTAGGCTTACACAAAGCCATTTTTATCTTTCAATATATTGGTGTGTTCAGAGAACCTTGGAATGGGGCATAATCATTGTTTTTGTATGTTGTGTTTGTGGGACATTCTTGTAATACTAACAATACATTTACTTACCTTGTGTATATTGAAGTGGCTTCTTGCATAAACACACATCCTTTGCATATCTAATCATTCATTCCTTTTGTGCACTAGGATTATCATGATTTAAGTCTTGCTTCTTCACATAGATCCAACAAGGTTTTGTAGGTATGATATGAATAAGGACAACCCTTTTTTTATAGATTCAAAGGACCCATGCAAGGGATACAACATCATCTTGGTTCCTTATACCTTGGTGCATAATATCCACTTGTTATATCAGAATAAGGATTAATCCTTACATTATCTTTAGCATAACCAAAGCATAAAGTATTTTTTCATTTTCATGGCTGCCCATATTGCATATATCTATCCAACCCATTTCCCATTTATAGGATTCATCTGATATTTGATCAAAATTCTAATTATTGTCATTGTATCTCATTGTATTTGAAAAATTTCCATTTAAATCCTGAGGTCTTTTGTCCATTTGAATCGAATATTTCACTATATTTTCACAAAAAAATCAATTTATCATTCATGCTTCTTTAATAAATTTTACTGCCATCCATAAAATCAAAATATGCCTTATACCCGTGCCATAATATTTACTTTTGTATCATATACCAGTATATTACGGCCTCCCACAATGGGCTCACGATATGGCAGTGGCGGCTAAGGTGCAGGTGTGAAGTTTTTACCGCCACACCGCGTGTGGTCAATCCATTGACCGTGGTATCCCTGTGGTAGTGAGGTAACCAGTGAAGGCAATGGGTAACAGTTAGCGATAGACAAAGGTAGCAGTCACCATGTTACTGCAACCGATTTACGGGGAGACCGCGGTGACAATGATAAACTGTTAGCTAGCAACAAAGGTGATACCACCATACCGTGGCCAGTCGGAATGAAGACCGCGGTAAGGTGGTGAATGAGAAGTAAACAATGAACAAGCGGTTAAGGTGTCTACTGTGGTATTGCTGGTAGTCAGGCCAGTGACCGCGGTAGTGCAGTGAGTAGAGACAAGTAGCGACTTGGTGGTTAATATTGGTCACTGTGATACCATGGGTGGTAGAAAGATAATTGGCAGCTGGGCGATAAACAAAGGAGTTAATGGTTGAGGAAGCAGTAGTGACTTTCACTGCTATACCACGATCAGTCAACATGTTGACCACGATAGAGTGGTAGGAATAAGAGAAGATTCACAACAGCATGTAAAATGAAATAATAAAGGGCAGAAATGTATTAAGGAAAAATCAAATGCATAACTATGTAAAAGATATTTAATTTTCCAAGAGGCAACACAATTAAATATTTTAAACTCTGTTGAAGAATGTAAATAGTTTTACCAGAAAAGTGAAGGGTCGTGACTCTTCAGATGTAATGTATAAAATATTTGAAAATTAGTTGTAGCAGGAGAGAGGAGGAAGGAGATTTTTTCAGACTCGGAATGTAAATAATGAAAAAAAGCCTTCTTGAGACAGAGCAATGGAGAATATTTTGGTGAAGTTCATTTTTGTATTCAGTTGTTGAGATGTTATAAGCTTTGTATTTCCTGCCTGGTTGTCTCCAATTGGAAATCATTAAATCATTTAAATCAAGATATCATGTATATTTTCTGATTTATCACAGTGCATTTATCACTTTGTGTGATTTGATTAATAGGTGTCTACATGTCATAACTAAAATTCTTTTAAACAAGTCACAATGATTTTAGGATTTTTTGTTGGATGATTAAAGAAGAACTTGGTAGGAAAACATTCAAGAATAATTTATGCAAGCCATAAATTGGGTGAAATAGTATGCTAGTCATATAATCTCATACTTTAAATATGCCTAACAAATTGAATTTAGACATAGAGGGAAATACACACATCATTCTTTATTTTTGACTCCATTTCCCATGTGGATAGAAGGCACTGATCTGCCACAACCCAGAGATAAATTTCATATCAAACAACTTATTCAAAACCTTTCATTTGTGTAGTAGGAGTAGGAGTAGTCGTAGTGATTTTATCTATCCACTTCCCTTTACCATTGTGGATAGATTGCTCAATCAGGAAACACATTTCAATCTGCATCATTCACATAGGTTCACCCACCTTGGTCTAGCTTAACCTAAGGAGAAGAAGGTTCAATTGAATCAATTGGCCTTGTACGTTGGCCAAAAGCGTTGTGGGAGCTTGGCAACCTCTCATGGTTCAAACCTGCGTTTTTGAGATCCAATAGTTTGGTGACTCTACTGGGGAATTACTTAGAAAAATTTCCAGCCTTTCCATTTATAGAGTCAACAAAGTTTCAATTTTTTTTTTTTTGGAGATTCCATTGGGGAAAACCAAAACAATCCATTTAATTTTCCTGCTTTTGGAAAAGTAGGTGGTGACTCTATTTTAGATTTGATAAATAATGCATGGATATTGTGGAACAATCACATTTTTTCAAGATGTCAGAAGAAGAGAGAAGACAACAGTTAATAAGAGAGTTGAAAGAATTGAGAAAACATATGCTATAGGTGAACCAACAATTGCTGCAATTGGGAGTCAAAAGTGTTCCAGATACATCACCAAATAGGCTATCATACAGTGAGAATGAATACACAAATGGCAGTAGCTCTTGGACACCCCATGATGCAATTGAGGAGAACTCTAGAAACAAAGGTAATGTACTCTATTCACAACAAAGTACTTTTGATGAGTATATTCAATTGAAGAGAGAGGCAAAAATCTTGTGGATGTTTTTTTTAATATAAGGAGATATAAGGGAGAATCTATGAGTTTTTTATACAATAGGATGGTAGATGTCTGTATGCAATTACCTCCTCATTTTAGGCCCACAAAACCCACATTTTTTGCACAATTTTTAAGAGCATCAGAGCACGAATCAATTTATTGGTTAGAGTCATTAAAACAACAAGCCTTTGATGTAGTAAATAAATTTATTGATTCTATGCTTGGGACAAGGTACATAGATACTGGAAATAATAAATCTAGTAGTGATATCATGGATGCTCAAATGATGCAACAAACAAAGGAAGCATGTGCTACTAGAATTTTGAATGATAATTTTTCAGATTTAGAAGATGATTGCAGCATTAATAATATTGGTGGGGACACATCATTTGGGGAGTACATTAGAAATGCTTTAAAAGTTGAATTAGAAAATGATATCATGCTGTCCGACAATGAAGATGTGGAGAGTTTCAATTGCATAACAGATTGTGAGTCAAATTGTGAAGATGAAATAGTGGATGTTGATCTTCAATAGGATGATTGTTGCAGTTATTATGAAGATCAAGAAGAGGTTGGAGACATGGTTTAAGATATGGAAGCAGAGACCTGTTCACTCAGCAGTGAGCAAGTTTCAGATTTGTTAACTCTGGAATACCAGAAGTATGCACATAAATATGATTTTAGAGTTTTTGTTCCAGCCTATATATGCTTTGACAGTGAAGATACTTTATGTAACAATTCATATGACTCCATGTGCATCTCTCAAATTGATGAAGAAATCATTGAAGATGATCATGAATCTGTTTGTGTTCAAAAAGAGGTATGCGACTTGAATAATTTTTGCCTGCAAGAGAAAGATACTAGTTTGCATGTTATTGATGATGAGTGTCCAACATTTTTTGATTCAAGTATGTATGAGGATGACTGCATGGATCAAAGGTATGTGTCAATGCCAACTGATGATAGAAAAAAAATGGAGAGTAATTTTGATTTGATTATTTTAGAAGATGCTAATGAGATAGAATTTGTAGATTCCCATGTGAAACATTCCGATTTTCAGGTCCCAGTGCAGTTGCTAGATCATTCAACAACATATTACAGTGAGCATGCCTATGAACATTTTGTTGAATGTGGATACAGTTTGTATGCTAAAGATGATAAATATTTTTTATATGATAATGAGAATGATGAAATGCAGAGTGGTAAATTGAATATGAATCAGGTTGAATGCAATGATTTCCTGAAGTTTTTCAGTGGTAGTACTTGTTGTAGGGTAGGTGGAATGGATAGTTTTAAAAGAAACCTGATGAGCTCTAAATAGAATAAGGTCTATGATAGAGGAAAGGGCAGGTTTTTCTTTTTGGGGTGGCCTAGGGCCATTCCTTATGGTTTGATTTTTGAACCATAGCAGGTACAAAGGATTAAGGATTTCCAGTGCATGGAAAATTCTTAGCAAATGCCTCTTTAATCATTCTCTTCCATGCATAGTAGTTTAGGATTTTTCATTTCTCCATTTTGCTCCATTTTCCATTTTTGCTCTGATTCATTCCCTCCATCTGCCATGGATTTCATTTTTCATCATTTTCTTTGTCTACTCTCCCAAAGATATTCTAGATTCTTGCAATGATTTGTAAAACCACTCATCCCCAACAAGAGCCACTGTTAGAACCAAAAAAATTCATCCTGAGGTCTTTTGTCCATTTGAATCAAATATTTCACTATCTTTTCACAAAAAAATCATTTTATCATTCATGCTTCTTTAATACATTTTACCGCCATCCATAAAATCAAAATATGCCTTATAACCATGCCATAATATTTCCTTTTGTATCATATACCGCTATATTGCAGCCTCCCACAATGGGCTTGTGGTATGGCAGTGACAACTAAGGTGCAGGTGTGAAGTTTTTACCACCACATCGCGTGTGGTCAATCCATTGAATGTGGTATCACGGTGGCGGTGAGGTAACCGACGAACGTAGTGGGTAACAATCAGCGATAGATGAAGATAGAGGTCACCGCGTTACCACCACCGGTTTATGGGGAGACCGCGATGACAACGATAAATTGTTAGCCGACAACAAAGGTGATACTGCCTTACCATGGCCGGTTGGAATGAAGACCGCGGTAAGGCAGTGAATGGGAAGTCAACAACGAATAGGTGATTAAGGTGTCTACCGTGGTACCACTGGTGGTTAGGCCAATGACCGTGGTAATGCGGTGAGCATAGACAGGCAGTGACTTGGCGGTTAATATCGATCACTGTGATACCGCAGGTGGTAGAAAGATAGCCAATGTTTGGGCAGTAAACAAAGGAGTTAACGGTTGAGGAAGCAACAATGACAGTCACCACTATATCGCAGTCGGTCAACATGCTGACCATGGTAGAGTGGTAGGCACAAGAGAAGATTCGCAGCAGCATGTAAAAAGAAATATTAAAGGGTAGAAACGTATTAAGGCAAAATCAAACGCATAACTATGTAAAAGATATTTAATTTTCCGAGAGGCAACATAATTTAATATTTTGAAATCTATTGAAGAATGTAAATAGTTTTACCAGAAAAGTGAAGGGTTGTGACTCTTCAGATGTAATGTATAAAATATTTGAAAATCAGTTGCAGCAGGAGAGAGGAGGAAGGAGATTTTTTGAGAATCGGAATGTAAATAATGAAAAAAACCCTTCCTGAGATAGAGCAATGGAGAATATTTTGGTGAAGTTCATTTTTGTATTCAGTTGTTGAGATGTTATAAGCTTTTTATTTCCTGTTTGGTCGTCTCCAATTGGAAATCATTAAATCATTTAAATCAAGATATCATGTATATTTTCTAATTTATCACTTTGTGTGATTTAATTAATAGGTGTTTGCATGTCAGAACTAAAATTCTTTTAAACAAGTCACAATGATTTTAGGATTTTTTGTTGGATGATTAAAGAAGAACTTGGTAGGAAAACAATCAAGCATAATTTATGCAAGCCATAAATTGGGTGAAATAGTATGTTAGTCATAGAATTTCATACTTTAAATATGCCTAACAACTTGAATTTAGACAGAGAGGGAAATACACACATCATTCTTTATTTTTGACTCCATTTCCCATGTAGATAGAAGGTATTGATCTGCCACAACCCAGAGATAAATTTCATATCAAACAACTTATTCAAAACCTTTCATTTGTGCAGTAGGAGTAGGAGTAGTCATAGTGATTTTATCTTGTATACACCTAAAATTGGTCTGGAGCATCCGATTAATTAAATACAAATTATTTGATTAATTATCCTAAATTCCCCTACTATTGAATAAATATAAATATTTATTTATATAGTTCATATCTAAATTCATCTTAATTAAATAAAAAAAATTAAATACTTTGTCCGATTTAATTATCAAATCCGTATTTCAATCTATCACATCCATCGTAAATTAATTAAATAAAGATCAAAACACTTTATTGATTAAATTGCCATTTTTCCTTTGTTTAATTTAATAAACAACTATCCTATAGTTCATTTTATTAAATTATTTATCCCTCTTTTGCTAATTTAAATAAATCAAAAATATTTGAATTAAAGCACAAAGAATATTCCATCTATATTCTCTCAAAAATGAATTAGATGTCCTATGTCTAAACCATGTCTAAAATATGTCAAAATTAATTGATTGAAACTTCACGGGAAGTTTTGGAGACAAATTTGGAATTTGATCTCTCAATCCTCCTCCATCAATCCTTCCTCTTCTCTTGCCTGGTGTTTTCATGGGTAGAGACAATCTCCATATTTCTCTCAATCTCCTCCATCTCTCACCATTCAATTCTCCAGATTGAATCCAAGCCTCTCAAAGCTTTCCCTATGCATTTCTACAGCCAGGAAATCTATAAATACAACCTCATTGAACCAAGAAAAAGGATCCAGATAATCAAGTTTATGCACTCTTACTCTGTAGGAATTCAAGCACTCAAGCATCAAGCATTCAAGCATCCAACATCCAGAAATCAAGTTTCAATATCATGACTGCAATTATCTATTTAATGTCAATCCATGCTTAGTTTAATTCATTTATCTTCTAGTATTGTCATATTCAATTCCATATCATTGTCTTAGTATCCAACTCGTTCTTTCAATTGTCATTTTAACAATCATAGTGCACTCACGATCTGAGAGCCATTTTGATTCAATAAATCTTGAGGATAGAGAACAATATGACGCTTTTAATTGATTGTTGCTTTGAATTGATTCAATTTGATTAGTATTTGATATAATGTCTTATTAAGAAGTGTTTTGTGCTTTACACCTATTCACATGCTTACAATTTGGTGCCCACCGTGGGGCATTAACCCCAATTTTACAAATTTTCTGGAAAGTGTTACGCAGGTTCTCAACATGTTTTATTTTAGTGCTTTCGTCAAAAAATATAGCACTTCCGAGGAAAACTACAACGCTTCTGTGCTCTATCTCAACACTTTCGTGTTACTATAGCGCTTCTGTCAAAACTTTTAGAGCTTTCAACTCTAGTGCTTTCGTCGACTGTTTCAGCGCATCTGTGATTTAGCGCTTCCATGACAAACTTCAGCACTTCGGTGTCCTGTTTCAGCGCTTCTGTGTTTTAGCGCTTTAGGTAAAAGTTTCATCACTTTTGTGGACTATTCCAGTGCTTTTGTAAAATCGGTCTAGATCTGACGCATCCGCGGCCAGATTTTATTTTTGTTCATAGTTGGACTAAAATTGATCAATCTAGGATAGTCACTTCAAAGTTTTCTAAAATTGATCAATCTAGGATAGTCACTTCAAAGTTCCTAAAATATATCAATCCTAGGATAGTCACTTTCTTGTTTTTCTCAAAGCAAATATATCAATCCTAGAATAGTCATCACATTCTTACAGTAGAAGTAAAAAGGAACATCATGATTTATGTGAAGCAACACCTTCACATAGATTAGAAAATTTATTTTTGGGCTTAAAACAAGACAAAATTATATGTTGTGCTTGTGGTGATTAGGCTTATGCTCTCCCCTTAACTGGGTGACCAAAGTGCCAGATTCACTTTTACTTCATGTCATTTACACTTTATTAAATCCTTTAGCAGGCCTGCCGTAGTGGGAAAAAGTACTCACCCTACGGGAACGACCTAAGTGGGAACAACCAAAGCCAGGTTTTCCAACCCACTATAATAAAAATGCAAGTTGTTGATGAAAGTCCAACTTGATGGTAGTGAGAAAGATAACCATCCCCAAAATATTTGTTCTAAAGATTGGGAGGTCTCCTGAGGGAGTTTATCTATTTTCCGCACCAAATGGAAACCCTATCTATGAACCATAGAGTAGTTTCTCGCCGAGTTAGTATCCATACATTGTCATACTTGCAGTGCAAGGGGAGGGAAGATTCTACCCCCAAGACACTCACCATATAATTATGAAGGACTGCTTGCTCAAGGGATTTGGTATCCACTTCCATCACTTTGAGTATGCACCTGACAACGAATAAAACACGAGCACCCTCTAGGGGGTGACACGGCTGTGTGAGTCAACGTAATTCAAGATGTGGGCTATGAGTATAATGATGACCTACTTGTCCTTAAGTGTGAGTCTGTTTGATTTGTGTACAATTGTCAAAACAACCTGTCAAAATCAATAAGAATCATTCGTGATTCTTGAACATACACGATCTATTCAGTTAAAAAAATTATTCACAAGTGCTTGCTGTGTTTTCACAAATTCATTAAAATCAGATTAAAGATCATCCTGAAAACCAACAAAGTCAAGTCATATCAGAAAATCCATGCTGCGAAAGTGGAAGCCCACCACGTTTGTCAAGAGAAAAATCAAAGTCACAAAACCCAAGAAACCTCTCGGTTATAGAAATAAATTGAGGAGACAACATTTTCTATATCAAAATCAGAAACTCTTTTTACAACATCGAACATTCATCCACAAATATCACGATTTTGCTAGGGGTCACACATTAGATTACGCAGTAGAACCGCTCTATTCACGAGCCTTCTTTCGAAGAAGAGATCTCACTCAGTATCACAACCGTAGTTAGCGCATACATCCTTCTTATCTTCCACAATCCCTGATACAGTATACCACAAGGCCAGATCAGATTTTACAATAGAGAGTCTTAAAATCCTATTTTTGAGCATTTTGGAAACCTGTTTTAGCGCTTCTGGTCGCTATTTTAGCGCTTTTGAAATAGCGCTTTTGGGTACTATTTCAATGCTTACAGTCTATATTTTAGTGCTTTCATTAAAGCAACACTTTCATCATCTTTTTTGGTGCTTTCATGCACTGTTTCAGTGCTTCTATAAAATAGCGCTTCCATCAATTTCTGCAGCGCTTTTGTGCACTATTTTAGTGCTTCTGTGAAGTAGCACTTTTGTCACCTATTTCAGTGCTTCGAAACTCTGTTCTAGCGCTTTTGTGAAATAGCGCTTCTGTCCTCTATTTTAGCGCTTTCAAAACAAAGAGTTCAAAATTTTTACCAGTCAATCAGTCTGTCATTTTATCCATAGTTTTCATCAGAATCAAATTTCTTTTTATCAGAATCACTATCTAGAGACCGAAAATAGATAGGTTTATACAAACTTTCAATCTTATCAACTGAAAACAAGATCTTACAAATCACAAGTGTCAAAATCAAATACACAATCGGTTACTACACTGGAGTTTCATCATCAGGATATTATCATCCTTCATCACGAAACTAAGTATAGCAATCAAATTTTTAACATAGCCAAATCAATAAGATCAGTCATCTTATTCGACTTTGTTAAAATTTCAAATTGACATTTTCGAGCAAATAAAGATCAACATTTCGGAAGAAAGGGTAAAATTTTGTATGCCAATCTTCACTAGATCCCAAAAAAAGAGACTCTTAGAGCAAGAAATTTTAAAATCCCAAGCAATGGTAGAGGAAAATCCTTGGAACAATCTAAACCGAAACGATAAAAATGAAATAACTCCAGAAGACATCCAAGTAGCTCAACAAGATCCCAAGTTCCATATATTTATGGAAAAGATTCTAGAACAAGATATGGAGAAATATCTTTTGATGTTGGCTAAATCAGGTGCCAAACTTCCCAGAGACTTTGACGTAAACCATCTGAAGGAAGCACCTAGCACAAGTGAGACTGAAATTTTGCAACCTACAAAAATGATAGATCCAGTTGCCACTTTAACATCTCAAATGCAACTGTTACAACAAAAAATACAAGATATGATGGAAGGGACTACCAAAAGATATGCGATACATGACATTTGTCCTTATCCTTTTGACGCAATAGTCGGCTTGATACCTTTTCCAAGACATTGTGAGATCCCAAAATAAGATAAGTATAATGGAAGAATGGATCCAATTGATCACATCAGAGAATTCAAAACAATGATTCTTGAGTTTTTCCAAGAGGAGACTTACTTAATGAGACTAATCCCAAGGAGTTTGGGAGGATCATGCATGAAGTGTTTTTCGAAGTTAAAACCCGATATCAAAACTTTTGAGGAACTCATCAACAAATTTATCTCTCAATACTCCTTCAACATCCAACACGATGTTACAATCAAGGATCTTTATAATCTAAAGCAAAACAAGGGGGAAATGTTCTTGTCTTTTCTCCAAAGATAGCGATGCTTGTTTGCTAGATATCCTAGATCTATTCCTGAGGAAGAAAAGATAGAGTTATTTATTGAAAACTTAATGGAAGAAATGAGTTATAGACTGGAACTACAATGTCCTCCCACGTTCGAGAAAGTCATCGAAAACGGTCTTAAAATTGAGGAAGCATTGGTCAAAAGAGGAGTTATCAAACATTTCAATGATAAATCAAACAACACAAGTAACTCCTCAAATCAATACTCAAGTAGTGAGAAACCAAAATTTTGGCAAAAGAATTGCAACACGACTATCAACGAAACAACAAATGATTCCCCAAATGTCAAACTATTTTTAACATGACAACATCTACATCAAAGAATCAAAACAATGATCAACTTGTCAAGCCAAATATCATACATAACAATGAGATCATCAAGACACAACCATATCAAAAACCATCAAATCGGCGAAGGTTCACACTTTTAGGCCAATCAATAGAATCAACAATGAAAGAACTAGTTGCTAGTGGCCTTATCACTGCAAGGGAAGCCCGATTCTGGGATCCTAAGGTCAAACCACCATGGTGGAATGATGCTGATTATTGTAACTTCCTTAATAACAAGGGTCACAAAACCAATGATTGTATGGAGTTGAAACACATGATACAAGATTTGATTGACAACAATAAAGCATACCTGGAAACACCACAAAACAACAACGATCACTTGGATTTCAAAGACCCTTTGCCAAACTATGACAAAGGAGCATCTTCGTCTTCAAACAATAAAGGGAAGAATATCAACCATGTCTTTGAAACAACAATCCTTTGTCTATATGGAATAGAGAGTGATCACATAGTTGGCCACAACATTGATGGACCCACAAACAACAACACTACTCCATTGGACTTGCTCCCAAACGTATCAAACTCTGATAATCAAATCAATGTCTTAAAAATCAAAGACTGTCAAGAGCATCAACCAGTAAATGTAATGAGTAGGGGGAAAGCCAAGGTCATGTTAAAAGGATTTGGGTCTACACACGCAGTTCCACCTCCATCACACTATAACATCATCGATCAACTGCAAAACATTCCTACTCAAATATCGATACTAGAACTCCTTAAAATATCACCATCACATAAGGAGGTTCTCAAACAAGCTTTAGTTGCCACTATGGTACCAAATAATCTAGATGTGTGTTAATTTCAAGCTATGGTGGGACATTTGACTACCCCACATTGTCTATCATTCTCCGAACAAGATGATATTTCATTAAACCATCCCCATAATATTGCACTCCATATTGAAGTATTAATCCACAATCACCGCGTCAAGAGAGTCTTAATAGATGGGGGAGCTGATTTGAATATTTGCACTCTCAAGTTAATCCGTGCATTGGGATATTCAGATAATGCTATTGATTCTCACAGAAAAATGACTATCAAAGCATATGATGAAGAAGAGAGATCGTCTAAAGGATTGATTGTACTACCCATCCAAGTGGGGACCATGGATCCACGAAATGCAAGTTGTCCCTTCAACATATCATCAATGTTGGAAGTTCCCTGTAAATGGATGAGAGGTGACTATATCTGCTGATTACAATCACCCTCAACATTGTGACACCCTTAGGATCTCTCAAGATACCTTCATACCACACAACAGGGAAGCATCACCATCCAAAGACGAACAACGTCCAAGAATCACTACTAAATGGGTAGAAAAGAAGGGTAAAGAAAAAGAGAGAAGTCCTTTTGAAATTCAGTCAACAGATAAACCAGATGAACAAAATTCTTTATCACACAAGTTCCAAGAGCAAGTCCAACTGAAGGACAAAGGAATGGGAACATATTCTATGGAGCAATCACTTAACCTATCACAATTAATGCCATCTCCTAGAACATATGGTCAACCGTCTATGATCAAGTCTTAAACATCATTACCAGTTACGGCTCTAGATGAAAGGTTTGTCAAAAAAGGTACAATAGAGGATGAAAAAAGCAACAAAGCAAACCTAGATTAGCAATACAAAGATGAGGAACCCTCTACATCATATATCAGTATCAAAAATGTCGCCATCAACATCGATAAATATGGAAAAGGAAAGGCTATTTTAGAAAAAATGGGATATGAAGGACAAGGACCCATTGGATTAAGAAAGGATGGAATCACAAAGCCTATTACACCCCTCACTCTCCACACAAAAGAGAAGCCAGGACTAGGATACTCTAAAGAAGACAAGTAGGAGCTAACAAAGATAGCTGTAGAAAATATCCTTCAGTTTAGGGATGGCTCCGAAATAGACTCAAATGAATATGAGTAGGCATTGTATTCCGATCTATTTTTCATTGATATTCAAGTTGATGTAATCCAAAAATATGCACCTACACGTGTGGAGGGCCAAGATCTAGGTCTAGACCAATCGTATCAACGTCACTAAATACCGATGATTCGAGTGGGGACGAGAAGACTTCGAGTGGATTAGGTGATCTAGAAGAAAGTACCATCACAGACCTCGATATTCCAATAAACGATTATGATGAAACGACTGTCCACACCCTTACATCCATCACCTTACAAGAATCTGATAACTTCATGCCATTAATCCATCCTGAACTCATTGACTGGGAACCTATCGAACCTTTGAATATACCAATATTTACAAATGATGATGCCATAATAAACTTCCTATGTCATGCTAAACTTGGTACAACTTCTGTTTGTAATACTCATAACAACACGACTCGGCAGGAGGGTGTCAAATCTTCCAGTTGCAAAAATAACAACAGGGAAAATAGATCTAATGGTGAAAACCATTCTATGGTAGTAGTAGATATGGAAACAGTAAAAATAAAGAACGCATCTAACAGTGAAAACCTTTCTGAGGCACTGAAGGATGGAAGATTTGACACTCTTCCAGAACATTATCATGAAAGATCATTAGTCCTAGTAGAACCGACACAGTATGTGAATATTGGCACTAAAGACAAGGCGAAAACCTTACATTTGGCGGAATCCATGATAGAACAAGAAAGACTAGAATTCATCCAATTATTTAAACAAAGAAGCATCAACTTCGCTTGATCAATATTCTGATATGCCAGGCTTAGACTCAAATCTGCTTATGCATCACTTGTCTTTTCCCGCAGGAATCAAGCCTGTCAAGCAAAAATTAAGAAAAATGCATCCTCACATTGCATTGATGGTAAAAATGGAGCTAAAGAAATTATTGGATACTGGATTCATATGGTCTATAGACTATTCCGAATGGATATCAAACCTTGTGCCTATTTCAATACTAGAAAATAGTATCAGAATATGTACAGATTTCAGGGACCTAAATAAAGCATGCCCAAAGGATGATTTTCCACTACCAAATATCGACATCATTGTGGACTTAACGGCTAGGCATGCCATGTTGTCAATCATGGACGATTTCTCAGGATACAATCAAATAAAAATAGCTCCCGAAGATCAAGAAAAGATAGCTTTCACATGTCCATGGGGAACATTCTGCTGGAACGTCACGCCATTTGGTCTAAAGAATGTAGGAGCCACTTATCAAAGAGCAATGATGATAATCTTCCATGATATGATGCACAGCTTCATGGAGGATTACGTGGATGAAATCTTGGAAAAATCTACTACTAGGGAAGGACATCTGCATATCCTATACAAAATCTTCACACAAATGGAGAAATTCAATGTCAGGTTAAACCCCAAGAAGTGTGTCTTCAGGGTCACATTAACAAAACTGCTAGGGTAGATTATCTCAGAAAAGGAATAGAAGTGGATCCAACAAAAGTCAAAGCAATTATGGAGATGCCAAATCCTAGGAATATAAGTCAACTCAGATTAGGACAGGGTAGGCTCTAATCAATCAAGAGATTCATCTCCCAACTAGTGGAAAAGAGTCATCCTTTTAATCATCTATTGCATAAGAATATAGTTTTCAAATGGGATGAGGGGTGTGAAATAACATTCAATCAAATCAAGTAGTATCTAATATCACCACCCATTCTCATGCCACCCACAGAAGGATGGCCACTCATATTGTACATTGCGACAACAGATATCTCAGTGGGGGCACTTTTAGCGCAAGAGGATAATGAAGGAAAAGAAAATGATATCTACTAGATCAGCCGGAGATTAAATGGATATGAAATAAATTACACTTTCATAGAGAAATATTTCTTGATAGTGGTATTCACTACTCAACAGCTGAGACACTACATGTTAACTCATACAATCAAGTTAATAGCAAAGATCGATCCTTTAAAGTATCTACTCAGTAAAGCTGCCCTAACAGGTAGACTGGCAAAGTGGGTCATACTATTAAGTGAATTTGACATTCAGTATGTAGAGAGAAAGGAAATCAAGGGATAGGAAATCGCTGAACAATTAGCAGACGCTCCTCTACCAGATGATTGACCAATGACAATGGAGTTTCTAGATGCAGATATTCTAACAATAATGCCCCAATAATGGGTATTATATTTTGATGGATCATATACACAGCGCGGATCAGGAGCAGGAATTTTTTTCATCTCTCCACAAGGACACACCATTCCAAAATCATATCGATTAATGTTTCAGTGTACAAATAATGTGGCAGAATATGAAGCATTAATCATTGGGGTCAAGACAACAATTTAGTGGAAAATCATGGACTTGCAAGTATATGGGGATTCTCAACTAGTTATTTATCAAGTAAATGGCGAATATCAAAGAAAAGATGAAAATTTGATGCCCTACACGCAAAAAATAGATAATATGAAACAGTCCTTTGTCAGTATCAAGTTTGATCAAATTCCAAGAGTTGAGAACAAAGCTACGTATGCTATGGCCACAATTCCTTCATTACTACAATTACCTGAGAAACATGTTTGTTATGAGTTTATGGTAGAACAAGTATCATGTCCTTCCCATAATAATCAAGAATCCGCTACCATCTGCCATATCAAAACCATAGAAACCTCCATCTATGAAACAATCTATGCCTACTTGAAAAATGATGTCCTTCCTCCTGACCAATCCGGGAACCAAAAATGAAACTTCATTCACCAATCTGCACGACATACTTTATCGCCGAGTTCTTGATGCTACTTTACTCTGATGTCTAGAACACAGTGAATCTGAAACAGCCCTACGAGAGGTTCACGAGGATATTTGTGGCACTCACTCAAGTGGGATAACTCTAGCTAAGAAACTCCTCCGTTTGGGATATTATTGGCCATGCATGGAGAAAGAATCCTATCAGTTCATTAAGAAATGCCAGAAGTGTCAGATTCATAGCAATTTGATTCATGCACCAGCACAAGAACTGCATCCCTTCACATCAACATGGCCTTTTTGCAAATGGGGCCTTAAAAAAGTAGGAAAAATCAATCCATCTTCATCTAATGGACACAAGTTCATTATAACAACTACAAAATATTTCACAAAATGGATTGAAGCAGTACCTCTTACTACCATCACTGGGAAGTAGATCTCCTCTTTCATTTTGAACTACATAATATGTCGGTATGGAATCCCTCAATCCATTATCATTGATAATGGACGACCTTTCAAGAATCAAGATGTCCAAGAGCTATGTGATAAATTTCATATCCAACATCGGTTTTCAACACTGTACTATCCTCAAGGGAATGGCCAAGCAGAGGCCTCAGACAAAACAATCCTCAAAATTCTCAAAAAGACGGTTAATGATGTTGGATGTGATTGGCATGGTCAACTCAACCTTGCACTATGGGCCTACAAAACAAGAATCAAAACACCAATAGGAGCTACACCATATGCCTTGGTATATGGGTTAGAAGCTATATTTCCCATTGAAGTTGAGATTCCATCCCTACGTGTATCACTCAGAGGTATCATTTCAGATGAAGACTATAGGGTCTCTAGACTACAAGAAATGGAGTTGCTAGATGAGCATCATCAATAAGTTGTTAATCATCTAACGAATCATCAACAGAGGATGTCAAAGAGTTACAACCACAGGGTAAAATCAAGGGTCTTTCAGGTTGGTGATTTGGTACTAAAAGAAAACCCTCAGAATCAACAGGACAGGGAGAAGAAAGGGAAATTTGAGCCTAACTATCTTGGTCCGTTGTCACATCACTATATGGATTAGGAGCATATCAGCTATCAACATCAGAAGGGGATTTGTTTGATGAACCTATCAACAATATTCATCTCTAAAAATTCTATGCTTGAATCTCCTAGTGCATGGGTCAAACTTTTGAAAATTGTTTCCTTGATGAAAACCTAGCAAACAAGCATCTTGGCAACACAAAATACAAAAAAAAATAGAACACTACAAAAAAGAAAGAAAAAGAGAAAAATGAGAAAAATACAAAACACGAAGTGTAATCAAAGCATATGGTGAAAACCTAGAAATAGGCGTCATATGTGATTCTAAGATCAAATTTCCCATCTATTTCAATACATATTAGGATCATTAGTTTGGCAGTCAGTACCATTCTATAACATGTCAAGTAGTATTGCCATCTTTTCATCCATATCAAAAACATTTTCAAATAGTCAAGTATCACTCCAAAGCTTGGGGGAAACATCTGGATATCACTAGGGGCAACAAAAACATTGATTTCACCAAAGGGCGAACAACAGTATAGCAGAAAAATGAAAAAAAAGATCAAAGCGCAATGTCAATCATCGTCAGAAAGACATCAACCATCTGTATCATTATCGAAAATCCAAAAACATGTCAAAAAGTTGAATCTGAAAAAGAAACATCCAAAAAAACATAGGTTTGTGTCAGTCGAACTACGTGGTCTCTACGTGTGTAACATAGGAAAGGCTAATCTTTGGTCAGCCCCCAAGACCCCTAAGATAGGTTACTAGGTTAGGTCTATGGTCCAAAATCTCAAAAATCCAAAAACATCACAAAATCAGGATGGATGATCTAAAATCTGAATAATGAATGAAACACTCTAAATAAACAATGGACAAAATAACTTTTGATTATCATTTCTTTGGAGTGTTTCAATGATGTATTGAACTAGAAGAACAAGGAAAAAGAATGATGTTTTTATTATCTACTATCTATAAGTTAATCATATAAATGTATGAATTGTCGGGGGATGTGCTATGCAAATGTATCACCGATGACATTCAGAATTCACACATTGAAATGACTAACCACTGCCTGTTTACACAATGAATGCTCAGGTCATCTCGGTTAAATCATCCCTAGATTCTTGTGTTCGCTTGCAATATCAAAAATCATGAAAGAAGTACTTAGGTCGTCATTGGTCTAAACACAACCATTTACACTTGTATTCACTTTCAACATTCAATAAAGCTCTATGATGACAAAAAGCACAAAGGTATTGTTAAAATGACAATCATTTTGCATATAGTTGCATGTTAAAAATTAGATTGCATTCATCATATTCATTATTTATAGAGTACTTGTTGCATAAAGGGTTCCAATAAATGATTATCTAATCTACAAATCAGAGTGAGTATACTTGACAAAAATCCAAAAATCATCAAAAACATGAAGGAATCATCATCTCACCATTTCATAATCTCATCATTTAGTTTCATCATCTCATCATTTATCCATTTTATCATTCATAGATCAAATAAATTATGAATTAAATTGTGCCATAGGGTACATCATGCTCATTTTTTTTTACCATTATTCTCACTACATCATTACATTATTATCTATCCAACACAATATGCATACATTATTTACCATCCATACATTTAATAAATAAAATCAAGTCATTATTTTAATTACATCATTACATTATCATTCATCATAAGATCATCATTTTTATAATCATCATATTAACATAAAAAGCATTTATCCATCCATCCATACATATCATCACATATCAAAATAAAATCATCCATATAGATCATCATTAAAATATTCATACATCACATCATACATATTATATATTCTGCACATGCATTTTATTATATCATTGCATCAAAATAAAATCATCACATATTGCATACATCACATAATAAATGCATTCATCACATAGAAATCACAAACCATCATCATATTACATCAACTACATCTCATATATATATATCAAAGTGTCAAGTATACAATGAAGTCTGGTCTAAAAATACATCATCAAACAATGAGCTACATCATAATATACATCATGGAGGATCACAATCGCATCTATGATCTGCTACTGCCAGAATGTGTGGGCCCAATAGGACTAGTACCACCACCACCCCCGGAGGAACCAGTATCTCAAGGATCTCTGCGTGGAGGCTGTGTCACCCCCTTTCTCACTGTCTGTGTGTGTGTCCGCCCAGAACTCGACGGGGCATAGCTGACTCAGTGCTCAACAGGAACTGCATCATGATACCTGCCTCTCGGCCAGCTTGCAAAACCTCTCTCATATACTCTGCCACCGAGGTACCATCAACTACTCTCTAGAGAGTCTCTGCTATCTCCTGTGCCCTCTCGACAATCTGCCAAGCACTGTCTCACTCAGGTGTCAAGGTATCAACCTGTGTCTGCATGGTGGCTAACTGTTCCTGTACCTATGCTAAGGCCTGGGCATGAGCTTGAGCCTGTGCCTGCATCTGAATCTAGGTCTACACAAGCATAGCTCAAGCCTGTACCAACTGCCCCTGCAAAGTCTGGACCTTTTCCTGGAGCCCAGCTATCTGTCTCTGCTACTCTACTGTTGGCACTGTCACTGCTTGCCTCTTGCGAGGCCTACTAGAAGATGGAGCACTACTGATGGCTGGCCCTGCCCCTCTGCTGCCATCACTATCATCACTATTGCTGTTACCACTGCTGCTGCTCTATGAGCTACTACTTGATGGAGAATCATATCCACCCCCACTATCTGCAAAACCCTTTGCCACATCCTCCTCTACACGTAAAGGTGCTGGCTCATCCAGAATGGTGATACGAGGATGTGGAACCAAGGCCAAGAATGTGGCATACTCCTCAGTAACCGACGCCTCTGCAATATCCCTTTGCATATCCCAGGCTGATGGCTGCAATGCCCTATATCCCTCTACTACAACATCATATGATAAACGGGGCCCCCAATTAGGAATATCCATCCATCATCTGGCATAATGGGCTACCCCCTGTGGCATGCACTATATAATTCCATATTGCCTATAAACTTGGCGCATCAAAAATATCTCTAGAACAAATGGGATCTGGCCAATGAGATACATGGAATCGTAGAGAAACTCCAACACTGCATCATCCTCATCCCACTGCTCATAGTCAAAGTATAGACACTAGGTAACTGTTTCAGTGTCATCAAAAACCCGCCTCCAATGCTCTAACTTGCCCATCCAAGCCTGGGTAAACCGACCTATGTATCTGAAAACATAAGGTCTGCCTGGTGGTCTATTTGCCATGGGAAATGGCTGCGCAATAGAAAAATGCTCCCATGCCCACACCTATAACAAGGTCATCCCTGCTAATAAAATTCGCACTCCAAGGTACACAACAAAGTGAAGATAATGATATAAATGTGCCAACATGCACATCCCCCACGCATATCTGGTACTGTGTACCATCATGCTCTCAAGAGTCCTACCCTAGCCAACGAGGAATCCCTTTGACCTACGATCAGGGAAAAGGAAACCTCCAATGAAACCAGCAAGCACTGCTGGTAGTGTCACATAAGAATCGATGATCCTCCTCCACCGAACACTCGGACCCACAATGTCTTGATCCCAAAATACTCTACGCAGAGCATCTCTACTACCGGTCCCATGGGAGTCATATACGACAATCTCCCCCATAAATGGAATACGAAGAATATGCCACACATCCTCTAGTGTGACCGTCATCTCGCCAGTAGGTAGGTGAAAGGTGTTGTGGTCACTATGCTAGCTCTCAGCCAACATAGTCAATATACCTGGATTAATCCTAATCTGGGGCATATCAAGCAAGCTAGTAAGGTCACATCGGCCTATCACCTAAAGCTCATTGGGTGTTAGATGAGGTATCAAGTCTGTCATCTGTGGAAACCTCTCTCACATCTGGAGAGTACCCAAATCCTCCTATCATCATAATAAAAATCCATAATCAGTGAACTATGTCAAGAAATCAAAAAGTCATCCTACTATCAAGTCTATTCCAAAAGTTTTGGTATGAATTTTCGATCAAAATTCATGGGCAAACATCAACAAACCTCACCTATCATGAGGTTCATCAAATAGTGTCTAATCTCGCCTATCATGAGATTTATCAGATATTGAATCATTTCCTCACCTATCATGAGGATTATCACAAATAGGATTTTCTTCTTGCCTATCATGAGAAGTTAGTCTTATTTAAATCATCAATCCAACACATCAAGAATTTGGATTATCAATCATACCACTCCAAAGATTGGACATGATCAGAATTGACAAAATCAGGGTTCACTAAGTCAAAATCTCCAATTCTGACATGGAAGTGCTAAAACAGGCTTCCAAAGCGCTAAATCACAAAAGTGCTACTTTATTGGTCAAAAGCACTAAATCAGGCAACCAAAGCGCTAAAACTCGAACGCGCTATTTCAACACTCCGAAGCGCTAAATCAGGCATCCGAAGCGTTAAAAGTCCCAAAGTGCTATCTTTCTGCATGAAAGCGCTACAACAGTCCATCAAAGCACCACTTTACCAGAAGCGCTAGAACAAACCATGAATGCGCTAATCCACTGAATTAAAATGCTAAAAGTCTCAAAGCACTAAAATCTGGCATCAAAGCGCTAATTTTTAACTCCTAAGAGCTATATCAATGAAAGTGCTACATTACCCTACAGAAGCACTAGAGTTTTTAACACAAGCGCTAAAACTCAAAGCGCTAAACTACCTACTAGAAGCACTACACCGGAGTGTAAGCACTACAATGTGGCTTGAAAGCGCTAAAATAAAGAAATCACATGGAAAGAAATAAATGCATAAAAAAACAAAATTTCATGAATTACGAGGAGGTCAAGGGGTACATACCGGAGGTCCATACGCGGTCGGCCATCGGTGATGTCGAACACGCTCGAAACGGTGAGTGTGGTGGGGGATAGGCATCTTGCTCCAGTTGGAAGAAAAGTCTCTATCACAAAGGTTTTTAAAATCAAATAGTGAAAATGAATTGGAAAATGACCTTTTTGGACTATATATAATTTTGGAAAGGTATTTTTGGTGGGTTTTATTATCTTTTGATTAATTTTATCCAAGAAATTAATTAAAACTCATCTGCGGGCTAGATTTCTTCATCATTTGTCAGGAGATAAATTATTTCTTCATCGAATCATCAGAAAATCATAAATTTTTGAAAAATTCTAAAAAATCATCAGATCATTTATTTATCTCCCTATGGGGCATATTATCATCCATCATCTAAAAATCAATGTCTGGGGCATACAAAATTATTTTTCTTTATCATCGATCCTGGCAGTAGCAGCAAAATTTTCTTAGAAGCGACGCATAAACACATCACTTCAAAGAGGGGCAAAATGTATACACCTAAAATTGGTCTGGAGCATCCGATTAATTAAATACAAATTATTTGATTAATTATCCTAAATTCCCCTACTATTGAATAAATAGAAATATTTATTTATATAGTTCACATCTAAATTCATCTTAATTAAATAAACAAAATTAAATACTTTGTTTGATTTAATTATCAAATCCCTATTTCAATCTATCACATCCATCGTAAATTAATTAAATAAAGATCAAAACACTTTATTGATTAAATTGCCATTTTTCCTTTGTTTAATTTAATAAACAACTATCCTATAGTTTGTTTTATTAAATTATTTATCCCTCTTTTGCTAATTTAAATAAATCAAAAATATTTGAATTAAAGCATAAAGAATATTCCATCTATATTCTCTCAAAAATGAATTAGATTTCCTATGTCTAAACCATGTCTAAAATATGTCAAAATTAATTGATTGAAACTTCACGGGAAGTTTTGGAGACAAATTGGAGACAAATTTGGAATTTGATCTCTCAATCCTCCTCCATCAATCCTTACTCTTCTCTTGCCTGGTGTTTTCATGGGTAGAGACAATCTCCATATTTCTCTCAATCTCCTCCATCTCTCACCATTCAATTCTCCAGATTGAATCCAAGCCTCTCAAAGCTTTCCTTGTGCATTTCTACAACCAAGAAATCTATAAATACAACCTCATTGAACCAAGAAAAGGATCCAGATAATCAAGTTTATGCACTCTTACTCTGCAGGAATTCAAACACTCAAGCATCAAGCATTCAAGCACCCAACATCTAGTAATCAAGTTTTAATATCATGGCTGCAATTATATGTTTCATGTCAATCCATGCTTAGTTTAATTCATTTATCTTCTAGTATTGTCATATTCAATTCCATATCATTGTCTTAGTATCCATCTCGTTCTTTCAATTGTCATTTTAACAATCATAGTGCACTCATGATCTGAGAGCCATTTTGATTTAATAAATCTTGAGGATAGAGAACAATATGATGCTTTCAATTGATTGTTGCTTTGAATTGATTCAATTTGATTAGTCTTTGATATAATGTCTTATTAAGAAGTGTTTTGTGCTTTACACCTGTTCACACGCTTACATATCTATCCACTTCCCTTTGCCATTTTGGATAGATTGCTCAATCATGAAACACATTTCAATCTACATCATTCACATAGGTTCACCCGCCTTGGTCTAGCTTAACCTAAATAGAAGAAGGTTCAATTGCATCAATTGGCCTTGTATGTTGGCCAAAAGCGTTATGGGAGCTTGGCAACCTCTCATGGTTTAAACCTATGTTTTTGAGACCCAATGGTATTCACATTTCCTATATACATAATTATAAGCATAAATTATAACATCATCATAGCATCACATCATATTCATCACAACACATTACATCAAAACATCAAAACATCATCATATCCTTTACATAAATTGTAACATTAAAGTATCATAAATATCCATCATATGCATATATCATCATCATAGAATCATAAAATAACCATCACATAAACATATACATGTATACATCATCACCAAAACATGTATGTGTGCCACCAAAATGAGATCTTGTTTCATACGTATGTCAAAATAATAAGTATCCTTCCTATTGAGAGTTTTATCCAAAAAAATATTTTTTGGTCAATCTCTTGAGGGGGAATTCTACCTCCATCCCTTCATATATTGGGTCATACTGGGGCACATTACCAACAAAAAATTTCATACCAACATTATTTCTTTGAAAGAATGTGTAGTGCCCCTTCGTTAGTGTTGTCGTTGTGTTGTTTTCCAACTCGCTATCAAGTTAGGTACTACTTGGTATTCGGTGCATTTGATTTATCTGAATGGTTAGTACTTTGGTTGATTATTGTATTAAAATTAAAGATTATTGGAATTAAAAAGGTATTGTTATAATTAGAATAAAAGCTTTTTTATAATTGTGTAGTGATAAAATAAAATATTATTAATGGTTATTTGATTTAAATAAATTAAGATTACTTTTTAATATTGAAATATTAAAATAAATATATTAATTAAAGTGTGTGCAATAGATCTAAATGTAAGGTTAAATTAATAAATTAAATAATTTAAAAGTGGATTTAATTGTGTGCAAATAAAAAGGAATGGTTAAATTATAAAATAATAATTATAATTGTGGCAGTTGTCGGGAGTGGGGAAATTTAAAGAAAATAATTAAAGAAATAAAAGAGGATGGAGTAACGGGCATTGAGGGAGAGAAAATAAATTAGTTAATTGACTAAAATAAGGGTTTTTGCATTCTTTTGGGAAGCTAATTTTTATTTACCTCTCTCGTGAATGTTTTGGTTCGGGAAAGAAGCTTTGAGTATCTTGTTCTTGGGGGTTTGAAATTTTATCTATTCTCTTGGGGTTTTCCACTGGATTTGGGGTTTTTATAGAGGTTGTTGGAGTTGGAAGAGTTTGGAGCTGTAAATTTTCAAATTGAAGCTTGGAATTTAGACCCAAAATCAAATTTCAGCTCAGTTAATCAAATTATTCCAGGTTCCTCTTTCTTGCAACCTTCTTGTTTTGGAATAAATGCTTGAAATCTATATGTTGGTTTGAATAAAAGTGCCTGTATTTGTGAATCTGATTTAGAACAATCAGAAATGGAGTTTCCAAGTATTGCTACTATGCCAGTATATTGTTTCAAGTTTCTTTTTCTATAGTTTTTTATTTCATGTGTTTGTGAATTATTGTACTATTGATGCCATCAGTATTGTATGGAAGTCACTTTTGAAGTATTTCCCCAAGAAAACTAAATGGTATTAAGCCAAATATTTGCATACTTATGTCGGACATTCTTTTGAATCTTGTTATCGCTTCTCAAAACTCCCATCCTAGTACCCTTCTTGCAAGCTTCTTAATCCTTTTCAAGTAACTCAAATAAAATCTCCATCTTCCAATTGCATTTTTTTGAAAGTTTCACTGAGATCTTCTACCTAACAGTTCATTCCTCAGTCACGCGCCTCCTATTTATGCATTGAAATTGGTTAGTTATATGTTTGGAAAGCAAATAGTGAAAAATTCATGCAACCTTCAATTCGGTATTTCATCACTTCTCTGTTAGAGGAAGTAACCCTTAGTTTAAAACTGGCGTCATCTTATACCAACATGGTTATTTTCATTGTATATGTCTCAAAGATCGATATATATTTGAAAAGGTATGCATGTAGTTTGATATCAATACATACCTATCTGTATGCATGTAGAAATGTATTATGAAGTCACAGTTATTGTTTGTTTAAATGGGAGATTTTGGCCTTTCAAACCTGTCGTTAGTTATGGAATTCATGTGTATATATATATGTATGTATATACATACAAAACTATCAATACTAATATTGATATAAATGCATATAAATACATATATTGTGTTGGTATTTTCTGTAACATGTAAATGAATTTGATTGAATTTGCAAATCGATATATACATGTTTTGACATTCATTTTAAATTTAAATATATATATATATATATACGTTTAGGAATTATGTATTTGGTTATACACTTTCTTGTCTTGCATTTTGTATTCGATAGGAATAGAAGTTTGATGGTAAGAATATTGTATGACATTTGTTTTTTGGGTTAATGTATATATATATTTATATATGTATATATATATATTTATGTATATATATATATATGTATAAATATATATGTGTGTGTTTATATGGGTAAAAAAAATCCGTGCTTAGATAGTTGTGTTTTATTTTAATATTAAGAAAGTATTTCCTACCTTTTCTTGAGTGAATCACTGTCTTGGATAATGAAATTGGAAATAATGCATGATAAAAGAATGGTACATTATAAGCATATATTGAAACCACTACGAAATTGATTTAAAGAAATGCATTTAATGATCCTTGGAGTGGTAGTTCTCTCCTATTTTTGTATTAGTTGAATTGTAAACTATTTAATCTATAGTTGATGTGAATTTATGTTTTATTGTGTAAGATTCTTGTATGATGAGATGTTGGGTGTGAATGTCCTTTATGGGAGTCATTTATGTGTTTTATGGATCTAGGGTCTTCCAGAGGTTGGGGGGGAAATTTTCTACTTACTGGAATTCTTTGATAATATTTGAGATGATTGTTTTGTATTAAATAAGTATGTGATGGTATTTAGCCTTGCATAGTATATTCACCAATGGGGTTGGAACTTGTGTGTGGGAAGGGTTATGCATTGCCTTGTTTTTTATATTAATGAGAGTTTTTCATTGTGCAAGTTGGCTTTGCTCTTTGATTTCGTTGGGTCTCCTATCTATTAGTAGGGGAGTGGCTCTCAATGCGGGTCTGATGCACAAAGTGGCAAGTCCAGGGTAACTCATTGAGATTTTATTTAATTGGTGATAACCTAAAATAAATTAGGGGGTTGGGTAGTTCACATTAATCAAGATAATTCCCTACTCATGGCTCAAGTGCTTGTTTAGGCTTGAGATGAGCGGGAAGGCCTGGAATGGAAAGATCAACTACCTTGCCCTCTTGGAAGGTATGTTGATCCCACATGAGTTTGTATGGGGGTTCGACGGCCAATAGAGGTGGCCAGGGTAACCCAAGATAGGGGTCTGATAGCCTAAAGAGGTTATGCAAAGGTAACCCATAGAAAACTATGTGATGAAACTCCTCCTATGACAACCTAGTATTCCCTTGCCTCTTGTCTCCCTTTTATGTTTATGTGTCTCTGGAAGTGGTGTTATTATCATACGAGGTTGCACTACACTTGTACATTGGTGTCATGTTAGCACCTATGTTGTCTTTTGTCTCTTGAGTATTGTGGTGAGACCTTAATGCTATCTCCTAGCATGAGGGGTGGACCTTAGGTTTCCACATGGTCGGGTGGAATGTGCCTTGTTCTCCATTGGGTTCCCTCACTTGTGTTCATGCTCATGATGATTACTCCTGGATTTGAAGACTTTTAAACTTGTTTAGTTTGTGTGTACTATATTGAACATGTACTTGTAATGTACTAATATTCAGTTGTATCATGCAATGAAATTCGGATGTAATATCCTCTCTTATTCGAGGAATCATTGATGTAATTATGTAATATTGTAAATTCAGTATTGAACTCTCTCTCTTGTAATGAGTAATGTAACTGAAGTACCTTGTTAATGTTAATTAATTTACTGATTTTGATTGATATCTATGGATGGCATATTATGGTGAATTTACATTGATTGGTCATATAGATGTGATGGAATTAAATGAAATTATTATTGTTTGATGAAGCTTGTTTAATGAGTCAATAGCGATGATATACTATTCTTGTTAAGTTTGGTTGTTGGGTTTCTAGTAACGTAACCTCTGAACCTTAGAGGACTTAGATTGGAATATGAGTTACTATTTCATTTGTAATCTTTAATATGTTTACACTTCAAAAAAAAATTTATCCCATTTTTAGGTGTTATAGTGCATTGTCCTCTAGGGTTTCATTGTGGGGCTTTACACAATGCCATAAAACACACTATCTAAAACAAGGGAAAAATGTAGACACCTAATAATGACTAGTGTAATGCCCCGCCAAGTAACCCTGAAGGAAGTTGTAGTTAACGACTTAAGCGAACCAATTTTTTTTTAAAGTATAGATAACATACACATTCACTTACAAATTAACAACAACCTCTAAGGATACAAGGTTGGGATTACTTAAACCCACACATACATCTTACATATAACCATAGCATTTACTAACTTCATGAAATAAGCATCATACAACATAATAAGATAAACATCCAAGATACAATTTCATAATCATTTACTTAATCCAATAGTTACAACACTTATTCCCAGAATGAGGCAACAGTACAAATGTATTACAATTACATAACTCCACCTCATAACATAAGAGGGATAAAATAACTTATACAAACTGAAATATTACAAAGCATGAATAAAACACAAGAACCGCGAGCTATCCATTTGGATATCTCACCACCAAGTAATGAAGATAAATGGGGACCCAACGGTGTATGGTGCATGTTCCACCCAACCAAGTGGTACCCGAAGGCCCACCCCCCATGCTAGGAGATAGTAACAAAGTAACATGGAAAAATATCTACAACCACTAACCAAAGGTAGACTCATACTGACATAACCAAACAAATGCAATAAGCAAGTACAACTCAAACATCACTGACATAGGTCACATTGCTTCCAGACATGAAATAGATCAAGTATGTTCAGAGAACCATACACATAACATAGATACCAAATAGTTGTCCTAGATAGAGTGTCATCGCACAACTCATAATAAGTTACCCTCAACGAATCTTCATAGGCTCCGAAGATCCTGGTGACCTCTACCGACCCTCAGCCCTCATACTTACTAGTGTGGAATCAACTACCTCTTGTATGGATAAGATAGACGACTTTGCCATTTCAGGCCTTCCCACTCACTCCAAGCCTTAACTAGCACTTGCGACTATGAGTGAGGCTAGAACTTATCTTTTTAGTGTGTAATACTCCCCAAATTTATAATTTTAGCTATCACTTGATTAAACCACTTCCATAGGTTACCCAAATCTTACCTCTTCTAGGCTCTAGCCCCTACTGGAAGCCATTCTTCTACTTGACAACACACAAACAAAACTAATCACCGAGGGAATCACAAGTGCATAAAACCTAGGTATCAAAACCACTCCATCTCTAGGAGGAAACAAATAATAGAACTCACTCCAAACATCTTGGAGGCAACACACACATAGTCCACTCCTTTCATAGGAGGTACAAAACATCCCCGTTCATGGAAACCGGGTAAATACTGAAAAGACACCATGCACTACCCAAGGGAAAAACAACTGGTTGACATAATGAATTGACAACCCTCTTAGATCCTCTAAGATTCTCTAGAAGACTTACAAATTTGGACTAACACATAATCCCATAACCCAAAATACAACTTGACGACATAGCTACAAAAGCATTCAAGTCATTAATCAAATCTAATATTTGGATTTCCTAAATCCATACTCATACAATAGGTAACATTGACATGTCAAAGGCACATTAACAGGGCTAACTCAAAATCTCATATACCCATTTTCCATTTTCATAACAGGGAATCTTAAACAGTTAAAATAGACAACCCTTTGCGAAATACGAGGAAAATAAATCTAAAAGGCAATCACGAGGATATTACTATTTTTTGGATATTCTAAATCCATATCTCTTTCATATTCCAATCATAATGATTTAATTGCTCTAATAGAAATTAATAAATAAAATAATTGATTGCCTCATCAATATAATCAATTCCTAAATTTACTCTTACAAACAACATAAATCTTTATAGGTAAATCCTTTCGATTTCCTAACCTACATCTCTTTCCATTTTCCATTCAAAACATGCAATTTATAAAATATCTTAAAATATATTTTTCCTTATAACCATACATTCAAAAATTACCATTTAAGATCTCCATGCAAAGCTAAATTACAGCCGAACCCAAACATTAGGGCGTAGACTATGTAAGGAGAGGGGAGGGGCTGCAGAGGCCCTTCCTCCACAGTCATCCCCCCATGGGGTGGCTGTGGAGGTAGCACCTCCCATGCCTCCCCCAACCATTGCTTGGTGCCGATACAAAACAAAAACCGGCAGAGTTTAACAAAACAAAAATTTCAGTTTTCAAACCCTTAACAATGGATGTCGTACGGACGATGAATTCTAGAATTTAAAATACAATTTACAAACATAATTTAAATGTATATATATATTATATGTTTATATGTATTTATATATATATTTAACAAAATATATATATACATATGTATGTATATATAATATATATATTTAACCAGAATTTCAACTTCAAGATAAATTGAAGAAATTTTCTTAAACATTCACCTACAGGTAAAGTTATGCAAATTTTTTAGAGAACATCCAAATATCATAGAGTTTCAACACTGATTCTTTTAATCCATTTTTTTGAATTCTTAAACAATAAAAGAACAATAACACTAAAAGGATCTAAATTAAAACCAGAAGTTTCTAAATCCTCTAGATTTCTCCACCATAATTTTTACAAGGTTTTTCAAAATAAATTTGTTTTCTACAGAGATTAAGTTTTCTAAAACAATCTAAATGTATTGTTCAACCTCTAGGTTTGATTCAAATAACAAAACAATCCATTTCCTCAAATAAATTAAATTCTACAAAGGTTTTCACAATTTCCTTGAAGAAATTTCACAGGAAAAACAAAAGCTTTAAATTTATTTATTTATTTTCTTTCTTCTAATCACAAATTTATTTTCGAAAATAGATTTATCAAACAAATCTTTAATCACTGCTATTTTTAAAAGCAACCAAGAACAATAAAAACATAGAAGAAAACCTAGATTTTGAAGCTACAAGAAAAGACGATTTTCTGGTGCAAGCCTCCTCCAAAGATCTCCCGAATTTTCTTCAACCGTGCAATGAATCCAATTCAAAACTCAACTAATGTAAACAAGCTTTCCTCAAATCAATTCTACAATAAAAACTTTCTTCAAACCCTTCTTTATGCAAATTTTCACCAAAAATTCTTCCGTGCCTTCCAGAAAACTCTTTCTTCCCAAGATCTTCTTCTTGAATCAATGAATTTTCAATCAACTCTTCTTCTTAATTAAACATGCACTTCAGTCCTCAATCAAAAATATCTTAAACAACCAAATATAATTTTGCATGCAATATTGAAAATTAAAATATCCACTTAATTCCAATTTTTGAAAACTAACTTTAAATTTAAAATGCAATTTGAAATATCTTTCAATTTTAGCTTTTATTTAATTTAATCCAAATAAAACTTAATTAATCAATTTTAATTATTTAATAACTAAATTCAACCCTTTTGAGATTAAATTTTATTAATAACTTTAAATATAACTTCCAAGCATAGTTTTAATTTAATATAAAATAATCACCACTTTTAACCAATGCAATCATTCTAAAAATTGATTAAATAATCACACACTTTTCAGAATCAAATAAAATTAAAATAAGGTAAACTATGACTCAACAACCAAAACTGATGACACACTAAGGCTAGGGTGTAGATTTGACACATGTTACCTAGCTACTATCTCCCATTCAACTTAACCATTGGATCAACACGCTCAAACTTGTGGAACCAGGTGGAGTCGATGTCATGTACCTACAAACCTGAGAACCAAGTAAACAACATCATATAATATATCCAGCATATAATACACACCATGAAGAAGAAATCACAGATTTGTAGGACGCTCGCAAACGAGTGATGCGAACCCGTCCCCTTCACCAATACAATCATCATAACTAACATTTCCATCATATATCAAATATTCTCATATGCACTAACATGTTATATCCACTAACATCATTACATCATTAAAGCATGAAAAACAAATCATCAGATAAACCAAATCACATCACATAAAATAATTCATCGCTCTATAAATAGCGATCAAATACACACTCAAGACAAAGTATCTGAATATCCATAACATAAATCAAAGAAACACAAGGACACAATGTCCAATCCAAAAAAAAAACAGAGGGGTGTTACAACTAGTGCATTTCCATCTTTCTATTTTATCATTTTCTCATCAATTCTTCTATCTATATTAATTGAATAATTTTATAAATATTTCTTTTTGGAAACAATCTTTAAGCCTATATATTATGTTATGAGATTGATTAAAAACATATCAAATTAGGATAGGTAGTAATAGAAACCCCCTAAGTGGCAATGGGAGAGTGGGAAAAAGGATTTGAATTTTCTCCTGGTCAGCAACAGGTGTCTGGTTTGAAGGTGGTTGGTTTTTCGCTGGTGGGAGGCTCTTCTACAATAGTGGTAGGGGAGTTGGCAGGTGAGGAACAAGGGGGAGTTTTTTTCGAGGACTTAAGTTAGGGGAACCGGGGGGACCTAGGAGATAGGTGGGACTCAGAAGGTAAGTGTTTTTTTTGGCCCTAATCCGAATGGTGGGACCAGGGCCTTTGGAAACCTAGATGTAGAGAAGGAGGTGGGGGACAAGGCTTGGGAGGATTCAAAAAGAATATGGTCTTCACTATTTGGCACCAAGCTTGTTGGCAAGTCCTCCCTCCCTCCAGTCAGTAATATTTTGGTCCCGTCAAGTGGGACGTTTGCTATCCTTGTCCCTAATCTGGTCATTGACCACAATGTTTCTTTAATGGCTTCTTCTTTGGTGGGAAAATTTATGGGTCTGAGACCAAACATTGAAGTGGTAAGGGACTTCGTTAGAAAGAAGTGGAGAGAAAAATGTCACATTGAGGTTGCGGCCTTACACAATTTTTTTTTTTGCTTTTGCTTTTTCCTGTGAAGACCGATAAGATCATTGTGCTATGTGATGGCCCCTAGGTCATTGGCAAGTCATCTTTGGCTATCAAGAAACGGTCCCCTAAAATGGACTTCTTAGAGTCTTCTTTTGAAGCCATGCCGGTTTGGGTTCTTTTTTCAGGCCTTCCAATGGAGTTCTAGAATGAAGATGTATTTAGAAGGATAGCAAACTCCTTTGGAGAACTTCTATCCATAGAAACCATGACCTCAGCAAGGAAAAGGTTGGTATATGCTAGGATTTGTATGGGTATCACTCAATCTATTGATTTACCATCTTCCATTGAAATAGTTTCAAAGCTTGGGAAGTGGGTTCAATCTATTGAGTTTGAATCTCTTCCTTTTGTGTGTTTTAACTATAAAAAAGCTGGGCATTGGGCTAGGAATTTCCCCCTCAGTGTCTCCAAACCTGAAGCTAAGTCAAGTACTAAAGAGACAAAAATATGGAAGGTAAAGGCAATGGAGAAACCATCAAAGGAAAATAATAAGGATGAGGTGAATATATCAGAGGTGGGTCACGCCAAGAATACAGAGGATAAGAACTCCAACTCGAAGGACATAAATAATGGAGACCCTTTACCTGAAAATGTTGTGGACAATGTCATTTGTAGTCAGAACAAGGAACCCAAATTCTTGGGTACCAAAGGTTTCCAGAACAGGTAAGAAAGGGAAGAGGTTGAAAGCACATGAAAGTTGGATGATAGTTCGAAGGTTGAAATGAAGCTCCAAGACAATTAATGTGAAAACTTGGAAAAGATTTATTGTAGTGGTCAAGAGGAGGGAAGCAAGGTTAGCAATGATAAGGTCTCTATGGCTTCAAAGGATAAGGTTTATGTCTCTTAACCTAGGGACAACTCTCATCATTCCCCAGTAGTTGTGAAGGATACTTTTGGGAGCATGGAGGAAAATAGCAAGCTAGGGAATGCTTCGAGGTTTTCCCCGATGACTAATGATGCTCTAGTAGATGATTTCTTGGATGGGAAAGAATTTATGGGTCTTGAGGACCTTGACCTTGATGAGGATAGCTCATACAAAAAGGTAGAGAAGAAAAAGAACAAGAAAGGGGGTAATGCTTTGGGGGTTTCGACTAGAAATAGATCGAAAATGGATTGTGGGACCTAGAGAAGTTTGGGTAGAAAATCAGCAAGATGGCATAGGGAGCACAAATGCAATCATAACATTGAGAATGGAACACAAAAACCCATCCCAGAGATCTGCCAGATTAGCACCCCATCAAGAAAATGAAGTTCATGTCTTGGAATATCAAGGGGCTAAACAACCCCCACAAATAAGAAATTTCGCATAATTTTGCTAGGGATCATTAGCCAGATATTCTTATTATTCAGGAAACCAAAATACTTAAAGAAAGGGTGGAGAAATTGAAAATATTTAAGAATAATGGTGTTCAGGGTAGGAGCTCTAAGGGGGCCTCTAGTGGGCTTGTGACGTTTTGGAACCAAAATCATATCCAAGGTACCCCGCTTTGGGATGATGCCAACCATGTGGCAACAAAATTCAGGCACATTAGGGATGGTTTTAGTTTGATTTTGTCTAATATATATGCCCCCAATAATAGGACTGCCAGAAGAAATTTTTGGAAAAGACTTGAAGCTTTTAGGAGTAGCTTCCCTGATGAGAACTAGATTGTGATTGGAGATTTCAATACTCCACTATTTGATTCCAAAAAATTTGGTGGGTCACAGATTTAGATGGATAGTAAATTGGATTTGATGGACTTTGTCAACTCTTAGTACTTGCATGATGTGGATCTTAAGGGAGCTATGTTTACTTGGACCAATAGGAGGGTTGGTTTTGATCTCATCCAAGTGTGGCTTGATAGGGTGCTTATTTCAAATAAATGGGTTAATGCTTACTTTTTTTCTCTTACCGCTCTCTCAAGGATTGGTTCAGACCATTATCCTATTAGCTTTGTGGCTGATTCTGTCTCTGGTAAGAGAAATTTTCCCTTTTAGATTTGAAAAAAATGTGGATGTCTAACCCTCATTTTTCTAGTTACATGTCTGATTGGTGGAATATTAAGGTTAGTGGTACTGCCATGTTTCCTTTGGCCAAGAAATTAGGGGCGGTTAAAATGAATGTTAGGCAGTCAAATAAAGAATTATTTGGTGACATTTTTGCTTCTAAGGCTTCTATCTAGATGGAGCTCAAAGACATTCAGGATAGGATTCAGAAGGATGGCTATGAGGGAGATCTCTTACCTAAAGAGAATGAAATTCTTACTAAGTATCATGCCATTATCTCCAAGGAAGAAGAATTTTGGAAACAGAGATCTAGGTCAGTCTGGTTGTCTTATGGGGATAAAAATACTAGGATTTTCCACATGACTACTATGAAGCATAGAGCAACTAATTGAATAACTCATATTTTGAAGAATGGTATAAGAATTGAGAAGGAGGATGAGATAAGGAGTGAATCTATTCAATTTTTTGGGAACCTTTTATCTAGTGAGGATAGGTTGGACGTGGATGCTCAACAAAGCCTTGTTGATGTTATCCCTAATATTCGGAATGTGGATCATAACAAAGCTTTGACTGCCATCCCTTCCTTGGATGCAATCATAAATGTCATGTTCTCGTTTGAAGGTAATAAAGACCCTGGGCCTAATGGATTCCCTATGTTTTTCTTTCAAGTTTTCTGCGAAATTTTTGGTGAGGATGTTGTGAATGCTGTAAAATAATTTTTTGGAGCTTGAAGATTTTTGAAGGAACTTAACTCCACCTTTCTTATGCTCATCTCTAAGATCCCAGGTGCAGATTCTTTTGAGCATTTTTGACCTATTAGCCTTTGCAATTCTATTTATAAAAATATATCTAAAGTGGTGACTACCAGGATGCTGGGCATCCTCCCATTGCTCATTTCCCCTCAGCATACTGGGTTTGTCCCTGGAAGATAGATTGTGGACTCCATAATTATTGTTCATGAGAATATCCACTCCCTTGAGGTGTCCAAGAATCAAGGTTTTCTTCTCAAGTTGGATATGTCTAAGGCTTATGATAGAGTGGATTGAGATCTTTTACTGAAGATTTTAAGAGCTTTTGGGTTTTCTAAAAGATTTGTTCAATTGATTAAGGAAATGATCTCTACTACCAACATTGCTATTATTGTTAATGGATCTCCTTCTAGATTTTTCAAATCCACCATAGGTGTTAGATAGGGAGATCTTGTTTTGCCTATTCTCTTCACCCTCTTAGTGGAAAGTCTTGGCAGGTTGTTGCTTAGAAAGTTTAGTGATGGAAACTTGAAAGGACTAAGACCGTCTTATGCTAATATTATGTGTTCTCACCAAAAATTTGTTGATGACACTCTCTTCATGGGTTGTGACACTGTTGCTGAAGCCAGAGTCCTAAAGAACTACCTATCTTTGTATGAAGTTGATTCTGGCCAAAAAGTCAATCAGGAAAAAATCTCCATTTTCTTCTTTAACACTCCGGAGCGGAGGCAAAGGAAGATTGCTGAGATTCTTGGTTGTTTTATTAAACCTCTTCCTTCTACTTACCTGGGTCTTCCTTTGGGATCTAAACCTCCTAATTTTTTCTGGACTTCTCTGATTGATTGGTTTAATCGTAAGTTGGTCGGATGGAAAGGTGCCCTCCTTAGTCAGGGTGGAAAAGTGTTTTTTCTTAAATCTTCACTGCAAAATTTTCCAATTTATGCCTTGAGCCTATTTAAGATTCCTTCTAAATACACTAAAATTATTGAAAGAATACAAAAACGCTTCCTATGGTCGGGAGTTGAAGATAAGAAGGGTATTTCTTTTGTTTTTTGGGAGAGTGTGTGCAAGCCCAAAAATTATGGGGTTTTGGGCCTTCGAAGCTTGAAATTTTTCAACAAAGCCCTTTTGGCGAAGCAGGTGTGGCGATCTTTCTCTGAAGTTTGTGAATGGAATTCTATTTGGCACCATAAAAATCTTCAGGGTGTTGCTTCTCTTACTAAATTCCTATACTCTCCTTCTCTCCCTCTGAGTTATTCTCTATGGAATAATATTATCAAGTCTAGGGATCTTGCTAGGAAGGGAGCTATGTGGAAGCTTGGAGATGGTAAAATTATCTTTTTTGGGAAGAAAAGTGGGTGGGAAATGAATCTTTTTGTGATATTTTGGCCTTCAGAAGCCACATGGGGAGTGCAAAACTAGATTTAGTAGTCTTGTTGGGGACTACTGGAGGTCAAACTAGTGGATGTGTGTTTCTCTTCTTAGTCCAGATCTCTCACCCTTCCAGACCATTCTTATTTCTATTGTGTTACTTCCAAGGGGCCAGGGGGATCACCTCATTTGGAAATTATCTCCTTTAAGGATCTATTTTATCTCTTCGGCCATTTATTCTTGCTTCTATCTTTCTCCCCCTCCTGTCTGGGCAAAGGCCTGGGTACATAACTTTACTCCTAAAATCAATATATTTTTGTGGATTATGCTCCAGAATAAAATCTTGACTAATGATAATCTTTGTAAGCATGGTTTTTCCTTTCCTAATCATTGCTATCTTTGTTGTGCAGATGCTGAAAATGCTTCACATTTGTTTCTTCATTGTTCCTTTTCCTATAACATATGGTACAGGATTTTGTAGATGTGGAATCTCAATTGGATTTTTCCTAGTTCTATAATGGATTTCTACAGTTAGTGGAAAGGGCCTTCAAAAAATCAAGTGTTGGATCTGCTCTGGAAATATATTTTCCCACACTTCACATGGGGAATCTGGAAGGATCACAACAAAAAAATCTTTAGGGACTCTGCCCTCTTGGAGGAGTGGTCTTTGAGAAAATTATAAGAGCTTTGAGAGAGAATTTCAATTTTTTGAATGGTAACATGAAGGTTAAAGGGAAGAACAACTGCCGAGAAAATGATATCAGAGTTGCTGAGGCATGGATGATGAAGACTGATGTGCCTCAAGGTCCTAAACCTATCGAGGGGCCTAGGGATGGAATCTTTTGGAGACTCCCCCCCTTGGATGGGTTAAAATCAACTTTGATGGGGCGACCAAGGGAAATACTGGGCTTGCTGGGTGTGGGGGAGTGATTAGGGATGATAATGGTAATTTCATTTCAGCGGTGGCGCTCCCCTTGGGCAGACAGACCAACCACCTTGCTGAAGCCATAGGGGCTTATCAAGTCCTTAACCTTGCTAGGAAGCTGAAGTACAAAAATGTATGGGTTGAAGGAGATTCTAAAAATATAATCCAATGGATTAAAGGGTCTCAAAAGCTTTCTTGGACTATAGAAAATTGGGTTAATTTATCTAAGGAAATTATTAATTCCTTTGAGAACTACTTTGTCACCCATGTCTATAGGGAGATCACCATAGTGGCAGATTATTTTGCAAAGATAGGGGTGAAGGCGAATAATAAAGTGATATGGAAGAGGAGTGATGGTCTTGAGGCTGAAATCACAACCTTAATTATGTATAATCAAACCCATGGGAGGGTTCAATTTGCCTCTCTGAATAATGATTAAGGTGAAGTTGGTTTTTCCGAAGCAGTCTTGGTACAGTTGTCTCATCATTTTTCTTCAAGGGGTGGATAACCGTGGATTTCATGGTTTTATCAATCTTTGGCGCTTTGCACACTTTCTGGGCATTTTTGTGCTCATGAATAGAGGAATTATGGATTCTTCAAAGAAAGGTTGCATTGCATATAGAATGGGTGGCGAGCATTGTAGGTTGGAACCGGTTGATTGCAGTGAGCTGAAGACCAATGAAAAATTGTTGAGGGTACTAGAGAAGGGTGGCATCATGAGATATATGGAGAAGATCCATGGTAAAGATTAGGAGGTTATGAGGATCTCCACAAAGGACTGGAATAATGGCAGAATTAATTTGTTTGGAAGGAAAGTGAAGATCGATGAGTAATTAATATCTGAGGTTGTGAACCCTTCAATTTCAGACCTACACACAAGCAACAAACAAACATAACATTAGATCAATGTGCAAGGTGAAATGAGGATTCCCCATGAAATTATATTGCCACATTAATATAGGAAGAAACTGAAGAACAATGCAAATGAAAGTAAATAAATCCTATTTTAATGAACAACTATCAATCTCATGGGGGAATTGGTGTTGATTGGTGTGTTGAAATCAGCCTTTTCCCAATTCCTATTGTAAGCTTTGTGATTGTTGATGGTGAGATTAGCTTCTTGAGTGGAATGAACAAAATTAGCTCTCAATTCAAGAGAGTAACTTTGCATGAAATGTGTGGAATGAAGATGAATTTGAGTATATTAAGTTTACTCAAAATTATGGATGATGAATGAGGAGAGAAACCTCCAATTTATAGATTTCCAAAATGGAAAAGAGAGTGAAAACAAGCAATGTGGGATCATTCAACATCCAATGGCCAAGTGCCACTTGTCAATATGTGAATGGTTGATGGTTGTGCACATTTTGGCCAAGGTGCTAATAAATGCAATTAGTTGTAATTTGAATTTGAAGAAGTGACATGTGAGAGGGAAAAAGGAATGAAACAAATGCCACTTGGATCAATGCACAAGGACATGTAAGAGGAATGAATGCCTTGTTGGATCTACAAGTCCACTTAGACTTTTTGAATTCAAATTGAGGGAATATTCCCTTTTGATGCCATGTGAGGGAAAATAGAGATTTAATAAATGAATTAAATCTATTTTCATGTGCAAGTTGCATTCTCTAGAGGATTTTAGTGATAGGGATTGACTTAATCAAGAATTTGATTAGTTTAATGAGGGATTAGATGATTTGACAATTTTGACTCAAATTGATGAATTGATTTAAATCAGAATTGAGAGGAAATGCTTAATTAAATAAATGATTTTGATTTATTTAACTAAGTGGGATAATGTTAGATTAAATCAAATCAGATTTAATTTATTTTATTTAATAAGAGAAATTTTAGAGACTTTAATTAAATAAAATGATTTACTTAATTAAACATAAATATAAGGTTAATTAAATTAAATTGATTAATTTAATCACTGGCAGAGAGAGACTTAATCAAATAAATAATGATTTATTGGATTAAGGGATAGAATGTGATGAAGTGCTGAGAGTGTGATTTAGGAGGAAATGTTGTTAGTAAACAGGATAAAGTATTCTGAACCGAACTTGTACATTTTTCATGTCTATAGAGGTAACCTATATGCTGATGGAGGATCTCAAGTTTCATAGAGATAGGAAGCTCTTTGACCAGGTGGTTAATAATTTCCCTCACACTGACAAGGAAAGGGAGGACCTGTTGTGGGCTACTAAGAGTAGCTATGATGCTACAAAAATGAAGTTGTTGTGGAGGGAGGTATTGAGGATTATCATAGAGTATATCACGTTGGATGGGAGATACATCAAAATTTTTGGGTATCACTTTGTACTCCTGAACCATTTCAGGCACCGGGTTAGGTTCTCCCTTCCTTTTTACCTCTCTACTTCTTTAAATTTGAATCTTCAGGACCATGTGTCTAATTTGGTTAGATATCCCATAATTCATGAGGTTTTACTTGTTCTAATCTATGAACACTTTAAAGCTTTGTCAGCCATCCATCATACCCCTTCTTCTCACTCTATCTCTGATAAGGAGGAGTTGGGTGATATTTATATGGATAAAGATTAGTGGGATATTGAAATGGAGAGGGGCGGAAGAGCACCTTGTGGAAGCCAAGAAGAAGGGAAATGTCAAAAGCAAGTCTAAGTCCTGTGCCCTCCCTAAACCCAACACAATGACATCTACTGATAGGGCCAAAATTATTAATCTTGGGTCTGACATTTCCAATTTGAAACCTAAAGGTCCTCCCAGTGTTCCTCACCAGGGGAAAGGTAAAAGAAAATTGGAGGAGGATCCTTCCTACCACATTGACGATGAGGAACCCCAACACACCAATTCTTCTGAAACCTCCAGCTATCCTACAACAGACAGGGAGGATAGGCCTCAATACCACAATTATCTTAAGGAAGATGACCACTAGTTCAAAGCTGAGTGTGAGTACCCTGGCGAAATCCTTGCAATTTCTCACAATGGTTCTGTTGATTTTTTTTATCTGATTAGGTGGGCCTTCTTCAAGATAAAGGAGATAAAGCTTAATCAAAGGGGTTATAACAATAGGTTGGAAAAGGTGGAGGGGGCTGATAACACGAGAAAGGAAAAAGGAAGAGCTAAGGACTTGTTGATGAAAGATGAAAAGAAATATATGGTTGAGTGCCTGAAGAAAATTGTGGAGGATTTAGAGCATTTCAAGAACTACAATCACGATGGAAAATTTTTTGATATTGAGGGGAGGCTAAAAAATGTTAGAGAATCTATTCAGAAGGTTTTGGAAATGAGCCACAAAATTATTAAATCCACTACCAGTACCATGAAGATGATGGTCAAAAATCTGGAAAGGGCTCATCGGGTAAAATATGTGGTGGATGTGGAGGAGGTCAAAGATCTAGGTCAGGCATGAGGGGTTGGGCCAAGAAAATGCACTAGAACCAATCTGAAAAGGAAGTTGGACAAGCCCCCTGTGGACATATAGGACATGGAGCAAGCTGCTATTAACATGGACAACCTGAAAAAGGAGATCGTTGATATCTTGAGAAATCTGGCCTAGTGGTTGGTTTCCTGCAGGTGTTTTTTTGGTTTTTTGTTCTGTGTTGTCTCTGCGCTAGTCTTTGGTTTTTCTTTGTTGGTAGCTCTCATATTTTTTTGAACTTTTAATGCTTTATCCTTTCTCTATATACTGTTAAAGGGTTTCGAGGCCCCTTCAAAACCTTCTTTTACCTTAATCAAAAACTTAGGATAGCTAGTATCTAACAACTAACCATTACAATCCTTTTGATGTGGCAATTATAAACTTCTACAAAATTTATAAACTTTAGATACATTCTTGACAAAAAAAAAGCTACGCCAAAATTTGGCATACATTAACATTATTGCATTGGAAGTAATATTTTTGAAAATATTTAGTTAGCTAATATTTCCTCTTTTCATCTATAATAATTAAATAATTTTTATTTATTTAAAGAATTTATCATTTACCTCCAACATTAAAATTAAAAATAATTTCAAATTTTTTTTTTCCACTATAATTATTATTTTTAAAAAAATTTATTTAATTAGCTAACACTTCTTCCATAATAAAATGAATTAAAGTAATTTATTTAATCTTTTTTCCCTTCAAAATAAGTAAAATTAAAATTTTACTTATTTTTCCAACTATGCTTATGAATTAGATAAATTTATTTAATTCTTTCAAAATAATCCATTCACTAAGTTTAGCTCCTACCCTTTATCAATCTTTCTCATCCATCGATTCTTCTAATTAATCTCCACTATTGATCAAATATCAAGTAAAGCATATAAATAAAACTATTCATCCACACATTATTACCTAGCTAACATTATCATTATCAAGAAAATTCATATAAATATATTTTATTTAGCTCTCCTATCTATCTATTATCTTTGAGCATATATCATTATCAATGCAAATTCATTCTATCATACTATCTTTGTTCTATCATGGTTATGCTACTTTGAAGAACAACCCACATATCAAGCATTCAACCAAATATCAAAGAAACAATGGAGAAAATAAAGGTCTTTTCTATGGTATAATTATTCATTATTTTATGCATGCATAGATCTTTAACTTTATTAAGTGAGTTTTAAGTGTGAATTTGGTACTTTCATTGCATTGTTCTTATTTTACATAATTCAATTTTTCATCATCCGCAAAGGGTTAGGATTGAGAGTTGGGATCAAGGGATAGGATTCAATTTTAGGATTTCAGTGATAAGTGTGAATAGTTTTATTAATTAAATTAATCATGCTTAGGAGACTGCAATGGTTAATTAGCTACTTAATTAATTTTAACCAACTAATTATATTGAGGTAGGTAAAAGGGAGGAATTAAACATGAGGTTGGATTTAATTAAATAAATGTCAATTTATTTAATTAATGGTCAAAGGAAAACTAGGAAGGTTAATTAAATAATTGCCTTATTTAATTAACACTAGGATAGGGTGAAGTGCGGTGTGGTTGTGTGGATAACTTTAGGTTTCAACAAGCTTATTATAACTTAAAATTTTTAGTTTTGGTGAATATTGTCTTGATCCTAATGTTTAAGATATTCCATCACTTTATATCCATACATTCATGGGAAAAAACCTAAGGCATACAAAAATTTAAAGGAGACATGCAAATGTGATAGTGATCTATAAATTCATAGATCTATGAATAAAACGCCTTTGCCTCCACCATCATTTAAAAAATCTATAGTCTTGGGAATAAATTCATGTGTAAACTCATATAAAAAGGAGAATGAAAAAAATAATAAATAAGGTCATTGTAATTTATAGAACCAAAATATGCTAGATGACATCATAGAGTAGGATATCAATACATGAAGGGATTAGATGATTTTTGGAGGAATAAAAATGAAAAGGTAAATAACTTAGATATCAACCTATTGCAAATTATAATGAGGCATCATATTCAATGATTATAAGAATAATTTTAATCCACTAAATGATTCATTAGTTAAGTATTCCATACAAATATTTAGTGTCCATTGATTATTAATGAAAATTTGTGTATTGAATAGTCATGATAACACACATACATACATATAAAAATAAGACATACAAACATAATTCTAGACTAAGAATAGAAATCAATGACATGATAATAATATCCAAAATATACCAAATCTCATGAACCATATAACTTTTAAAATTATAAAATAATAAGAGGTCAAACATAAATAAAGTAACTAACATATATAACCAAATAATATTATTAATATATTTCACTTTCAGGGAGGTTTTGTAGATGACTCATCCCTCTCTCCACTATGACCATTACAATGAGTCTTAGTACACATTTGTGTCCTAAATTGTAAGCATGATCTCTCCTAAAGAATCTACCTAACTAGCTTTAGTATTTTCTTATGCATACACTAACTTGTGTGTCAAATATATCATCATGAGATAATTTGGGGGTATAGGTATAAGCCTTTGAGCCTCCCAACATGAAATATTAATCCAAATTTTCTCTTTCAACTTGAATAGAATCCAAGTCCACTCAAATCCTCTTATGTTATACCTCCAATTAATCTCTCTTACCAAATATTATTACCCAATCTACCAAATATGTATCTCTATCCTACTTAAGAAAGACACACTCCATGATTGTGCCCTATAAGCTTCACAAGTCTAACTATCAAATTAAACATTAGTGCAAAATAAGCGAATTTTTTATTCTCATGAGTAAAACTATATTTTGAGACCACAAGGATACCTTGAATAAGATGATATATGGTCAAGGAAATTAATGTCTCCCAATTTTCTACACTTCCTACATAATACATGACCACATGGTTCACATGTAAATATAAAAAACGTATAATCAAATTAATAAAATTACTATGATACATGACTCACCAACCTACCACTCTTAATTAGTAGGGATTTAATAAAAGAGAAATATCTATGGGAACATATGTATCATCAACCCAATGATTTCTATTGGATCCTTGGGAGCATACAAAGGAAAAAATAATTAAGGTATCTCCATATCCCACCTTGCTTGATAATTTGGAAACACCCCTTTGTCATCACCATCTATAATCTCTACAAAATAACCATCTTGTCATCATTAGAAAGATATTAATCTATAATAGGGCATCTAGATACCTCTTTCCTTATTGGAATGGGGATCCCTAGTGATACTTATACAAAATGGGCATGAGATACACCACATATTAAAGTTTTAACTATGTAAGTACCTTCTTAAAATAAAAATGATCCATCACTGGGTAAAAGCACAAAATTGTGTCACTTTATAAAGGAAACGACCAATGTTGATCCAACTTTTAAACTTGAATCACTAAAAAGTAGCATATATGTTTTGAATTTTTAAATGATGTAAACTAGTAAAATATGTATTTTTTAGTATATTTTATGTTTGTATTTTTTATAAGATATTAAAAAATTATTTTAAACTAGTTTTTCATAAATTAACACTATAATTTAGTTGCTGATAAAATGCTGAAAAATGAAGTTGCACGGGACGTCAAACTTTTTATAGTAAATTATATTTTTTTTCTTTCAAATTTTTTGTGTGTATTTATAACTTGAAACTTTAGTGCATGGATATATTTTTTTCCAATTTTGATAAATATATATTTGTATATAAGTATTAAAATGTGCATGAATAAAAAACAACTATTTCCGTCAGACACCAACATTCATATTAAATATTTATCTAAAATGAAAAAAAAATTATACCATCTTGAAATAGATTCTTTTATCTAGTGCATCATATTTTTTAAATTTTTTTTTAATAAGTTTTAGTATTTTTCCTTGGCATGGTAATCAACCTAATATTTTTTGCTGATAACCTACTTTTAGTATAAATAATAATAATAATAATAAATATTAAAATAAATATATTTTTGAAAACTACACTTATGGATCTACAAAAGGGTATTTTTACATTTTAAAAAAAATGTTATTTACATGAGGAGGAGTTATTAAAACTTCAAGTTATTCAAATAATTTTTTTTTTTGTAAATTGGACTCAAAGTGGTGCTCCATATATTTTTAGTCAACAATTTTAGTTGAATAAATTGTGGAAGTATCTAACTTAGCTAGAATGAATCTTACTAGGTCATATGTTTGACCAAAATTGATTTTTAGTTAGAAATACTTAAATTCAATTGTGCTGATATGTTGGCTAAAAGTGTGACACAACTTTGTGCTTTTACCCCACTATAATTTTTTGAACAATGAAACCATCTAGACCATCAAACCATCCCTAACTAAAATAGTCATAGGCATTGGTGACAAACTATCAATAGAGCTCTAGATAATATTGGTTGAGGTGATTCTTTAAAAAAAAATTGTCATGTCCTAAGCATCTTTCCCTTCATCTATTATCCCAATAAAATGCTAGTTTTATACTTACTGTTATTGCTAATGGAAGACTTGGATAACATAATATACATAAATTCTCATAGTCCCATGTTTGAAGGAGGGAAGCTACACTTATACTCATATAAATACCATTAGTAATTTATACAAATCATCATACATGTGAGAAACATGCCTCTATCCCAAGAAAAAATGTTGATGTTCCTTAATCTCATGAAAATTCTTGATGAATCCATTACATATAATTGAATCCTTTCCATTTGGAAAAAAAATACACAACCACCGATGCCCACAAGACACACCACTGAGAAAAAATTCACTACGTAAGAATCCATCCCATATATATCTTCCAAATTGGTGTCAATAGTATACATATTTATTCTCCTTTCATGTGGTGTGTCTAGCCTCCATTTTCCTTCCCCTAATAGGGAGTTGCATCATCCTTTAAAAATCATCTAGAGTAAAAATGATATCATCAATCAATATATGAAAGTTTAGTGTTATAATTGTTGGAGTGAAAATAAACTGAGAAGGGGTGGTGGGGGGGGCGGGGTGGTGAATCAATGTTTATAACTTCTTTGACAAATTTAACTAAAACTGAAAAGAACCATTCATATGTTCTCATTTATCAATGATATTATCATTCATGAATTCAAATGCAATCATATAAATTGAAATGAGTAGTGTAACATTGCATTTTAAAGCAGTAAAGTACTGAAGCAAATGAATCACAGAGACACAAATAGACACAAGATATGTTGAGTGGAAAACCCTTCTGGGGTAGAAAAACCACTCCTGAACCTGCTGCCTTTTTCAGGCTTTCATTTCAATAAATATTTTGACAAAGCCTCAATGGCTTATTTTTGAGCATCGAATCAAGGAGCACCAACCCCTTATCTGTTTTTAATAGAACATACAATAATACAAAGGATCTCTCTATTTCTCCTTTTTCTATCAAGTGCCTCTTGACAGACAATGTATAGAATTCTCAAGAGTTAAGAATGACTCTTCAAGATTCCATCCATTATCGAATCTTGATACAACTTGAGGAAAGAGATCTAGTTACCGTGTCAATAAAAATTTTCATCACAAACTGTATTACATTGATATATATTTTCTTTCTTTTCTCACTATTTGATTTTCAACCTTTTCCCATACAAAAACTACAAAAATTGACTACACACTATGTTTTCCAAATTTTAAGCATAAAAAAATAGAATGGACTTTTGCATGTCTTTATAGTAATGCCCTTGTTTCAAATTTTATTTTTCTATCATGATAGACCCCTAATCTCTCTGTTTTTGTCTTTTTACAGAAAACATCATTTTATTTTGAAAGTATTACAACTATAGCTTGAATTTCACTTTCCAGAAATTATACAAGGTTGTTTTCAGGTTACAGTAAAACTGCCAAGTAACAGTTCCTAGTGTTGCAGTGATCAAGAGTGAAGGATTCTTTCTTTTTTTCAAGGATAGAACAACAGTATCCAAAAATAGAGGTGTGACAAAACTTTTCTTCACTAGCGGCCCGCACATGCAGTGCTTACACAAAACGGTAAGACAACATCTTTTAAAAACAAGAATGGTAACCATTTTACCCTGGCAGAAACAACAATGCAACTGAAGTATAATTTTAGCAATTGAAACCTCATACAGAATACACCCAGAAATAGTTACCCATGAACCCAGATGAAGCTAAGACAATATTTCATGAACAGTACCTAGTATAGTAACTACACTTTTTAAGAAACTGAAACAACAATTCCCAATAACCAAAATCATTATGATGTTAAGCTGAAATAGTAAGATGAATCAAATAAGAACGGTTACCAATGACTTCAAGCGTGAAACAAAAAATATTCTTGAGGTATCACTTATACCCACTATCCAAAACAAAACGAATCACAAAACTTATGATGATCTTTAGAAGATGCAGCCAAGAAACTTTATAAATGAACCCAAAAGATTAACTGATCTGATTCGAGAGTATTTTGAATTGCCTATAAATAGAAATTATAAACCCTTTAAAAATGTCATGATAATCTCTAAAATATTTGCAGTTACATTTTAAAACCAATCATTTCAGACTTCTTTGTTGAGATTAATAGACATTTTTCATTTTTCATTTGCAAAAGAGAGATAGCATATCTTGAAATAACCTTGTCTAAAAAAAAATGGATCTGGAGAGCAGTCCAAGGATAAATACTTGACAAATGAAGTTGCTGTCAAAAAATGGATTACCATATTTGCATGTGGATGAAATGGCCAAGAAATCTTCCAAAACCGTGCTTTCTTCTAGTGGCTATAAGTGGACACATAGAGCGACCATTGTGATGGTCTTCTTACAAATCCCATTCGCTGTCCAAGAACAAAATGCCAAAGATAACAATGAAACGGCTGAGTGCAATGATCCATGATGGAGGCCAGAGAGAGGTTCCAAACCCTCAAACAAAGAAGCATAACGATTTTCCCTAAACATTCACATAAAACAAAATTGAATTCCTTTGCAAGTGATGATAACATTTGGAGTCCGAGAGGACAAAAAAGATAATGAAAGAACTCATAATGATAATTGAAATCTGCGGTCAAAGTAGTCCAAAGTCATGCCGACCAAATCATTGCTCGAATAAATGACAAAGCATGTGTAATGCCGATTCAAATAATGTCAAGCATTATTTCATGTGAAGGGTCGAATACATAAGACTTTATGTTCCCATGTAGCCAAGGCAAATTCACTTCCAATCTGACAAGTAAAAACTTAATCAAACCAAAAACATGTTGTCGGCCTTGAAGCCTAGAGATTTATCCACCTGAAAGCCCAAATCATATGCAAATAATTGATAATTCATTTACCTTTGACTTAAGCCGATTCTCCACCTTATTAAAAATCCAATGCCATAGTGTGCCAAAGATAATGGCCAAAGCCAAGAGATATCAATTAAAACCAAAAATGATAGCCACCTCATTATGACCAAAGCAATATAAAAAGTCCAATGGTATCCAAAATGCCATAAACACAATAATGATTAATCCCTTATAATATGCTAGAAACTGAATATCGAGAGCTTAAAAAAACATTATCAGACTATTCCTCATACCCATGCCACTGAATGAAAATAGAGGAATATATCTTTGATGAATATCAAGACATGTTTCATTTTCAAGATGCTTGTAACTGATCAAGCCAAAAATAATCAATTTGTAGAAGAACTGTAACTAGAATGCCAAATACATGTAATTAAGTGCATCACTGAAACATAATTGTTAGACAAGAAATATATCACTTGATCAATGGAGCAAAGAACCTGTAACTAGAATACTTCAACCGAGATCTGCACATGGACCCAAGATATTAGAGCCACCAAGATAATATAAATAATGAAGTAAATGTGCCAAATAGACAAGTAGAACAACTAAGATAGTAACCACCAAGATGCCAGAGTAACATAAATTTTCATCAAGGATAAAATAGCACAAGAGGGATTCAACAATAATCCCATCTCTTAACCAGGGAAACCAACATCCAGGTATCAAATTACAAAGGTAACAACATAACCACGCTAAAACCTCTACCACCTAGAATAGGTCCCATCTATATCTATACATAGGAGTGAGTACATACTACCAATCTTCTAGTGTCATAACCCAATTTTTTAAGACTATTATTTGATCTAATCAATTGATTAATAATATTGATCAAGCTAGGAAACAATGGTATAAATTAAGAAAATACTCTTTTACTATTATAATTTTATAATGAGGTAATTGTTGAAATATATATTTTTTTAATTCTTGTGGATAGTTAAAATTTAAAAAGATAGATTATAATTTATTTTTAAATTAGATTTATATGTTAGGGGGATATGAAAATAATTATAATTGAATAGAGATATTAATGAATTTATATATGTTTTGAAATTAATATTAATTAAGTTTATTATATTTATAAATTTAAAATATATTTTTTTTAATATTTCCATTTTACATATTTTAAGAAGATCATGATACTTGGTATGACATAGACTTTTTCCACGATAAGTAATTAGGAAATGAGTTACAAATAGATTTATGACAATATTCGCATACAATACATTTAAGGAAAAGTGGGGCCATCTTAGAAATACTCTTATTTATCTATCTATCTAGTAATCATCCTAATGATGGATCATGGAGTATGATCTAAAACGTTGATGAAGAAAATATTTGCACACAATTTTTTCCAGAAATCTTGATTACTAATGATCATGGACTGTGGAAACAAAATGTTATTAAAAATTTAATTTTTAAATATGGAAAAAAAGTGAGTGAGAATTTATGCCCAAGTTATCATCTCGCTACCATAAAATGAGGTGCTTGTATGCACTTGGGAAGGTTGGTAGTTTTTGTTTTATTTTTAGGAAGTAACTTGTAGGTTGTGAGAAAGAATAACTCTTTGGATTTCATAAGGGTAGTGGTGCAGGAGCACACAGGTGCATAGGCAATCAACACCACCCAAAAACATTTTTCTGGTTTGATTTCTAGTTTTTTTGTTTGTTCTAGTTGGTGTTCTTTGGCATTTCTCAGGTTCATAGTACTTTAATGGCAACAAGAATGGTGAGAATCAACTTTCCTCGATAGTGATAGCATTAACTTCTCATTAAGTACCTTTATCGCACCCCCGTGGGTTCTTAGACTGTTCCTCATGGGCTAGTGGGGTGTGTTGTGTTCATTTAGCCCTTAACCGCACTCCCACAAAGGTTATCTTATGAACCCATGGTGCTACCCCATGCTATTTTAAATAGGATCCTACGGTAATGTAGAGGCACTGCCATCCCATGGTAGGGTATTTTGGAGAATGTGATATTGTGGGAGTTCATTAACTACAACCCCACGATCAATGTTATGATAGGCTACGATATCTTGGGTTGACCTACTATCTCACGACATGGTGTCTGGTAGCCCGGGGTAGTGCAGAGACCGCCACCCTGCGAACATGAGGTAAGTAGTCTATGGTGTTGCGGGTCAAAGTTTGGCATGGTAATTAGAGGCAACCGTTGTCCCATGATCGTTACTAGGGGGTGTGGCGGGACTGTGGTATGTTATGTGTTGTGCCTATAACACACACGTCCCATTCAGACCAGGGACCCCCTCTTTCCTTTTTGCTTTCACTAGGTCACTTTTGCCTTTATCTCATTTTGCGTGCCCCTAATTTTGAGCTCAAATTGGTCACATGCCTTAAAATCATTAATTCTTCATTAACCAAAATTCCCTAGGTCTTTGGATTTTGGGGGGATGCTTCTATGGAATTCCCTTACTCCTTTGCCTCAACGTCCTCTAGGCCTTGCAAACCCACATTTGTTGGTTTCCCTTTATGACCTTCTGCCTTCCCTTTGTTTCTTGACTAATGACCAACACCTCATGTCCGCCCACATGGCGGGCCCCACACCATCCTTCACCGATGGACAACCGTGCCAAGTAGAGTCTCTGCAGATCCAAATACCCCACCGACCACCATACCTAACATTAATTTCATGCCACAGATGCACTTTTTCTTGTAAATATGCACATTGACCTATCATTTTCACCGACCTAATTTGAATTTCAAAGAGGGGAAATGGAGAACGAAGACCTCACACCCACATAAGCTTGTGTTGGATCATACTAAGGTTGCCATCAAATTTTTACGCCGATCTCAAGTATTCTAAGCCTTTGAAATTTGAAATGTGTGCTTTTTGTAGCTAGGGTTTACAAATTAATGGTAAAAATTTGTGGAAAGAAGCCCATAAATCACCCGAAAACTATTGCAATAGTCGATTCCGCATAAAATCCACTCCTGACACTTTAAAATCCATTAGAATTGCTCAAACCGTGCCCTTAAAGTCTTTTGGAACCAAAAATTTCTTTCACCGTTCTTCGTGCGGCTAGAACACCTTCACGGCCCGCACCCTTGCCACCATTGCCTTGGTCAAACCAAGGAAACCCTCAAAATGGTTAAGTCCTTAACCCATGCGGGAGTGGCCATGCAAGTTTCCTTTTGTGGATTACCACCTTCCCTTTATTGTTAGTTAACGACATCATTTTGGCCACCTTCCACATCGTGGGTCCCATCATCCCCTTTATCGTTGATTACCCAAAATTTCACCCTAACTTTTGCCAAGTCCAAAAAAGACTTCTAAGTTGTAGCTTACAGGTCACCATATGTGGCTCATCATTGCTCGAGCACTGTCGCTTAGTGGCAAAACCATCCCTCCCTTCCGCATCATGGATTTTGACCCTCTCATTGTCGTTCTTTGTTTGCCCAACAAATGACTAATTTAAAGTGATGTGTGGGTGGCCTCATGTCGGTGGCCACATGTAGGTGGCTACTTCCCTACCGTTGTTTCCTAACATCCTTTCACTTGCATCCCTCCACATGGTAGGTTTCGCAATGAAATTTTCCCTTACCAAAATTATAAAGTCTCTAACACATGAGCATGATCCATGAACTCATTGTGGGTCTTCTTATGCAGACCAGTGCTTGCAGATTGTCATCCCTCCAATGCCCCTCCTAATGGTAAACCACTCAATGGTAGTCCAACATCTCCCTTCCGCATCTCCTACGCCGATGAAACTTCAAAGCATGATGCACAGTGTCTGAGGCACCTGTGGGTTCTGTAGTGCATACTTTCGCCTGTGGAAGGTCATCCCTTGAATGTCGTTGCTTAACAATGGAGATTCCAAGCATCCTTCATCCTTCTTGCCTCTGCATGCCTGCACCCACTAATTCCTCAAATCTCAATCAAGCAACTTCAAGTGCCTTGCAACCAATTCTCGCATATTGCAAAATTATTGTTGTGGGTGGCTGCCTACAGGTCTCTGTGGCCCTAGTGCTATCTTGTTCCCAGTCCTTCCTAATGGCTTTTGTCCTAGGGAAACCCATATCCTTGGGCCCACATCTTTGTATATGACCCAAAAGAGCCTTAAATGATGGATATTGATAAATTTTATGATCTCATGATGATGTATTATTGGATCTAACCCTCATTTTGCATGATTTGACTAATGCTTGCCTTGATTTATATGGGAATGCACTTACTACATCTTGTGTATGCAGGATTTATGGAACCTGCTATAGGTCCATCAAGGAGGTCCATTGAAAAATATGATTAAGGAAAGAAGCCTTCACATGCACCAAGGGGAAAAGAAGAGAAAGATTAGGTGAAGTACAAGTTTCATGGAGTGGATTGTACCTCCAAGCTCTCTTCTACCTAGGACTTCGTATTAGACACAAATCTTGGGCACACTAACATAAATGAGTTTCAAAAAAGGGTAATGGTCAACCCTACAATAGAAAATTCACAAAAGATCAAGGCAAGTGACCTTGCCAAGGTGGTTGGCTTTCCTCCCACGCTAATTTCTCTAGAGCGAGTCATGGCTTGCCGAGAAGCCTACCACAACAACAAAAATATTATTGATCATGATGGGAGGGTATTAGAAAATTTATTTGTGAAATCTATTGGCTGCACATTCCACATCCCTATTTTCAACACAATGGAGGAAGTAAAAAAATAGCATGCTAAGAACATATGGAAATAGGACCCTCTGTGATGTAAGAGAATAATCAACTATCACTAGTTGAAGGACAAGAGGGGCAGTGCCATCAAAGTACCTTAGGAGTTGTTCAAAAGTGAATTCTTCAAGGAGTACCATGATTTGGTCACCCTATTGAGTAGGGTAATGGGCCTACCAACTACTACTTTCTTCGAGGAGTGGATGTTCTAATTTATTGAGGAGAACATTCGAAGGGAGGCCAAGTTCCATTGGGACAAGATGATCAGTGATAGTCTATGCAATCAGCTCATGACCATCAAGAAAACCTCCCAATTTCACATGACTTCATACTTGGTGTACCTCTTGGCTGAAAAATTCCCATACAAAGGACTCTTCAGTGCGTGCATCTTGGGAACCAAGAAAGGAGAGCTTAAGGTCTATGACTGCTATCCTCAGTTGCAATATATAAATTTCAAAAGGGAATATCAGAGGGTAAATGATGCCTTCATTGCACATATCATCAAACTCCTAGGAGAAGAATTTGAGAGAAGGGTATTGCAAGGCACAAAGGTCTTCATCCTATGGTTTGGGTACTTATTTATAAAACTCCCAAAATTCACATACATTAGAACAGAGGGATTCTCAAAAAGGCCCTATCAATTGCCCCACTATCTGAATGATCGCATAATCTTGCTAGAATTTTCTAGGTAGCTGCAGAATGCACACATATTATTGAGTGATAAGCACCGAGTTGGCATCCCATATCCCTTGACCTTTGGGAAAGGAATGTATTCCTACCCCACTGCTCAATTTGTAGAATACTCAGATAGGGAGTTGGCAGAGTATAACTTGGACCCTCACACGAACCAAGGGAGGATGGACCCATATGGTAAATTGAAGAAGTGGGTCAGGAGATAATACACCCATCAACCCCATATTGAGTACTTTTGGGCTAATTGCAATGATGATAAGGAAGTGCAAATGAGGCACTATATGAGAATGATGACCCAATTTGTGAAATCTATAAAACTATTCCCCATGTTGGATCAAGAAGTGGAAGAGGATGATAATATTATTGATGATAGGTACAATGTTATGGCCAGCCTGCCCCTACATGTCACTGATTGGAGTAAAGAAGAGGTCACTGACCTTAATATATTGACACAAATTGTTGAAAATAGAACAAGAAAATGGGTAGATGCCCAAATTGCCCAACTCAAGGTGTAGGGTGCTAAGTTGACCTTTGGTGAGCTCGAAGATGATCTTGAGAGTGAAATAGACAATGGAGCAACCACTGCACCATCAAGGGAGGCTCCCAAGTATCCACTAATGATGAGGTCAAAGAAAAGGAAAGATGCACCTGAGCGTTAGCCAAAATAAAAGGTATATTTAAGAAAATCCACTAAGGGGGAGTCATCCATGAAAGCTAAGAAAGAGGGGAAATTTTCACTTGAAATGCCCACCATCCAGGAGAAGGATCCCCAACACAAAGAAGAAGAAATGGAGTAGCCATGCTCACTTCTTGCCACCTCTATTCCCACTACTACTACTATCATTTCCACTCCTTCGTCGACCACCTCTAAACCTTTGCCTGTCTCATCTTCGCCCACCATAGACATTTCAGTCCACCTCACCTCCATCTTGCCGACTGTTCTGGTAATGATAATTGACTCCTCCTCCTCCACTACATTGCCACTATCATCTTCTTCACTCCCTCCTCCACTACCTACTTTCTCTACTTCACTGCCTACAGTGCCCGTAGTCACTATGCCACCCCTTACTTTGTCACATGCCTTCACGACATATATACAAAACATGCCCCCTGAAATTTTTGGGGTAATCCTTGACCCCACAATTACGGCTCTAATGGCCCAAATTATTATTTCCTTGCCTCTTCCTCCATCGGCTACCAATCCATCGAAGATGGAAGCTACAATGTAGATCTCTAAAGAAATTGAGAAATGCCATGCAAAACAATAAAGAGAGGTTGCAAGAGATTTAGTTGAGGATCCCAAGGACTTGGATCGAGATGATTATTTTGAGCACCCAGAGGGAACACTAAACATAAATTTGGATATGGTGGCATCCAATGAGGAGAGGTCACCTTCAAATGAAGAAGATAATGAATATCTCAATGAATGATATACAATAGAAACATCAAACCAAGAATTGGATGAATAGCTACCCCAACAACCTAAGGAGGTGGGTAAAAAGGATGATCATGTGGATGTGGAGACATCAAAGAGCCTCCACTAGCTAGCCAAGATAAGGGCCTTGATCAGGAAAATTAAATACCTCCAGCAATGGAAGAGGAAGAAAAAGAGAAAGGAGAAGAAGATGCACTGAGAAAGAACCTTGAGCTTGAGCACCATGATGAGCACAAAGAAGAAAAGGTTCCCCAAGAAGAAGACATCATTGAGGAGAAAATGGCCTCCACTGGGTCAAACAAGGGAAAGGATACATAGATCAAAGACTCAGATGAGGAGGAAAAGGATGAGGGGAAGATACCTAGTGATGGGGAAGATGAACAAGATAAAGAGGAGGGTGATCATGAATCACCTAGCGAAAAAACCAAAGTCCCTAGTTGGCTGGAATGATAGCTGAAAAAGAAAACTCATGTGGTCGTTGATCCAAAGATTAGACTTAAGGAAATACTGGCCAGGGCACAAACAAAAACCAAAAAGAGAAGAAGCCCAAGATCCATTCTCATATCATGATGAATGCTTCTAGATCCCAAATGGTGTTGATCACCACCCCTATAATAGACAAAGATACAGGCATTGCACAAGGTCAAGGTTATAGCATAATCACAATCAATCTAGGTCTAGCAACCCATGAGTAGAAAATAGATGAATTCCAAGGGTTCATGGCCACAATCTTGTAATAAATGAATAAGGACCAATCCATGAAGGAAGAGATGAAGGCATGGGTAGCAGATCTTAATGCTTACATTCAACAATGTACATCCATGGAAGAAGAAGCTCCTACAACATCATCCACACCCGCTCTCCTCTCCCAGGAAGAGCTCAATAGAATGGAAAATATGGAGAACTAGACCAAGGCCACAATAGATTGGTTCAATCATGTGATATACAATGGTGACATGGGAATCTACCATGTTGCTTAGGAATCCAAAAAATTCTAAGGGTTGCAGAAGCAAATAGATGAAATGATAAGAACCTGCAATAGGTTCTCTGAGCTATACAGGATCACATACCCCAAGCTCGAGAGCATCCTCAAGCTTTCTTGAACAATATGGGAAAAGGAGTTGGGACTCATAAAAGATGTTCACTGGCTAGTGGAGAATATTGGATGTTGTGGTTATGTTTCTGATATGTGGTTGTCATTGATTTCAACACTATTAGTATTAATGATTCTGAAGGCTGTATATGTCGGGGATATTGAGAAAATTAGAATAAATATGTTGTAGGTAGTCTGTGAAGCTGTGATGATCAAAAGGGTGGAAAGATCTATAAGATGGTAATCATAAGTTGCGTATTAAAGGGCTTGTTGTTGATCCTATCTAGTATGTTCTCTAGAAGTTTCATAGGTGTGCATCAAGATTGGCACAAGTTATGAATTTTTGAGTTCTTACAGTTATTCTGTTACTGTAGCAAGTGATTCCAGAAGAAGAGAATGCAATTCTGGTAAATTAAGTTGTTGTGTATGTTACTGTGGTGTTCAATGATTGTTCTAGATTGTACTCTATCATTGTGGTACATCCATGTTGATCGGTGTGCTTGTGATCGAAGATTTTTCCTTTGTGTGTTCGAGTTTCCATGTTCTTGGTCGACATGATAGTGGTAGTGTATTGCGGATCCTTGTGGATTAATATTTTAATGTTTAGCATATTTGAGGATGCTGATTTAGGTCTTTATTATGTTGTGACTGACTTAGGTTGGTACACATTGAGATTTGTTCATGAATTGGGCCAATAGTTTGTAATTTATTCTTTTATCTTTGGCTGACAAAGTTGTTGATGTAAATCCATGTAGCGGATATATAAGAGATATTTTTTTTCTTCATTTGTGAGAGATGAGCATGAAGTGTGAATATGAAATGTGTGAATAAAGATCAAATCATTCAATTTCATAGTAGAGTGTGAAGGAGTTTGAGCAAAGTGTGAAGAATTGTTTATGTGCCTAATCAAAACTATCATCAGGCTTTTGAAGAAGCTAATTTCTCAATTCAACCTCATCAGATGGATTTAATCTAATTATTTTATGTAAGGCAGTGGGCCTTCCCTTCTGAGCAGTGAGCTCTAGGCAATTTTCTTGAATGTATGTGCATTCCCTACTCATTTTCATTATAATTTTAACAGGGTATAATTATGGATTAACCTCGACCATGGTTTTTCCCCTAACAGGGTTTCCACACAAAAATCTTGGTGTTGTGTGTTTTTGATGTGTTGATTGATTCATGCTTTCACTATTATTTATTAGATCTAAGATAAAAGGTTGATAAAGGTTAAATAAGATTAAATTCTATAACAACTGATTCACCCCCCTCTCAGTTGTCTATCCTTGTTTTTCCAACAATTGGTATCAGAGAAGGTTCCTCTAAATAAGTTTAATAGATTGAGGTGATCTAAGATGTCATCATACAAGAAGGGAAGTACCAGATTCGATGGTACAAATTACTCTCTGTGGAAGGTCAGAATGGAGTGTCATTTGAAGTGTATTGGTGAACCTTTCTGGAAGATTACAAAGAACATATATAATATTCCTTAGAATGATCCCACTACTCTTGATGAGATCAAAGAAGTTGAAACTAATATCAGGGCTATAGAAGCATTACTAAGTGCTTTGATAGATTCATAGATGACAAATGTGATAGGTCTGAAGACAACACATGAGATCTGGAAGAAATTGGAAACATTGTATGAAGGAGATGCACAAGTGAAAGTTGCTAAGCTACAAAGTCTGAAAGGAAAATGGGAAAGCATGAAGATAAGTGAAGATGAAAACATTGTTGCTTTCATGCAGAAAGTAAATGAACTAGTGATGGGTATTAGATGTGTCGGTGGAATTATGGAAGAAGATAAGATTATGTCTAAAGTGCTCAGATCAGTGCCTATTTCTTAAAAATGAAATCTCATGCTATTGAAGAACTCAAGATAGTAAAAAATGTGACAAGAGACATGCTAATTGGTAAAATTGTTGCCTTTGAGTTGAGTGAATTTGGTGAGTCTACTCCTAAAACAAAATCTGCATTTAAACCTACTGTATCCAAAAAAATCCAACAGGGATATGATCGAAGAGAAAGTTCTAGAAAAACATTCAAATATGAAGATGAGATGAAACAAATTAAAGACGAAGAAAGAGAGCTAGAAGAGTTGAAAGCATTGATTGTGAAAAGAGAAGCCAAAGGAAAAGGTAAGTATAAAGGAAAGATGCCTATTAAGTGTTTCTCTTGCAGTAAGGTAAGTCATTTTGCATCAAGGTGTCATGAAAGAATTTCTGAATATAAACCTGACAAGTCTAGATTTCAAAAGAAATGTTATTATGTTGAAGAAGGTGTTACTAATGATGAATCTGATAAAGAAACCGTAAATGAAGATGAATGGGTATTCATTTCTATGAAGGAAAATGGTCTAGTGTCCACTAAATTTGCTAGTAATCAGAATATTGAGAGAGCTCTTGTAGCCAGAATTGATGAAAAGGATGAGTGGGTTATTAAAAATGGATGCTCACATCATATGACTGGTGACAAAAGCAAGCTCATAAGCTTGGAAAAATATGATGGTGGTGTTGTAAGATTTGGAGATAACAATTTTGGTGTGATTTGTGGCAGAGGCACTATTTCTCTTGGTGGTAAATACAATACTGATGATGTCCTATATATTGAAGGATAGAAGCACAATTTGTTGACTGTTGGATAGATGGTTGACAAGGGATACAATCTTCAGTTCAAATATGGAAAATACAGGATATTGGGAAGCTCTGGAAATGTAATTGCTTCAAGTACAAAGACAAGAGGTAATATTTTTCACTTAAGTGCTTCTAGTGAAAGTTGTTTAATTGCTCAAGTTGATGTGAGCTGGTTATGGCATAGGAGGTTGTGTCATGTGAAGTTTGATACCATTGTCAAAGTAAGCTTCACTCAAGCAGTTAGAGATCTACCTAAGCTAGTGAAGCCTACTAACACTAAATGCAAGGAATTTCAGATTTGAAAGCAGACAAGAATTTCTTTGTGGATCAAACATCATCATTCAAATGGAGTACTGGAGTTGGTACATACTGATCTATGTGGTCCATCCAAAACCAGAAGTCTACAAGGAGAAAGGTAATTTATGTTTCTTATTGATGATTACTCTAGGATGATATGGGTTGCTTTCTTGAGAGAAAAACATGAAGCGCTAGACAAGTTCAAATGTTTCAAAGCTATGGTAGAAAATGAGACAAGTTTGAAGGTCAGATGCTGAAGATCAGACAGAGGTGGTGAGTTCACTTCCTGGGAGTTCAATTCATTTTGTGAAGAGCATGGAATCAAAAGACAAATATCTTCTCCCCAGACTCCTTAATAGAATGAAGTTGTTGAGAGAAAGAAGAGAACAATTATAGATGCTTCCAGAACTATGATGGAAGGTTATGTTCCTCATATCTACTGGAGAGAAGCTATAAGCACTATTGTGTATACTATCAACCGGGTAAATGTCAATGGTAATTCTGGTAGGAATCCTTTTGAGTTGTGGTTTGGTCATAAGCCTACTATTAAGTATTTCAAAATCTTTGGAAGTAGATACTATATCAAGATAGATGAAGATATTGAAAAGTTTGATGCTAGAAGTGATGAAGGAATCTTTTTGGGTTACTCTACTAAGAGCAAAGCCTACCAGTGCTACAATAGAATATTGAAGAAAATGGTTGAAAGTGAAAATGTCAGAGTTGATGAGGATACTGACATACCATCCAGATATTGTGGATATGACTCAGATGATCAACAAGATAGTAGAGATAAAGGAAAGACTACTCAGACACAAAATCAAGTTCAAATTGTTTCGATGAATCAAGAGAATTATGAAGGAGAAGCTAGTGAAAGTGTAGAAGAGAGAACATAAGAACCAAATGTTAGAGATAATCCCAAAGTCCCAAGGTATGTAAAGCTAAATCATTCTGAAAATTAAATTATAGGAGACAAGAACAAAGGTGTGTAGACTAGAAGGAGAATTGTAGATGAGTATTGTCTGATTTCCAAAACTGAGCCTAGCAATGTCAATGAAGCATGTAAAGATGAATATTGGATGGAAGCAATGAAGGAAGAACTAATGCAGATAGAGAAAAATGATACATGGATTCTTCTTCCTAGACCTCAGGATAAAAATGTGATTGGAACCAAATGGGTCTTTTAGAATAATCTGAATGTACAAGGTGAAGTGTTCAAGAATAAAGAAAGACTGGTATGTAAAGGGTACTCATAGATGGAAGGTGTTGATTTTGAAGAAACCTTTTCCCCTATTGCCAGAATTGAAACTGTAAGGTTATTTCTTGCTTATGTTGCTTTCAAGAATTATGAAGTCTATCAAATGGATGTGAAGTCAACATTTCTGAATGGTGAGTTAGAAGAAGAATTTTGTGTTGAGCAATCAGATGGATTTCAATTGACTGATGAAAAATACATGGTTTATTGGTTGAAGAAAGCACTATATGGACTCAAGCAAGCCCCTAGAGTCTGGTATGCAAGAATGGATAAATACTTGTTGAAGCTTGGATTCACTAAAGGTATTACTGACAACAATTTGTATTTCAAGATGGATTAGGATAAAGAGATGATTATTGAAGTCTTTGTTGATGAAATTATTTTTGAAGGTGATGATGACTTATGCATGAAGTTTGTTGATGAAATGAAAAGTGAATTTGATATGCAAATGATTGGAGAACTGAAATTATTCTTAGGAATGCAAATTACTTAGTTAGATGATGGAATCTTTATATCTCAATCCAAGTATGTAAGAGAACTATTGAATTTTTTTGGCATGGAAGATTCAAAACTTGTAGGTACACCCATGGTAACTGGATGCAAGTTAACACAAAATGATGATTCTCCTTAGGCTAATAAAACAAGGTATAGGTCAATGATTGGTGGATTTCTCTATTTAAATCAGACTAGACCAGACATTATGATGATTCTCCTAAGGCTAATAAAACAAGGTAATCGGATGCAAGTTAACACAAAATGATGATTCTCCTAAGGCTAATAAAACAAGGTATAGGTCAATGATTGGTGGATTTCTCTATTTAAATTAGACTAGACCAGACAGTATGAATGTTAGATGCATGGTTGCTAGATATAAAGCTGATCCAAAGGAATCACATGTGACTGCAATAAAGAGAATTTTTAGATACTTGAAAAGAACAGTTGATTTTGGGCTATGGTATCTAAAGGATGATGATCTTACTCTGAATGCCTTTACAAATGCAGATTGGGAAGGATATTTGGATGACAAGAAAAGTGAAAGTGGTGGTGCATTCTTCTTGGGGAAGAATTTGGTGTCTTGGCTAAGTAAAAAGAAGAATTCCATTTCATTATCTACTGTTGAGGCATAATATATTGTTGGTACAAAAAATTGTACTCAAGTAATGTGGATGATGTAGATGCTGAGAGATATCAGAATTGAGTATAATGAGCCTATTGCTATATTTTGTGATAACTCAAGTGCCATAAACATTTCCAAGAATCCGGTGTTACATTAAAAGACAAAACATATATCTATCAAGTATCAATTTTTGAGAGACAAAGTGAGTGATAAAGAAGTCAGACTGGAATATGTGCCCACTAAGGAAAAAATTGCAAATATCTTCACTAAATTGTTGCCTGAAGATACTTTTGAGTATTTCAGAGGCAAGTTAGGGGTGATTTCCCCTCCTAACCTTAACTAAGATGCAAGTCTTTGCATCAATTTGTGCACTTACAGTCAGATCTTGTTTCAGATTGATGTTGTTGTGGCTACTACTCAGGGGGAGTAGTTAGATGATTCAAATATGTGGTTCAGAGCTTGTGTACCTTTTTCATTGATGTCAAAGGGGGAGAAGAGTAATGTGAAAAACCCTTGAGGAAGAAAAGGGGAGAAGATTAATGTAAGAGGGAGAAGAACAATATGAGAAGAAGGAGATTGTTGGAGAAGAGCTAGTTGTGTTGATGGTATTTTTGACATCATGTGTTTCCACCAATGCCAAAGGGGGAGATTATTGAATTTTGTGGTTGTTTTGTTGATATGTGGTTGTCATTGATGTCAACACTATTAGCATTCATGATTCTGAAGGTTGCATATATCAAGGATAATGAGAAAATTAGAATAAATATGTTGCAGGCAGTCTGTGAAGTTGTGATGATTAGAATGGTGGAAAGATATGTAATTTGGTAATCAGAATTCATGCATTAAAGGGTTTGTTGCTGATCCTATCTAGTATGTTCTCTAAAATTTTCAGAGGTACGCATCAAGATTGGTGCGAGTTATGAATTTTTGAGTTCCTACAATTATTTTGTTACTGTAGTAGGTGGTTCTAGAAGAAGAGAATGAAATTTTGGTAAATTAAGTTGTTGTGTATGCTACTATGGTGGTCAGTGATGGTTCTAGATTGTACTCTATCATTGTGGTACATCCACATTGATCGATGTGCTTGTGATCGAAGATTTTTCCCTTGTGTGCTCGCATTTTCATGTTCTTGGCCAATATAATGGTGGTAGCATGTTGCAGATCCTTGTGGATTAATATTTTAATGTTTGGCATGTTTGAGGATGTTGATTTAGGTCTTTATTATGTTGTGACTGACTTAGGTTGGTACACATTGAGATTTGTTCATGAATTGGGCCAACAGAGTTGTTGATGTAAATCCATGTAGCAGATATATAAGATAGATCATTTTCTTCATTTGTGAGAGATGAGCATGAAGTGTGAATGTGAAATGTGTGATAAAGATTAGATCATTTGATTTCAAAGCAGAGTGTGAAGGAGTTTGAGCGAAGTTTGAAGAAGTGTTTATGTGCCTAACCAAAACTATCATTAGGCTTTTGAAGAAGCTAATTTCTTAGTTCAACCTCATCAGATGGATTTAATCTGATTATTTTATGTAAGGCAGTGAGCCTTCCCTTTTGAGCAGTGAGCTCTAGGCAGTGTTCCTGAATGAATGTGTATTCCTTATTCATTTTCATTATACTTTTAATAGGGTATAATTATGCATTAACCTCCACCGTGGTTTTTCCCCTAACAGGGTTTCCATGCAAAAATATTGGTTTTATGTGTTTTTGATGTGTTGATTGATTAATGCTTTCACTGTTATTTATTAGATCTGAGATTAAAGGTTGATAAAGGTTAAATAAGTTTAAATTTTGTAACAAATGATTCATCCCCCCTTCTCAGTTGTCTATCCTTGTTTTGCCAATAGAGACATGGAAAATGAGCTTAGATTATTGGAAGGATGTTCTAGAGAAGGATTTTCATGAGCTAGAGCTTGATCTTGAATGGGTTGCAAAACTCCATTCTCACAATGAAGACTATTTGAAAATGATGACTGATTATTAGATGCCTGCTCTAGTGATAGATCTAGAGAAGATCAAGTCGTTCTACCACAAGAAGATGGAGCAAGGGGCTATAGATACATTGTCAGTGGACTTCATGGACTTTATTTTCAGGGCTTTCATGCAATCCGAACAAGTCATCAAAGCAACCCCAAAGTGCACCAAAAGTTGGGAGAAGATTATTGAGAGGCTTAAGAAAATATCCTTCCAGTTCCTTTAGTCTGATATCATGGAATTGGACAAGCTTCAAGCTCTGATTAGGAAATTTGTACAATATGCTACTCTCTAGAAGAATGAAGGAAAATCAATCATAGATTATGAGTATTTAAAAGTATAACTACATAGGGATAGCAGTCACTAGAGGACAAAATTGTTATAGTGCCAAGGTCACTAGATGACAAAATAGGAAAAAGGCAAAGGTGTATTCTATATTGTCATATATTTGGGGGTAGGTGAAACCCTAATGTAAAATAAATCTGAGCCACACAATGAAAGTTAATCCTGGCCATTCATTTTTCTTTTGGAAAACTATAAATAGGGGGTCTCCTCTCATTTTAAAAGAGAGAGTTGAGTTGTTGTGTAAAGGCATGCTGCAAAACTTAATGAGAATATTATTATTTTGGTGGATTCTTGTGTTTTCTTCACATGTGTGCATGATTCATCTTCTCAATTTTAGATTTTCGCTTTGTTGTTCTAGTTTTAAGTTGATTTTAGTAGTTAGTTCATGTTGCACTTTAATAGTGAAGAATTCTATGGTGTTGATATCTTCCTTGCTCATACTTTTTGTTGTCTATTGATGATAAAAAACTATTTGAAGTTAGTATGAGCATTATTTTATTGTTGCACTTAAGTTGACCTATTGCTCATGCTTTAATGTTGAATAGATGGTTGAAAAGTTTTACACCCTAGAAGATGGCACTAGTTTTATAAGACTATAGGCTACCCTTGATTAAGTGGAACTTAGATTTGGGAAGGCTTGCCATTGTAGTATCCTCCATTGTTACTGTTCAATATTAGTTGAAAGTTTAGGAAACTTCTTACCCCTTTTCCATTTTAACTTTTCTTTGAAAATTAGAGTTAGAACAATGTTATAGTATCATCACAAAGCCATATTTCATGACCAAGATGGAGTTTTAGTTTGTTGTCATGAACTTGCAACAGTTCTTCTTTATTTCCAAAATTTATAAAACTCCATTTGTAGACCCAATTCCCTCCACGCTTAATAATCATAAATTCCCTTTGTGATTACCATCAAATCACATCAACAACTAAGTTATTTTTGTAAGTCATGACCTGACACGAGAGAGAGCTTGGGGTGATTTCTAAAACCTAGTTGCAGAAATTACCTTTCAAGAGAGACATTGCACTTGTGCAGTGTCTATGTTGAGAAGGTGCAAAAAAACCCATCAATATTATGTAAGCCAAATATTTTCTCCAATGAGATAATGAAACTACAATAGTCATTTGGAGATGAAACAAACAAATGGAATAGAAAGGAGAGATCTAGGATGGGGGTAGAATAGGAAGGGCAAAAAAATAGAGATAGAGGAAGGAGCTAACAAAGGTCGTGTTGGAGTAGAAATATTCCTTTGTGAAGGAAAGAATATCGTTGTCTCATAATAGAAAAGGGATAAAATCTATAAAAGGATGAAGTCATGATATTCCAATTAGAATGTATTTTGTAAATAAATAAATAAATAAAATTTGTGCTTTAGTATTTTTTGACATATTTTTTCTATTAATTTAGTTATGTGAGTGGTTGTAGGGAAGAGGGGAGTACCCTCTTGCATCAATGGGTATCAGAGAACATTATCTTGAGTGTGGTGAGTATCCACCAGGATCTATGGGAGTGAGTAATAGTTGATGAGTTCTCAAGAGGATTGAGAGCTAAAGTTGTTGATTGATAGAGATGTCACCACAAAGAGGAAGACCCAGAATAGAGGCAGTGTTGGAACGGTTCTAAGATAGGCTAATGGAAGATATTAGAAATGAATTCAGACTAGCTACTGGTAATGCCAAAGATTCAAAGAATGATGAAGAATGTAAAGAGGAAGACTAGGGAAGGGAAAAAGAAGGAGAAGAACAACTAGAGGATGCAGGAGAAGAGATATTTTTGATAACTCTTTCGAAAATAACTAAGAGTAGTAAAGTAGATGTGCCAAATTTCTTTGGAACATTAAATCCAGAAGAGTTAATTGATTGAATTGGAAACTAGAGGAGTACTTCAAAATGGAGGACATAAGAGACTTGTATCGAGTGAAGATAGCCCGAACAAAATTGAAAGAGCATGCTACACTATGGTGGAAAGGGTTGTAGAGAGAATGGGAGATGGATGGAGATCCCTAGATAACAAGATGGAATCAAATGGTGATGAGATTGAAGAAAATGTTTATTCCTAAGGATTATGAGATGGATTTATTCAAGAAATTGTAAAATTTGAGGCAAAAGGACATGATTGTAAAGGACTACACAGTGGAGATTTATAAATTGACCATTCAATTTGGAAGACATGAAATCGATAGAGAGAAGGTAGCCAAGTATGTGAATGGCTTACAGTTTAATATTTGATGAGATGAGTATGATAAAAATTACCACAGTTGAGGAAACATACCAATATGTGTTAAAGGCAGAGGAGAAACTAGTGAGGAAAATGAGTAGTTCAAAAGGTCAGGGAAGATTTGCAACTAATAAGGGACAAGAAAGAAATAGTAAAAGGAACCATGTAACACCCCGCCATGCAAACCGCATAGGACACAACTACAACATTACATAATACATTTATTTTTTGAAAACAACCATTACATATTACAACATTAGACAATTATACAACATAGATATAACTTATAGTATTAACCTAGTCCCATGGGGTAACATGGTGCACTACTTGAACGAAACCAAACTAAGTAAAATGATAAACGATACCAAACTAAATCAAATATAAAAAGTGTGAATAAAAGATAATGAAGATATGGCATTCATTCAAAAAGAACAAGATATATAATTCAAACATAAATAACATATTATTACATTCAACTTCTAAGTTCAAGGTTACAATCATGGAACATATTTCCACATATACAATACAACATGAAACCAAAGTTACATTACAAAGCTACTTCCCTTATAACATTGGGAAGAGTACAACATAATACAAGAGTACAATAATGAAGAGTTCAAATCTTACAAGATACAATCTTCTTCATGCGAAGTTCTGAGATCACTGCAACTACATCTATGCCATGATCACCACCTGGGGACCCAATGGGTGCATTACAAATTTCCACCCAACCTTGTGAAACCGAAGGAACACCCCTCATGCAAGGAGTCGATAAGAAAGAACCCTCAGCTACAAAATCTACACATAAGAACTAACCTCACACGACTCAAGCCCATGAAATAACATAAACAACAACAATAGTAACACAAATCCAAAGGAAACAAGAACAAGGGAAAATAAAGGGGAACAGTGGGAGAGTATCATCGCATGGCCTTACATGGATTCACCAGACTACCTAATTCTAGGAGTTGCCTCCCTCTATGGTTAACCAAACATCCTATCTCAAGGTGTCGCTCCAGAGGGTGACTCATGTAGAGCCACCTACCTCTCATGGAGATAAGGTAGTGACCTTAACAACCAGGTCTTCCCACCCATCGTTAGCCTTTGAGAGCACTAATGGCAGGGGTGAGGTGTATATTTTTAGTCTTTTTATGTGTTAGCTAACCCAAACCACTAGGTACATTAATTAGGTTTTCAATTACTTAAGGAAACTCTTTCAAGGTGACCACTTGTACACTGGCCCCAAGAAGAGTCACTCTCCCCTACGATTACCCTAAAATTAAAGTCAAGTAACGGGTGTACCTCAATGCACAAACCAAAATGGACCTTATATCACAACAAGGCAGACGAGTAATGACCATCTCGTGACTACACAAAGCATCCCAAAAACCCAAAACACTAAGAGGTACCACCCACACAATTATTCACAAGATAACAAGATAGACAATAGGTGTAACCAAAACATGCATACACACCACTTCCCTAGCCTCTAGAGATAACAGTTATCCACCCTAGAACCAAAATATTACATACTACTAATTAAAGCCACATTATCAAGCTATATGAAATTTAACTTAAATTACACATGTCACATATCAAATAAACATTTCCATCATTTAAAATCTAATCCAAAACATAGAGTTCACTACTATTTCAAATTTAATCAATGGCAACAATCAATTTCCTAACATTAAATATCTTACCAAATTAAATTTACCAAAATTCGAAAAAATTGAAGTTTCATCGATTGTTTAAAAAATCAAATTAAAGAATGGCAACTAAAATTCCTATGATCATTTAAACACAAAATAAACTTCAAAATTAAAACATTAAACTTCAGCTATGAAAATAATTATAAATCAAAATATTTATTTTATTCTTTAACAATATCATTCTCTCGTCTTATTTCTTTTCCCACACAGATTATTCTACAAATCTGATTTTTCTAAGATTGTGAAAATCTAAGTTTTCAAAAATCATTTCTAAAAACAGATTTAATAAAATAATTATTGAATTATGAATCTAATTACAATAAATTGTTTTCTAATTTCTTTTTTTTTTCAGAATTAAACTTTACTTTTTTATTTCAACAATATTTTCCTATTCACGTGTATATATACTATATACACATATATATGTATATATACCATAATTAAAAGAATAACAAATTTCTAATTACGGTTGCATGAAGAACACAATATTTAATTGAATATCTCTCCTACATATATATATATATATATATATATATATATATATATATATATATATATATATATAAATTATAATTTTAAAACTACCAAAAACATATATATATATATATATTATATATATATATATATATATATATATATATATATATACATTATATACAAAATGAATCAAAAATCAAAAAACACTTAATACACATGGACAACATTTAGTGGGGCGTCAGATTGTATGCACAGTCGGTCGACCCACCGAACCTGGGGGCCACTCATTTGTGGAGGGTGTTGCCATCGACAACGCTCCCTCCAATGAATGGGGAGACTGGTGGGGGGATTAACTCCCCCACCAAAAACAATGTAAAAAAAACCAACGCCAATAAAAAAACATAGACCCCGGTAAAATAATAAATTGAATACAACAAAATTTCTCCATAACATTTTTTAATGCCCCACTAAAATCAACAGATACTAATATATATATATAACATATACATAAACATAGGAATAATTGGGCATAGCCCAATACACAAAATCATTCTGACGAAAATAATTAAATTGGGGAAATGCAATAGCTGGAAAGAAGGAGTGGATCTCTGGAAAAAGAAGCTTCACAAAGAACTTGGCTGAGAAATGACAATGGACAGAAGGAAGTAGAAATCCATTTGTTTTCAAACTTGAATCAAAATATAAAATAACATATGGGCAAGAAACAAAGGGAAAGAGAAAACTATAGGTTGAGATAACTATTACAGAGCAATGGATTCATCAAAACTATAATTTACAAGACTCAAAGCAACATAACAAAATTAAAAAATTTAAAATCCTTTTCTTTTTAACTACAAATTACAAAGAACATTCAAGGATTTCGAAACTACCTTGAGTCCTTCGCTTAATTTGATTCGAAGATAGAGTGTTATGTTGAGCGTATCCAACCAATCGCGATCTTCAACAATTCAGAGATCCACAACCTCCAACAAAACAATTCAAAGTACAAATCCCAACACAAAGTATAAATCTAGGTTCCTCTAAAACAAAAATTCAAAAAAATAAACACAGAGAATTCAATTCTCAAAAAAACTTCCTAGTTTTCGAATTGCAGACCAATTTTACTTTTCTTTTCTCTTTTAGATTTTTTCGAAAAAGACAAGATTAGATATAAAATTAAAAAATGGAAAAATTCCTAGCATTACTATTTCTTTCAAAATTTCACTCAACATCAAAAATAGTCTCTTGCTTTCAACTTTTGTTTTATAAAATTTCGAATAGGCAATTTCTTCAAAAATTACTAAACTCACCATTTCTTCCCAAAATCAAAACATTATATTTCCTTTTAAATTTAATTAACTTTCAAAGACCAATAGTCATTATTAAAATTAAATAAATAAGCATTTTAATTCAAACTACATTTAAATTTAAAATATAATATTAAATTAATTACTTGATGATAAAATTAATCATAAAACTAATTTCAATGACTTAAATTTAAATAACAAATAAAATAATTTATTAACTTTTTATTTATATAAATTACATCATAACCTCATGATAATTTAAATCTAGCAATATTAATAAAACCCTTAATGAATAAAATAAGTAACACTAATGAGCACATTTATTTTCTAAAAGAATTTATGCCATTTACCAATCATGACAATTTAATTACTTATTAACCACACCAAAGGATAACATTTAATTTAAAATGATAATACATTAATCAAAGCCATAAATGCAACCTTTGCTCGCATTATAAAACTCATGAAAATAAATAACTTAAATTAAAATCATACCCACATGGACAAAGTACATATATAAAATATGAGCAAACACTGACCCAACCACTGACACAGGCGGGGGTACTTTCTTATCAACTCCCTAACCAAATCAACCATTGGGTATGTAGGGCACACTCAAACTTGACAATGGGGGTCGAGTCGGCACCCGGGACCTACATTCTTGCATAACACCAAATGTCGAAGAACATATAAATATGCATAGAACTCATAATCAACACATTGGGAAAGAGAATTGCGGTGAGGTAGGGAACTCATAGATGAGTGATGCAACACCATCTCCCTCACCCGAATCAAATATAGTAATCAAAATTTAAATACCACATCATCATTCTAACACACTTAGTAACATCATCCTAAACATAAGTGTCCAAATAGCATAAGAAAATAAACAGAACTATCCGCCACACCAACACATGGTGAACTAAATGTCTAACAAAGTATCCAGTAACCATCAGAACATAACCAAAAACCACACAGAATCAAAACACACACAAAGCAGTATCAAAAAGCATCAGTAACATGAGAGGCACTACATCCTCCCCCTAGAACTAGGCTTACTTCTAGAAGCTATAAAAAAAATAAGGAAAAGATTCTCAGATGTGGGATGCATCCTCCCATGTCGCTGAAGTCTCATCATTTGGGTCCCATTGGACCCATAGATGATCAATATCTCTACCCCTAAGAATGAGCCTCCTGTGCTACAACATGACCATGGGCTCTAGTGCGGGTTGCTTGTCCTCAACCTGTAAAGCATTCCAATTGAGTACATGAGATAAATCAAGAAAGTAATGCTTAAGAACAAAAACATGGAACACATCATGAATGCGTGCAAGGATAGGCGACAAGGCCAAATGGTAAGAAACGAGCCCAATCCTCTCTAGAACCTCAAATGGACCCACTAAATGAAGTACCAACTTGGATCCTTTTCCATAACATGTAGGGCTCTTTCATGGGTGCACTCGAAGAAACAACCGATCACCCACTGAAAACTGACGATCAACTCTATGAGCATCGACATACTTCTTTTGTCTATCATGAGCCACTACTAAGTGTTCTTTGATGCGAGTGACTTTCTGCTCCATTTCCTATAGCATCTCTAGCCCAAGAAGAAACCTATGCTCCAAATGGTCCCAACTCAAGGGATCTGAACATGGGAGACCATACAAAGCCTGGAATGGTGGCATCCCGATCAAACTTTGGTAACCGTTATTGTAGGAAAACTCAACCAAATGCAGATAGTCTTCCCAATGAGACTGTTGATCCATAACATACATATGGAGCATGTCCTCGAGAACCTGATTGACCCTCTCGGTTTGACCATCTGTTTTCAAATGGTAAGCAGAACTGAAGTTTAATTATGTTCCTAAGGCATGTTGTAACGATGTCCACAATGCAGAAGTGAAAATTGGATCTCTGTTAGAGATGATTCTTCACGAAATTTCGTGCAGCCTCACAATATCATCCATGAAGATTTTAGCCACAGATGATGTAGTATAGGAAGTTAAAAAGGGAGAGAAATGTGGGATCTTGGTCAACCTGTCAATAGTGACCATGATAGCATCATGTCGATGTGTAGTTATCGGCAACCCAACAATAAAGTTTATGGATATAATATCCCATTTCCATTCTGGAACGAGATTGGGCTGTAGAAGGCCTACGAGATGATGGTGCTCTACTTTTACCCTCTGACACTCCAGACATCTCGCCACAAGATCTTCTATATCTCTCTTCATCCCATCCCAAAAGTACAATAGACGAATATCTCCATACATCTTTTTAACTCCCGAATGAGCTGAATAAGGAGCCCAATGTGCTTCGGTCATGATTAGGGTACAAAGACCCTCTGAGGAAGGTACATATATGCGACCCAAAAATCACAAAATTCCATCAAACTCAAGAGTATAACCGGTAAACCTTCCCTCTAGCACTCTATCTCACTCCATCTCTGACTTCACCTCCTAGAACCAGCTATCTAAAGGAAGTGCTACAAGAATCTTCCCTTTTAGATCCACCTCAAGAGTCATACAGGATAACTCATGTCTACAATGGCTTAGAGAATCTACCATCACATTCTCCTTGCCTTGAATATATTTTACTTCAAAATAATACTCGTAGAGGAATTCCATCCATCTTCTTTGCCTAGCATTCAAATTCAGCTACGTGAAAATGTATTGCAAATTGCGATGGTCACTATGCAACTCGAACCTATGCCCCAACAAGAAATGCCTCCATCTTACCAGAGCATGAAAAAGTGTGGCCAACTCCAAGTCATGAGTAGGTTAATTTAGCTCATGGTCCTTGAGCTTACATGAATCATATGCTATCACTCTATTGTCTTGCATCAAACAACCCCTAACCCTTCCAAGGATGCATCTGTGCAAACCACAAAGTCCTAAGTCAGATCAGGAACAACAAGAATAGGTGCACTAGTAAGCTTCTCTTTAAGAGTTTGAAAAGCCAACTGACACTTTTCAGACCAATCATACTTCCTTCCTTTCCTCTGTAGAGAGGTGATGGGATGTGCAACCTTAGAGAAACCCTGTACAAACTGCCAATAATAGCCCGCCAATTCCATAAAGCTGTGAATTTTCGGACCATTTTTGGTAGTAGGCCAATCTATAATAGCTTGGATCTTTGAGGGATCCATGATGATTCCTTCTCCAAAAATCACATGCCCCAAGTATTTCACTTCTGACTTATAAAAGTCGCACTTTTCCAAGTTTGCAAACATTTGGTTTTCTCTCAAACACTGCAACACCAGCTTCAAGTGTTCCTTGTGCTCCTCCAAATTTCTAGAGTAGATGAGTATTTCATCAAGAAACATGGGAAAAAAATGATCTAGATAGGTCCAGAAAACACCATTCATTAAGCTCATGAAAATTGAGGGTGCATTTGTTAACTCAAATGAAATGACAGTAAATTCATAATGTCTATACTAGGTATGAAATGTAGTTTTGTGAATATCCTTCTTAGCAATCTGCAACTGATGGTATCCTGACTCAAGGTCAATTTTAGAGAATACCTTCACTCCTTTGATTTGGTCAAATAGATCACCGATCCTTGGCAATGGGTAGCGATTCTTCACTATCACCTTGTTCAACTGCCTGTAATCAATACACAGACGAAGCGAACCATCCTTCTTTTTCATGAATATGACCAGTTCTCCCCAAGGGGAAACACTAGGATGAACAAACCCTTTATCAAGCAATTCTTCCAACTAAAAATAGAGCTCTTGAAGCTCATGAGTTGTCATCCTATAAGGAGCCTTAGAGATAGGCTCAACTCCCGGTATGAGATCAATATGGAAGTCGATGTCACGCTTAGGTGGCATCCCTGAAATCTCACTTAGAAACACATCAGAGAACTCCTTAAGGAGAGGATTATCATCTAAAGTCACTTCTTGACTCTCCTCCATATCTAGGTCACTAACTGAGACAACAAACAATGTACACCCTTGGCAGAAACACTTCTTCAACTACATTGCAGAGATAATCCATAAGGAGATAGGCTTTTGAATGCCAACAATTTTAACCTCACCTCTAAAATCATCCAAACAATGAACAGACTGACGATGATAGTCAATTGTCGCTTGGTGTGCACTTAGCCAATCCATCCCTAATATGACATCATAAGAACCTAGGGGAAGAATCCAAAGATCTACCGAAGTCATAACTAAACCAAAATCCAAACTACATCCTAGAACAAGAGACTTCACTGACACTTTTACCCTAGAAGGTAATTCAAATCACCACTTAATGCCTTGCTTTGCCACAACTAGACTACAACACTGAACTATTTAAGGGGAAATGAAGGAATCAAATGCACCAAAATCAAAACTATAGAAATAGGGGTGCCTTGCAACAAACCTGATACCTCCACCACAATACCCCAGTGGTCTACCAAATGATTTTCCACTACAGTGAAAACCTGATGAGACCTACCAGCATCTCCAACCATTAGCTCAGATGCCACCGACCTCTAACTAAACCCTACAATGTTCCTCTACGGACAGTTTCTGGCAATATGCCCTCGTTGATCTCAACTAAAACAACCAGTACCATGGCCAAAACCTCTGAAACCTATTAGAACATAAGACTATTGATAGCTACCATGGCTAAGTGTGGGTTGTGAAGACTGTGCTGGCTACTCAACATGGTTAGGTTGCAATCTTTGCCAATGATAGTTTTTCCTTGACTAAAATTTGTTGCTCTGATGAGACTGAGAGGACTTATTCTTCGACTGAAACTACTGTTGTTGTTATTGACCACCCTTCGCGGGTGAAAAATGACCCCTGGTAGTGCCTAAAGTCTAGGAATTCCCACCATGGGAACCGAAACTAGAGGCAGGAGTACCACCGATCTAAACTACAGTGTAACCTCCTAATGCTAAGGTCAAATTCTCCTCCACAAGATGAGCTTTCTCAATAGCAACCTCCATAGTCTTCAGCTCAAAGACTCAGACACCTCCACTAATCTTGGCATTAAGACCTTTGACAAAATGTTGTACTAGCATAGCCTCATCATTAGCAATCTTGACATACTTCTTAAGCTCAAAGAAACGATGCTCGTACTACTCTACAGACATTGCCATTTATCTCAAGTCATGGAATTCATTTGCTTGATGCTGCCTCCAGTGATCAGATAAGAAACGGGCCCTGAACCGCTCCAAAAATAGATCCCATGTCACTGAACCGGTGTCAAGGTGCAATTTCTACTCTTCCAGTCACCACCATGTGGATGCAAATCCTCTGAGGTGCATGATGGTGCACCTTGCCCTAGTATTACTGCCATAGGGATGCATAGAAAAGCATCGATCTAGATCAATAAGCCAAGTTTCAGCCTCCAAACCTCCACTCGAGCCATCATAAATGGGAGGATGTGCCCTGAGGAGGTCTCTCATATGCCCATCGGCCATTGCATCCTAATCTATTGGTATCTCATTCCTTCTCGGTGACCGTTCTCTCTCTGATCACCCACTATTCATCCTGCCTAAGACCCAAATGACCAAAAGCCTCTTCCAACAACTGTCGCAATTGCTCACCACCCTGAACTGGCTACTTTGGATTAGGGCCTTTGCTTGGAGGGTTGTTCTTGGAACCCTAATTTTCCTCTTGCTCAGATTCATGGGAGTGTTGAGGTGATGAGTTATAATGGCCAGCTCTATGACCACCACGGCCATGGCCATGACCACATCCACATCCTCGACCCCTAGGCATGATTCTACACAACAAGAGAGGGAATACATAAGTTCAAAGTTACGTAATAGGGTTAACATAATGGGCTTACTTAACCTACAATACCCAGCTCTATTAACCTTGGCTTTGATACCAAGTTGTAATGCCCCGCCACACAAACCCCATAGGACACAACTACAAAATTATAGAATATATTTTTTTTTGAAAACAACAATTACATCTTACAACATTAGACAATTATACAACATAGATATAACTTATAGTATTAATCTAGTCCCATGGGGTAACATGGTGTGCTACTTGCATGAAACCAAGCTAACTAAAATGATAAATGATACCAAACTAAAGAAAATGAAAGAAGTGTGAATAAAACATAATAAAGATATGTCATTCATTCAACAAGAACAAAATAGATAATTCAAACATAAATAACATATTATTACATTCAAAGTATGAGTTCAAGGTTACAATCGTGGAACATATTTCCACAGATACAACACAACTTGAAACCAAAGTTAGATTACAAAGCTACTTCCCTTATGACATTGGGAAGAGTACAACATAATACAAGAGTACAATAAGGAAGAGTTCAAAACTTAAAAGGTACAATCTTCTTCGTGTGAAGTTCTGAGATCACTACAACTGCATCTGCACCATGATCACCACCTAGGGACCCAATGGTTGCATTTCATGTTTCCACCCAACCTTATAAACCTGAAGGAACACCCCCTCGTGCAAGGAGTCGATAGAAAGAACCCTCGGCCACAAAATCTACACATAAGGACTAACTTCACATGACTCAAGCCCATGAAATAACATAAACAACAACAATAATAACACAACTCCAAAGGCAACAAGAACAAGGGAAAACAAAGGGGAACAGTGGGAGAGTTTAATCGCATGGCCTTACATGGATTCACCAGACTACCTAATTCTAGGAGCCACCTCCATCTATGGTTAACTAGACATCATATCTCAAGGTGCCACCCCATAGGGTGACTCATGCGAAGCCACCTACCTCTCTTGGAGACAAGGTAGTGACCTTACCGACCAGGTCTTCCTAATGGAACTTCAAATTTCACTCTTTGTGTTCCATTTTATCTTGTCTTATGTTTCTAGTCATTTGTACTATTTTGGAAATTCCTAAGGTTTGAGTTTTACCTTTGTTTTCATGTAAAACCCTAGTGTTTTATCTTGTGCCTTGGGTGGGATCTGTTTGGCCATTAATTTTTGAGGAGGGTTTTAAAACAACTTATGCCCCATCACTTCATCTAGGCTGGGTCCCTTCTGATCTATCATTATATTTCCTTTTCCATACTTTATTATTTCCTAAGTTTGGGTGGCCCCGTGTTCCCACATTTAAAAACAACTTATGTCATTGTTTATCATCAGCCTAGTGTTGTCCCCTTGTTCTTTTAATAAATGTTTAATATTTTGCAAAGGGACAAGTTTGCGTGACCATAGATCAATTACCGTTTGATCTTAGTCATTCCCCACAATCCCATCATGACCCCACCACACTCTTTTGACTGATTGCAATATCACAGGCGAGCGCCATGAGTCTCATCTGGTGAAGCCGAAAGAGATGATAGAAATACTTGAATACATTTATCTAGCTTTAATACATTATGTAGCGGGTTACTAAATTAGTTATGAGATGCACGTGCTTCAAATCAACAGAGATGTTATATTCTTGGCAAGAAAGGTGTTCAATGGTTAGTGACAAAGCTAGCGACTGTGTTGAATGAATAGGATTGTCGATGGTTGAGATCTACGGTTTCTCGTCATCATATGATCAAAATTTGTGAGGTCTTTATTGATCATGATATCACATGCGAGTGCCACGTGGATTTCCTTGGCAATGCATAATATAGTGGGCTCTTATCACCATGGTGGAGATCATGTCAATTTGTTTTGAAGGCAGTCGTTCGATGATATGACCAAAGTTAGGGATCAACGGCTAATATTTGAATCTGCATCAAATGTGATTGGAGTCATTGGAGTGGCATGCAAGTAAGCTTTAATGGCGGATGAGACATCTAATGGCTTGATTTGATCAAAATAAAATGACCATTTTCTTGCCCTATTGCATCACAAGGCATTCAAACATCTTTGCAGAGCATTCACAATTCCAAGGATGAAGTTACGATTCATTACAACAGAGATCTGGGTTTCTGCAAACACAAAGCCATGAGTCGATTTTCTTTATCTCCTGGGTATTTTGAATTTGAATTTGGGGGAAAATTTATTGTGTACTTTTCAGAGGTCTTGTTGGTATTTTTTTTGGGGCTATAGGTTAATTGAACTGTGGGAAATTGCAAGGTTTTGTTCTATAATTTCGTATTTCTGTTTAGCCCTAGTTTGTTTGAGGTTTGAAACAATAAGGAAACCCTAGTTTACCCAGGATGGCACCGTCAAAGCAAAATTCTGGCCAGGTTGATTATTTAAATAGAAACCTATATGATGATTTCTTGGATCAGTTGCCCTTGTCAACAAATGATAGGAAGAAGGGGTTGATCTTGATGCATGGAAAAACCTTAGGAGAGGGACTAGTATAAAATTATTCCAACATAGTCGATGCTAGGGTTTCTCTTATAGGTTTAGAAATGTTCAGATTATGGTTTGGATAGAGGAATTTTCCCCACCCCTTTTTGAATGGTTGGATGTATGATATGGGAAGCTGGTGGTATCGAATGTGTTCCTTGATGTGGATTTGGTTAGGGCAGTGGTTGTACGATATGACTCTGTCACAGGGGTGATTAGAGATAATGATGGAAGGGTTGTGTTGAGCATTAACAAAGAGGAGTTTCAATAGGTTTTTGATTTGACTAATTCCAGTACATTCTTGGTTCCTATTGATCTTGAGGAGATGAAAGTGGAGTATGGGAGGTTGAAGTCACTGTTCAGATTTAAGTTTCTCTCACCTCATTTGGCTAGGGCAAGAGGTTCACAATTATATATTAGCCCTTGTGACGAGGAACCTTTCAGACTGAACTATTTTCCAATTCATTTCTTGGCCACCTTCTACTCATTGTGCTAGATTTTGGGTTTTAACCCTAACACGGTGATGCTATTTCTTACATGTTCATGGGGGTGAAAATACAACACCCTAATTTCTTAGTGATTTATGATTTTGCTTCTTTGTTGGTTGAAAAGATACATGAAGGGCTATTGAAGTTGCAAAAAAATGATGCAGGCACTCCATTATTCTAGTATTCCATGTTGATGTATATGTTCTTGTATAAGAATGTTGATTTCTTCTTTGTGAAGATGGAATTGAGACAGTCAGTTAATGGAGAAATATTGCCAGTGTAGGTATGGACTACAGATCTGTCATATAATAGGGAGAATGCTAGTTATGTGCAGTTCAAAAATTGTTTTTCTTCAAGATTAAGAGCTAGGTTGATGGTGAATGTGCCTAGAATTCCTGAGCAATTGCATGATTTCCTCAGACCAACGATGAGGAAGCTAGAGTTGAAGGTTTGCCACAACTGGGGTGACATTTTTCCATACCCAGTTAGCACTGTCTTGAGGGTGTATGGTTTTCAAGGGACCCCTCATATATTTCCATACAATGTGCCACCAAGAGTGGGATTTGTAGAATTTATGTGGCAGATTGGTTGTATCCATGAGGACAACCTTACTGGGAAAGGTAAAGGAACATTTTTCCTAGATTATATTGTGGTGTTAGATTTTTTGCTTTCGAAAGGAGGCTGGGTCCATTTTGGAAAATTCTTTGAAGAATACCATTTGAGGTGTGGTCCCAGGTGGCAGCATGATCCTGAGGGCTTCTTCACCCTTTTCAAAAAAAGGATAAAAGGTGCTAAGTTTGTGCATGAGTTCAATTTCCTTGAGGACCTAATTAGAAATGAGTTTGATCTAAGTAGGCAGGAATTGAGCAAGGAGAAATGGATAGCTTATTATAAGATATTGGCCATTATGCACAAAATGGATCCAAAATATGATCCATTGATGGAGTTCAGTTTGTATCATAAGAAATTTGACTTTTTGATGGACAACTTCAAAGAAATCATGGGCACCTTGATGACCAAGAAGATAAACCTGGAGTTGGATTTGGGCATATAGGAGCAAGATGCCAGGCCATTGGAGGAGAGGCCAGCCTACCAACCTTCAAATAATTGGCCTATTTATAGAAGGAAAAGGAATGATATCAATGATGAGGAGAAGAGAATCGAGACCTGACAGGTCGGACCAAGAGAATGATGATGAAGTGAAATTTGAATTAACAGATGAATTCAAGAGCATCACTCCTAAGGAGGGAAGAAAACTGGTAAATAAAGCTGGTGTCTTGATTTTTCCAAAGTGGGACATTGCAGATGCAACAACTTTCAATACTATTCTAAAGTCCAAGCATCCCCTACAAGATTCTGAAGAAGAGGTCAAGGCAGCATTGTAGGATTTTTCCTTCAGTGAAGAATATGAGACCTTAGCAATTTGGGCCTTGGCCCCTCAAGGGAGAAAGCCCAATGTGACTGATGTTAACCCAAACCTAAGAGGAGGGTTGATAATAAAGAGAGCCTCAAAGATTCTCAACTATAGAGGCCACTAATTTGACAGTGAATGTGGCCAAATTAGCCCAAAAGACTGTTGAAAGAGGTGAGGCTAAAAAGAAAAGCCTAATGGAGAAGTAAAATTTTATAATTGGAGAGTATAGAAAGGTGCAACAAAGGAATGTTGAGTTGTAGACCGAGGTAGATAGGCTGAAGTGCAGGCAAATTGGGGAGACATCAAGTGCTCCAGAAATCATAGCATTGCCTTCTATATTAGGATTAGTGCCTCTTGCTTTTCCCATTATTTCTACACCAGAGTCTCCTAACCAAACTCCTTCCCTCAACCTTACTTTAGATCCAATTGATGAAATAAAATGCTCTGTTGATCCTACAAAGAAGTAGTTGATGCGCAAAATTGCAGAGTTATAGGCTTCCTTGAAGGTAAGTGAGAAGGGAGCAATTTTAAAGTAGGGGGAGGTAGTTAATGTCGTATTGAGGCATTTAAATGAGAATGTTGATGAAATATTGACATCTGTATATTCTTTATATTCTTTATTAATAAATGCAATAAAAAATATTGATAGGGATCAGGAGGTATTAATACGACTGATTAAAAAATGAATCCCTAGGGCCAGTGTTTTAGATATAATGTATAAGGCCTCAAGGTTTGATACAAATAATAGGCCCCAATCATTAAAGCCTAATCAAGTGTTAGTTAAGTCATTGCAAGGTTTTCAGGCCCTACCAGATGACTTGAGTAGGAAGATCATAGAATTAGTTAAGAACTTTGATGATTGGAGCGACACACTGTTACTTGACATAATTGATGAGCAGGGGAATATGAGGTCACTCCAACAGTGGCAGGATTGGGAAAATGAGGTCATAAATGCTCAAATTAGATTGATATGTGATGACTTAGATTATGATTTATTGGTGAGTTGTATGGACAAAATTATCAACACCAACTCATTTTTGGAATATTTTGAAAGAGAAGCAAATCAGGTGGCAGTTAAGTATATGCCATACAATGTTAAGGTAAATGAGGTAATTAGTTTTAACTGGTCAACTAATGAGGAGTACCAGCAATGGGTAAGTGTATATTTAACTGAGGAAGCATGAAATCGAGTAGGTTGCTAATGGTTAACAAATCAACTATTGCAGCTACAACCGATTCTAATTTTTCTTTTTGGTGATGGTCTAGGCGTGAAGTCCTTGATGTTTTTCTGCCATGTGAACCTTTCTCAATGGGCAAGCATGAATAAGAAGATTCTTCTAGGGATTATTGTTGTAACCATTTTTTTGAAGTGTCACAAGGTGGTCCAAGTGGCTAGTGACACGTGTACTCTTTGGCCCGATGCTTTTTTTCTCCTTCATTCCCTATAAGAAGGATTTCAAGGCTAGAAGTATGGGTTAGCAAGTTAGATATTTTTGGTCGAGTCTAGGTGAAACTTGCAGAGAAAATTGTAAAGATTGATGGTTTTAGAGAAAATGCAATTTAGGTTTTGAGTCGTTATGTTCTAGGTCTTGAACTCATGGGGATTTGATGTATATGATAGTACTGGCATTTGAATTAAAATGATTAATTCGAGCTCATGTCTCTCCATTGTACAAGCATATCTGAATTTTGAATAGAATGATCAAGGGTTGTTTCATTCATCTCACTGTTGTGGTGTGTATTATTCTTGTTTTAGCTTTAATTCAAATAATTAATTAAAATGCTTGAATGGGTTTGTAGGTGGATATGCTCTGTATAAGTATTTGATAAGTAGTATTGGGTTAGAATATATATTGATAAGATTATAAAATAATGTTATCAGGGATCTTATATGTTGTGTGTTAAATCTTTCATAAGCCCTTAGATGCTTATGAATTTGACTCCTCCAATGGATATATGGCACTGATCTGTGTTGTACTCATTTGTGTGGTTCAGTATTTGTTTGTCTTTACCTAGAGCTTGCTAAAAATTGCAAATCAATGACTATTTTATATTGTGAAATGTTGTTGTACTTATCTCATGCTCCAAGTAGTTGATATTATTGATGAACAACCAATTCTATTCGATATTATCCTATTATGTTGAGATATTAAATGAGATTATCTATTGTTGTTAATGTTTTTTATGATATTGGTGCAGAGGTTGTAAACACATTAAGGGATAACCCTCTCGGGTCTTGCAAAGCCCAAAGTGTAGGAGGTTTGTTAAAATCCTCATCAGTTGGTCGAGGTCCTTCGAGCTGTCTTTGATTGGAATTAGAAATTCCATAGGTAGAATAGAAGACCAACCTGGTTACAGTTAAAAAAAAAACCAACACTTCCCACCCATCCTTAGCCTTTCAAAGCACTAATGGCAGGGGTGAGGTGTATATTTTTAGTCTTGTTATGTGTTAGCTAACCCAACCCACTAGGTACATTAATTAGGTTTTCACTTACTTAAGGAAACTCTTTCAAGGTGACCACTTGTACACTAGCCCCAAGAAGAGCCACTCTCCCCTACAGTTACCCTAAAATCAAAGTTAAGTAACAGGTGTACCTCAATGCACAAACCAAAAGGGACCTTATATCATAGCAAGGCACAAGAGGCATGACCATCTTGTGACTACATAAAGAATCTCAAAAACCCATAACACTAAGAGGTACCACCCACACAATTATTCACAAGATAACAAGATAGACAATAGGTGCAACCAAAACATGCACACAAACCACTTCCCTAGCATCTAGAGATAACACTTATCCACCCTAGAACTAAAATATTACATACTACTAGTTAAAGTCACATTATCAAGCTATAAGAAATTTAACTTAAATTACACATATCACATATCAAATAAACATTTCCATCATTTAAAATCTAATCCAAAACATAGAGTTCACTAATATTTCATATTTAATCAATGACAATAATCAATTTCCTAACATTAAATATCTTACCAAATTAATTTTACCGAAATTCAAAAATCTAAGTTTCATCGATTGTTTAAAAAACCAAATTAATGAATGGCAACTGAAATTCCTACGATCATTTAAATAGAAAATAAACTTCAAAATTAAACAAATTAAAAGAATACCAAATTTCTAATTGCTGGTGCATATTGAACACAGTACTTAACTAAATATCTCTCCTACATATATACATACATATATATACATATATATATATATATATTATAACTGTCATATATTATAATTTTAAAACTGCCCAATTTTATATATATATATATATATATATATTATAAACATTATATACAAAAAAAATAAAAATTGAAAAACACTTAATACACACGAACAACATTTAGTGGGGCACTGGACTGTATACATAGCCGACCAACCCACTGAATATGGGGGCAGTGTTGCCTTTGGCAGCACTCCCTCCACTCATTTGTGGAGGGCACTGTCATCGACAATGCTCCCTCTAATGAATGGGGGGAATGGTGGGGGGATAAAATCCCCCACCAAAAACAATGTAAAAAAAAACCAACGCCAATAAAAAAAACATAGATCTTGGTAAAAAAATAAACTCGATACAACAAAATTTCTCCATAGCATTTTTGAATGCCCCACTAAAATCAACAGATACTAAAAATATATATATATATATATAACATATACATAAACACAAAAAGAATTGGGCATATCCCAATACACAAAATCATTCTGATGAAAAGAATTGAATTGGGGAAATGCAATAGCCGGAAAGAAGGAGAGGATCTCTGGAAAAAGAAGATTCACAGAGAACTTGGCTAAGAAATGACAATGGGTAGAAGCAAGCGGAAATCCATTTATTTTCAAACTTGAATCAAAATATAAAATAGCATATGTGTAGGAAACGAAGGGAAAGAGAAAACTATAGGTTGAGATAACTATTACAGAGTAATGGATTCATCAAAACTATAATTTACAAGACTCAAAGCAACATAACGAAATTTTGAAATTTAAAATCCTTTTCTTTTTAATTGAAAATTACAGAGAACATTCAAGGAATTTGAAACTACCTGGAGTCCTTCGCTTAATTTGATTCGAAGATGGAGTGTTGTGTTGATCGTATCCATCCAACCATGATCTTCATCAATTCGGAGATCCGCAACCTCCAGTAGAACAATTCAAAGTACAAAGCCCAACACAAAGTATAAATCTAGATTCCTCTAAAACAGAAATTCGAAAAAAAAAACACAGAGAATTCAATTCTCAGAAGAACTTCTCAGTTTTTGAATTGAAATTCCCAGCATTACTAATTCTTTCAAAATTTCACTGAACATCGAAAATAGTCTATTGCCTTAAATTTTAGTTTTATAAAATTTTGAATAGGCAATTTCTTCAAAAATTACTAAACTCACTATTTCTTCCCAAAATTAAAACATTATATTTCCTTTTAAATTTAATTACTTGATGATAAAATTAATCATAAAACTAATTTCAATGACTTAAATTTAAATGAAAAATAAAATAATTTATTAACTTTTTATTTATGTAAATTAAATCATAATCTCATGATAATTTAAATCTAGCAATATTAATAACACCCTTAATGAATAAAATAAGTAACGCTAATAAGCACATTTATTTTCTAAAAGAATTGATGCCATTTACTAGCCATGACAATTTAATTACTTATTAACCACACCTAAGGATAGCATTTAATTTAAAATGATAATACATTAATCAAAGCCATAAATGCAATCTTTGCTGACATTACAAAACTCATGAAAATAAATAACATAAATTAAAATTGTACCCACACAAATGAATTATGGATATAAAACATGAGAAAACACTGACCCAACCATTGACAAAGATGAGGGTACTTTCTTATCAACTCCCTAACCACATCAACCATTGGGTATGTAGGGTGCACTTAGAACTGACAATGTGGGTGGAGTCGACGCCTAGTACCTATATTTCTACATAACACCAAATGTCAAACAACATATACATATGCATATAACTCATAATCAACACATTATGAAAGAGAATTGTGGTGAGGCAGGGTCCTCATGGATGAGTGATGCAACACCATCTCCTTCACCCAAATCAAATACACTAATCAAAATCTAAATACTACATCATCATTGTAACACACTCAGTAACATCATCATAAACATAAGTATCCAAATATCATAAGCAAATAAACATAATTGTTCGCTACACCAACACATGGCGAAATAGATATCTAGCAAAGTATCTAGTAAGCACTAGAACATAACCAAAAACCACACATAATCAAAACATACTCAAAGCAGTATCAAAAAGCATCGATAATATGAGAGGCACTACAAAGAAAATCGAAGAAGAATTTAAGCTTGATAAGGAGGTGGGTCAAAACACCAAGGAAAATGAGGTTTCATAGATAGAGGATGTGGTAGCAACAATAGAGGGTTCCCATTCTGATGTTACTAGTGTGGATAAGTTGGTCATCATGCCTTCAAGTGTCATCAAATATAAGGGGGCAACTAAGAGTGCAAAAAGAAATCACTTGCAATGGGAAGATGAGGAATTTGATGCACTATGAAAGGTGAAGATCCAGAAGAAGATAAATCACTCATGATGAGGAGAGTGTTGGTGAATCCAAAGGTGGATAAGGAGAAGCCATCCCAAAGAACGAATCTTTTTAGAATTGTGTGCAAGGCTAGAAGTAAGTGCTGCAAATTTATAGTAGATAGTGGTAGTACGAATAACTTAGTTTCAGAGGAGATGGTTGAAAAGCTAAGTTTGAAAAAGAGTAAGCATCCTAGTCCATACAAAGTTTCTTGGTTGCAGAAGGAGCATGAGATGACTAGGAGTGAACAATGTTTAGTTAATTTTCAGATTGGCTCTTATAAAGATGAGGTGTTGTGTGATGTGATACCTATGACTACTTGTCACGTGTTATTGGGTAGGCCATGGAAATTTGATAGAGAAGCCATCTATGATGGTAAGAAAAATGTGTATACCATCTAGAAAGATGGGCACAGGTATATGTTGAATTCTCTACAAGAGAAGGAAAACCAAATGAAAGATTCTAGAACCGTTGTTTGTTATATTGCAGAGAAGCAACAAATAGGAGAAAAGGAATAGTCTAAGTGTAATGAACTGCAACCATTTGAAGGAAATATTTCCATAGCAAAGAGCAGATTGGAGTTTGATTTACCACAACAATGCAATAAGGGAGTGAAAGATAATAGTTTAAAGGGGTGTGGTGGTCACAATCATCGACCTATAGTAAGAATTTTTCTGGAGAAATGGGATGACACCAATGATGGTGGCTTGGGTTTTGAGGTTGAGAAGAACAACAAAAGAGAGAAGGCTCCTATAGATAAGGAGCAATTGTGAATTAAAAATAAACATGGGATTACCATCTCACACATCCATCAATGTTCCTGAGTTTTTCAACTCAAGGAACATTTCTCTTACCCGACGTGTCTAATTCAAGAGCACACAAGTGAATAGGTGATCAACACCACCCAAAAAAATATTTTTCTAGTTTGATTTTTAGTTTTTTTTGTTTGTTCTGGTTGGTGTTCTTTGGAACTTCTCAGTTTCATAGGAATTCAACGACAACAAGAATGGAGAGAATCAACTTTCCTCAGCAGTGGTAGCATTAAATTCTCATTAATTACCTTAACCATACCCTCATGGGTGCTTAGATTGTTCCTAGCGGGCTAGAAGGGTGTGTTGTGGTTGACCTGTTATCCCATGACATGGTGTCTAGTAGCCTACGGTACTGTGGGGACTTCCACCCCGCAGACAAGAGGTAAGTGGTCTACGATATTGCGGGTCAAAGTTTGGTAGGGTAATTAAAGGCAACTGCTATCCCATGGTTGTTGCTAGGAGGTGTGGCAGGACTACGGTATGTTATGTAAGCCATAGATTTTCTCCAATGAGATAAAAAAATTACAACAATCATTTGGTGAGGAAACAAATGAACGAACTAGAAAGGAGAGATCTGGGATGGGGGAAAAATAGGAAGAGCAGTGGAACATAGATAGAGGAAGGAGTTAACAAAGGCCATATTGGAGTAGGAAGATGCCTGTGTGAAGGAAAGGATACCATTGTCTCAAAATAGAAAAGGGATAAGATCTGTAAAAGGATGAATCCATGACAAGGCAATTGGAATGTATTTTGTAAACAAATAAATAAATTGAATTTGTGTTGCAGTATTTGTTGATGTATTTTTGTTGTTAACTTGTTTATGTGAGTGGTTGTAGGGCAAAGGGGAGTACCCTCTTAAATCAGGTAGCTTTACATGAATGAATTGCATTAACACTTCAATTTTGAAAAAATCAACATTCATATCTATATATTCCAGATATAGTGTAAATTTATTTTCTATGTAGTTTTTTCAGATTTTACATCTATCCTACTTTTTTTTAGCTATAGTCACCTTTATTCTTGGGTATTGTAGTTAATGAAAAATATGATTATCATTATTCATTCATTGTATTCTCTCACCTTACTATCATGATATTTATGAGATCAAAAAGTGGTGAATAATGAAAATATTTATTCACCATATGCTCTTGTTTTTCCCTCATGGAATATTGGTGATAGAAATAGTAATAATTCTAAATGAAAATTATTACTATTGCTATTAATGTTGGCATGATCCAAAAAAAATAAAAAATTCATATACATATTGTATTAAATTTATATACATTTTATTATTTTGTTAAGTATAAATATTAAATTTTACATATACAAATTTATATTATATTAATGTATTGTCCCATGATCAAGACAATATGGTCAGTGGCATCCTCCTTCATCTAGTCCTTAATAAATAAATTATTCTCATATTTTTAGAGATAGTCTTGTTTTGAGATTTAAAATCAACACATAAAAAGGGGAATGGGACACAACCCCAACCCACTTAAGTCCAACCATTATTAATTTGAATGAAATAAACATAGGGTAAGGGATGAATATATGTATATATATAAAGGGATGATTATTAAATTATTTTTGATGTTGGTAAAAATTGGTTTTTGAAAGGGCTTAAACCTTTTTACATAAGATAATCCAACCAATGAGAAAGATAAGTTCCATGAGGATTGGATTATCTAAAAAAAATACTAGTAAGGATAGAAATATAAGAAAATAACAACACAATTTTAACATTGAAATAGGTAAGAGCGATGATGAATAGAAATGAAAAATATCCCTAGTTGAGATCAATTAGTTTGTGAAGTCCAAATATTGATTGCCACCCCTTAATAAGAAATTTAACTTTATTTTTAGATGAATTCTCCAAAGTTTCCTCATCTAGATCATTTATGCTAGGTTTATGTGCAAATGATCTATCCCTTGTTCTTTTAGTATAAGGCCCTTTATTGGTGGCAATCATTTTCCTCTTTTATAACTTACTTTGTAAGATAAAAAACTAATAGTAGAATTACTGGTAGTATTTTTAATAACATTCACCATTTTAGCAATATTCTCATTCAAGCCCCCCTATTTTTTCTACAACATTTTTCATTCTTTGATCCAACTTTCGAAATTATAGAGCACATGAGAATTTTCAAATAAGATTGTAGAGTTCCTCATAAAATGAATTATTTCCTTGATATATTCATAATCAATTTTGAGTATCTTCTTTTTTATACCATGTACTCTATTACAAAGGTTTTGGTGTTGCAACAATAAACATTTGAAAATATTTTTTGTATTTCTAATTTATCCTTGAGGATATTAATTTTGTTGTCTAATCCTACATATTTTTGACAAGTAGAATTATAGGCATAGTTGAAGTTGTCAATGGGGACATAAACTATAGAACCATGATCATCACACTAAGTCTTATGTAAATATTATTATTGGGAATTAAAATATAAATCTTATGGGATGAAGGGGGTTGTCCATAGTAGGGGAATACAAAGCCTAAGTAACATTTGAAGGAACAAAAAACTTCACCCTTCTAGACCCATTTTTTTGTTAGGGATGAAATTGATTAACATTTTTTTTTAGAATATATAAAACCGCAAAATTATTGGGAAGAGATAGGGAAGTATCAACTTTAGAGGATGGAGAACCAATAATCAAAGGGATCAAAGAGTTGGGGTATTAGAGGTCAAGGATTCATGAATTGGGGAATTAGAAGAGTTTTATTCAATCAAGAAAGAAGAGACTTTTCTAAGATTCAAGGGACACCTTCATATGATTATTAATATTAGGAAAGAGTGTAGGTACTATGGTTTTGTATAATTCATATCTAGAAAGGGAATAAATAAAAATTTGACAACAATTCAGTTTACATTTCCCTAAAATAAAAATAATCATAGATTATTCTAGATAATTTAAAATAAAAAGTTTCTCATTCCCTATACCTGCTTCGAGTGCTATCATTGGTGCCACAAGGTTTTATGGGAAGATTATCTTAAATTTATATTGTAAATAATTTAATGTGGGGAAATAGTACGAATACATAATATGTATACCTACCTTCTAAGGTGAAGTACCTAACTAAAGTGACAACCTCTCTTGAGGGCTTTAGAAATTATTCTTTCCTAAAGTTATTTTGAAGCCTACAAATGTTCTCCATTTATTGAGAAAAGAATCCATGTGATCATGGTTCCTTTATTTGATTATATTCTATAAATTAAAACCTTTCAAATCTAGAGTTGTGGCTTGAGCAATGAGCTCCTTGGATATTATAAAATAAATTCATCTTACATAGACCACCTTGCTTTTCTAGGATGGAGAAAATTCATTTCAGAGGAAATGGTCATTAACATTAATGGCTTCCAAACAACAAGTGAGTCCCTCCATCTAAGGATATTATAAATACTAGGGCTTCTTTTTACCTATCTATAAATGATAAAGGATCGATCCTACACCTATCACCCCTCTTTTCTTCAAATTTATTTTATTCCTTATTTCTATTTTGTATCCCCCCCAAAAAAGATTAGAAAATAACAGTTTCTTTATATTTTTTATCCCCAAAACACTAAATTAAGATTATAAAATAGTAGTTTCTTTATAGAGAGGTGAAGAGACAATTCATAAATGAAAATCACAACCTAGTTGATGGCAATCTATTAATAATAATCATTTCTAAGGTATTCAACATTTAAAAGGCTCATGTCAAACAATCCTTCCTTCAAGAAAATTGATTTCTTAAAGTTATGAGTTATTAATCTTATTTTTGAGTTTTTCTACAACACTTGAGGGTAGAGAATCTACCTCACACCAATATTTTTCATTGTAATGCCTCTCACATTTGTATTCTAATAGTCTTTTTTCAGACTTGATACTTTATTATTTTGAGTTGAGGTGTTCTGAACATGTTATTTTATGTCGGTACTAAGATAATGGTACATATTGCAAGATACTTGTGCTATCATTATTATTATGTTTATGTGGACTATATCTTTACTTATTTTAGTTGTTTTTATATATGTATGGACATATGTAATGTGACTTATGTTGTGTATGGGTACTTTTATGGTTGTATGATATTCTGAATTATTTTCTTATATGCTATATGATGTTGCACCCCATTAGGTAAATATTTTTGTGCTTCAACTATCATATACAATAAACATGTATGCTTGTTATGAGAATTGAGTGTGTAGATACAATAATTTTTTTATTAAATAACTTGCACAATAGAAGAATATGATTTCAAATATGTTGCAAATACCTGATAATAACTAAGAATAACAAGCCTCTTCAAGAGTGAAAACGTCAAAATATCTCCAAAGAGAATACAATTCACAATTTTTTATCATAAAATAAGAATCGTCGCCTCTTATATATACCTTATTTATGCCTAGGATATCACCCACCAAATTAGATAATATTATATAAGCCTTAGACATACCTAATTAACTAAATAACAATATAATAATGATAATATGAATAATTAAGAGTTAAGATAGCCAAAAGATGACTATTCACAACCTTGTGTACATTAATATAAAGGGCGTAGCATGCCCCCTCTTTAGAGAAGCATTGTCCTCAATGCTAATGAAGTGTGGATTCTTCTAAATGAACTCCTCATCCTCCCATATGGCATCTTCAACTGGTAAATTATTCCATTGGATGAGATACTCAATGAGTGTTCTAATCCTTAAATTCTTTGTGCATGTTTGAAAAATGAACTCTGGTTCCAATATGATTCTTCCTTCTTCGTTGAGCTATGGTAATATTTTTTGAGTAGTGATTTTATGCTCAATTTCCTTCTTCAAACAAAAAACATGAAAAAATGGATGCTTTTTTTATGGTAATTCCAACATATAGGTGACATTATCTATCTTTTGCATGATTTATTATGGGCCATAATGTTTTGGAGATAAATTGTTGTTCATTTTCTATTGCTTTAGTGAAATTTTCTTGTAAGGCTACAATCTCAAGAAGATCCAATCCCCAATTTTAAAACTTCTTTCACTATGATAGTGGTCTGCTTGCTACTTCATTCATTTTTTTCCATGGCTAGATTCTCCTTGAGTCTTGAGAGTACCTATTGTTGATGAAGAAATTGGTCCTCAAGTACCTAAACTATTGGTGAAACCTTTAATGATGATGTGATGGAAGGAGGTTTATATCCATATAGTGCAATAATTAGAGACATTTGTGATGAACTATGAAAGGAACTATTATACCACCATTCAACCAGTGGTAGCCGATATACCCTTTGAGGTTGTTTATTTGAAGTGAAATAATATAGATATCCTTCCAAACACTTAATAACAACCTTGGTTTTACCATCATATTGAGGATGGTATGAATAACTATGAGCTAATTGAGTACCCAAATAGGAGAATAAATATTTCCAAAAGTGACTAGTAAAGATAGGATCATGGTCACAAACAATAACCTTTGGTATACCATGTAGCTTTTGTATATTCTCCAAAAAAAATACCACTATAATTATTGTAAAAGGATGTGATAATGCAATGAAATATGCATATTTAGTGAGGAAATCTACCACTACCATGATGACATAATTACTAATAGATTCTTCCTCAAAAAATTCTTAAAGATGGAGTTCATAAAATTTTAAATTTAGATGGTGCATTGGTAAGACCAAATGGAATCATCAACCTCATGAGTCCTAAATTCTATCTTTAAAATATCTTCTTCCTTAATTTGAATTTGGTGATAACCTGATCTAAGATCTAACTTTGTAAAATAAATAGATCCATTAAATTCATCTACTAAATCATCAATGGCATCATCAATGATAGGAGTAGGAAACTTATCTTTGATGGTTTACATATTGAGAACTCTATAGTTTGGGAACATGCACCAAGTTTTTTCCTTCTTACACACCATCACCACTAGAAAGGAGTAAGCTCTTTGGCTATGCCTAATACTTATTGCATCTAATATCTCCTCAACAATCTTTTCAATATCACTTTTTGTATATATGGGTACCTTTAAAGCCTAATGTTGGGTGGTTGGATCCTTGGAACTAGTTGTATGGATTGATCATGATTCATCTTAGGGGGAATTCCTTTAGGAATATCTTTGAAAACCACTTAGTGAAAATCAATAATTTCTTTTAAATATGGAAGGGTGGGATCATTAGCTTGATAGGAATCTAACGAACTTTATTGGGCCACAAATCCATCATCTATTTTCTTAAGAAAATTATGCATTTGATGAGTGCTTACCATTTGTGGGGAATTTTCCTTTAACCCTCTTAGCTATACTATCTTTCCTTTTGATTGAAATCTCATGAATAGTTCTTAGAAGTTCATCTCAATCATTCTCAATGTAGTAAGCTTTTGTACTCCCAAAATAGTATATGTTGCACCCATGGATATCACATACATTAGAAAATAAAGGTGATAATATCCCATGGATAATTTAATGCTATGGAATTTTCTAAAACAACCAATAGTACCACCATCTATAATCAATACGTGAAACTTTGGATCTGGATATATAAAATAATTTAGATGATTAGCCAATTTTTTGTTAATGAAAGTATGAGTACTACCCAAATCAATCAACACTATTACTTTGTACTTCTTTAAGAAACCCATTACCTTGAGAGTTTGTGAGGTGCTAAAACCTAAGAGTGCATGAAAATAAATGATTGGTTGGGACTCATTTTATACCTCATATGACTCCTATCACCCTCTAATATTATTTCCTCCTCTTCTTCCTCACTTGGTCCTTCAATATAGAATAATTTATTTTCACAACATTTATCCTCGACTATATTTGTTGTCAATTGAAAAATAACTCTTTTTCTCTCTTCTCCTTAAATTTTTGTTCAATCACCCAGTAGGTTGAGGTAATAAATATGTAGGAGATCTCCTTTCTCTTATGTTTATAATCTTGTATCATCTATTGGCCAAAAACTTCTCCTTAACTTGTCTTCCCCTAAGGATCACTTGTGATAAGGATTGTGGTTGGAAAAAATGTACCTCATATTTTATATGGTCATTTAAACCTCCTAGAAATAATTCCTTCAAACTTTCTTCTATCACATTCTCCACTCTTAGACAAAGGGCTTGAAATTGCTGAGTATAGTCCTTGATCGTATCTTTTTTCTTTAATTTAGTGACTTGGAAGAAGCATCTATCCATAAATTTATCTCCATAATGTGTAGCAAGTTCCTCTTGAAAAATTTACCATGTAACCACACAACCCTTCTTTATATTCTTGTTACACAACTAATGATACCAAATAAATTTATCTAGTTTGAAGTATAATGATTCCATAGCCACCTTCTATTGACTTGGAACATGATGAAGATCAAAGAACTTCTACATTTGGAAAAGACAATTAGTTGGATCCTTGCCATAAAAAATTCCCATATCTAACTTGGGTATGAATTTTTGAAGCATATGATTATTAATAGTATGATCCTTCTTGATACTTGATTCAAGCCCAAAAAATCATGTCCAACAGAAGCATTATCTTCAACCTTACTAGGTGAATCTTCTCCCTTATACTTTATACCATGAATAAGTGATTTTAATTCATTCATATCATTTTTCAATGATGAAATTTCACCCTTGACCTTTTTCGTTTCATTATTAGGGTTAATATCCTCAAATTTTACATCATCCTTATCTGAAGATTTCCCTAGTGTGGTAGAATTATTTTCACCTCTTGTTGCAGGCCTTGTCATGATGGCATAAAATAATTTTACAATAAATCACACAACTATTCAAAATATTTTTTTTTGTAACTTACTAGGTCCTAGGTTGAACTTTTTCAGAAAAATCTCCCAAAAAATAGGTGTTTTACAACATTGCGAGTGAATTTTTTGGAAACAATAATTCTGCAATAAATCCATTAATATTGCTCCAATTAACATATATATTTTGTATTTTAGGAATCTTACTTATTTCTTAAAAACCCGACTAAAAATATGAAAGAAAATATATATTATTTGGAAGATATGCACTTTCCAAATAAATTGGGTAGAACCTCTAATTCTCAATAAATCCCTCAATTATACTCCAATTCCTCTAAAATCTAGAATGTAGCTTCTTGAATACACTCTTCAAAAAACCTTTTAAAAAAAAATCACTAAAATTTGGGAGATATGCATTTCACAAAATGACCTCCAAAATCGAAAAAATGTTTTGTCGTCATGATGCCAAGATCATGCTCTAATACCACTTGCTATGAAATAAATTTTACAACAAAATAACATTATATGAAATATATTGTTGCAAATACTTGATACTAAGTAAGAATAGAAAGTCACTTCGAGGGTGAAAACCTCGAAACATCTCCAATGAGAACACAATTCATAATCTAATCATGAAATAAGACTCACTACCTCCTATATATAACTTATTTATGCCTAGGATATTACCCCGACCAATATAGATAACCCTATATAATCCTCAGTCTATTATAATTAACTAAATAAAAATATAATAATGATAATATGGCTTAATTAAAAGTTAAGATAGCCACAAGTTGACTATTCATAACTCTATGTACCTAATATTAAAGGCATAACAAAGTTTCTCCACATGATTATAAAGGTCTGAGTTATCCCAATGGTGGTTATTTTAGATATTTCACACTATTCTATTCCATTCTAATACTTTATTGTACTCAATTCAAGTGTGATATGTGTCATGTTTGACCTATTCTAACCTAAATTTGAATCAGAGGCAATTTTGGAATCTATTATTGTTATGAAATATCACTATATGCATGTGTTAAATGATGGTTTAATTTCCTTGTTGGTTTTAAATAGAGTTAGATGTGTTAAAAAGGTTGTATTTTTATCTAATATTTTATTTCTATGAAATTGGGAAACATAAGGGTAAGTTAATAATGTCAGGAATATCTTATTAGATGAGACGACATATATTTGATTTAATTGTTATTTAAAATATGACAATAAAATAAGGTTGAATGTTAATTTAACTCAATTATTTGGTAGAGGAACAATTAGAGAAAATAATTATAATAAAAATAGAGAAAAAGAAATGGAAAAAAAACAGAACAAAAGGAAAAATAGTTATTTTTGCATTATTCTCATTTTGGAAGAAAATGCCCTTAAAAACCCCCTCCATGTAAAATTTGAAATTTTAAATAAATTATGTTCATAGGATTTAAAAGGGCTTGGGAGTTGGATTGATTGAGATAGGAAAATGATTGTGATTGTTTGTGTGGGATCTCCACCCCTCCAAAGCGGTAAAATTGCAAGCTTTCATTGTTTGAGTGTGCTTCAAAAATTGAGGTAAATTTCTCATTCATTCTCATTGTGTTTATGTTTCTCCATTTGGATGCCATGCTCACCCTTAAGAGATGATAGGAACTAAAAAATAGGTTTGAATTTGTGCAAATTAAGTAGGATTTAATTTTAAATTAAAAATTTTCATTTTTCTATTTTGTGCCCTAATAATGTCCATATATTTTAGAATTCCCAAAAATAAAAATTGAATTCATATAATAGTTTTTTTTCATAATTAAAGCCAAAGGGAACTTTAAAAAATTGAATTTGAGAAAATAAAAATTTAAGGTCTCAATAATGGAGTTTATGAAAATTTCCTAGTTTTTGTTTTGAAAATAAAGGCAAAATTTAAAATTTTGATGTGCTTTTAGATGTTTTAAAATGGGGAATTGATGACTCCATTAATTTTTGTGATAATTGTTTTAAGATTATTGAAAAAAATTGTGAGCTAAGTTTCTTGCTTTGTTTTTCGTGCCACACTAAATTGTTGTGAACTTTATGATGAACTTGGGATGCAGGTGTTAGAGAGAAGTAGAAAAGTGGATTTTGATGTTTGTTGGGGTCCAAAGTGGCTTGAGTATATCTTATATGGAAGTTTCTAAATTAAGTGATAACTGAAATTTTATGGGTAAGTAAAATGAACAAAGATAATGATTCCTATGACATGCTTGGAGTGCTAGTATAGGATTAATATGGATGTAAAATACATGCCTGGTTGGGGGGTGTTGGGTCTTGTTGATTGAGTAACCTCATCTCTTGTCAGAGGTGTACTTGATTCTTCTTGGTTAGTACCTTAAGCCATTAGAATGATACTCCATACCCCCCTATAGGATCTTGTCCTTGTGACCATGGACTTGTATCTAAAGATAAATTATACCTTATCCTTTTATGTTGGTGTCGAGTGACTCTTGTATGTTGTGTATGTTGCAAGTTTACTCCATGATTTGTGTGAGTGTGCTTGTGGCCCATGTGATTATCTCCTAGCATGGTGGGGTGGACCTAAGGGTTCAACATGGTTAGGTAGCATGAAACCATTGTTGGGGACTAGAAGATATTGGGGAGCGATTGGTAACTACAAGAAAGTGGAAAAAAGGCTTCACCAACCCTTCTCTTATCATTTGTTTAATGTCATAAAAATAATAATTTAAGGACATTTGAGTCCTTGTATCATTATGTAAAATAATTATTATACCTCTTTAGTGGATGTATTATAAATGAACCACATAATTGGTACTAATATTATTGTTATATTTATGTGCCTCAACATTGGAGTTGAGCACACATACTATCTTGTATAATCTTTAAAATTTTCATGTTGATTGGTTAAAAAGGAATTTAAAACACATGTATTTGGGTTTTTAAATGAACATCAAGTTTAGAGAAAATGAACTTAAATATTGACAACACTAATTAGGTTTTGGAACCTTACATGTGTTTGGTCTTAGGGATCCACCTTATTTTGGGGCCATTTAAGGTCCCTTGAGTGCTCTTGGAGTGGATGGAAGGTGCACGAGACACACATTTCCTCCTGTATCCCTCATTTTTTGAATCCAGTTTGAGTCTTGGAGGTTCCCTAACTATTAGGAGTCATTTCATTCATGGGTTAAGGTGTCTTGTGATTGGGGGTCTAGGCTCATTATGAACCTCATTTTTTTTGAAATTTAAGAGTTTGATTCTCATTGTACATATTCCTAGGTAGTTCTTGAAGGTTTTTCATGTCATAGGGACCAAACCTTAGTTTTATTTCAATCACTAGTCAACACACCAATGGTAGACTGAGGACTATAATGCCCATGTTGGACTATATGCTAGAAAAAGACACCTACACTAGTCTAGGACACATGCACCTAGGTGCTAGTGTCCCACTTGGGCACTAGATTCCTTCTAGGGTGTTGTCCCTTGGGAGTGTTTTTTTCCTTCTATACATTGGATAATGAGTATTTCCAAATAGTTTTTGGATATTTTTTATGAAATTTTTTTGTTTCTCATGATCTTGTGAGTCCCCTAAATTTTCTATCATGTTGTTGTTGAGTAGATATGACAAATTTTTCCTTGGAAAGCACACCTTTACACAAAATTTTCATATTTTTACATCTTGTGAACTAGGGATTTTATTTCTCCTAGGGTTTCCAACTCTTGTATGGGTTTAGTATCCTATTTTGGAGGCCCTTATTAGTGATTGCACCTCTTGGAAAATAGCGTTTTTGGTTTAGTGTTGTATTCTTCCATTGGTGCCATGTTTCTTAGGCAATAATGACATCTTATTTTGCATGTCTTGTTCTTGATGACACCATTATATCATTAGTGTTGTGTTAATTTTATTTTATTTAAAATTCATTTTTTTTAAACTATTGTCTCATGGTCTTTGGCGGGGCATTACAATTATCAACCAAACACCATAAATTGGATAACAAGTTATCCATTTTCTTACCATGTCTATAGGTATATTTTTTTGAAATACCTAAAAATATTAAGAATCTCCTTAGCATTAAGGATGAAATTATTTAGCAACCAGTTACAAGAAGGTCTAGAATTCAAAATTTCATTAGTGTTTTTGAAATCTCCTTCTATCACTAAGTCAAATATATTTATATTTTGAGATAGATCGATATCCAAGGATGTTGTAATGGATTCCACCTTATTATCATATTGGATGGCCAAATTTTTAGTAAAGGTAGCTAACAACTCACCCTTCCAAGTTTTGAGTAAACCTCCTCCATTAGTCTACCCTAGATTAACCTTGGATGAGCCATTATAGATGTATCCACCCGATATCTATGCGTTTCTAAATAGTGGAATTTCTCCTCTTAATTTTGACTATTTAAACATTGTCCAAAGATGATTTGAGGCTCCAAGTTTTATCTATTTTCCTCTTAAAATCATGGGGAAAGATTTAGAATATTTTAATTGAGAAGAGTACATATTTTCTTTGATGGTATGACATAAATTTATTGGCACCATACTTCAAGGTTTATTTTTATTCCTAAAAATATTGCTCTTCCTTTATAATTTCCAAATGACTCAACAAAGATGAGGATTCAATTTCATCCAATTTTTCTCTAAACGTAGGATTTATAAATTGAGGGTCCCAACTATTGGTCAAAAGTCTTGAGACCAAATCCACTAATTTTTAAATCTATTAATGAAACCCTTCCTCAAGTTCTAAGAAAAGAGACAATCAATGAATAAGTGATTGACGGATTATTCATATTTCTTGCATAAAATAGATCTAATGGTGAGGGAAAATCATTGTTCTTGATGTCATCTATAGTGAGGATCTTTTCATGAAATGTGGTTGATAAGAAGAAATTATACTTAGTTGAAGTCAAGAGTAGGTAGCTCAATAGGAAAATTAAATCCAAATTTGGTCAAATATATATTATTGAAGGTTACAAAATAAATCATACCATCCTGCCTAAGTGACAAGTTGAAAGAAAAGGATATAATCTTGTTAATCAAGACTTCCAATGCAAGGATATATGTAATATCTAATAAGTCTTTGGAGATCTACCAAGATGTCCCTTCCATGTCATGATTTAAATATTCAATAATATGGTATCAAAAGTGGTCACAAGGCATACCTTTGATGTGGGTACAAGAGTGATAAGATGTAACAAGCAAGATATATATATAATATAATTAGAAAACTTGTATTAAAAGTGATAAATTCATTTTTACATAAGGTTAGATTAATTTACCAAATTTATTTTCATATAAAGTTAAGTATTTGGTCAAAGATTTGATTGTTATATAAATTTTGAGTACTTAATCAAAATAAGTTTTTCATATATCTTGTAAAATCAATTTTTGAAAGTTAGATTCCTTGATTTGAATACATAAAATATTTGATCAAGATTGATTTTATTTTTATATATAGTTAAAATGGACTCAAATTAAATTAAAATGTAGATTATTGAAATATTTGGATCATGTCTTGCTTATAGTCAAAATGCAATAATTAGTTAAATCATGTACTATATTTTTTTATTGATAAATTGTATCTAGTTTATCATATTTTAAAGAAAATTTTAGTAAATTATATTTAAAGTTTAATAATATAAATGAATCTTGAAAATAAAAATAAATAAAAGTGTTTAATATTCATGATGCCCTAGTTCATGTTTATGGGTCAAAATATCATGATTGAACTACTACATCCAATGTCTAATATAACTAAAATAACATCCATAACTTCATCCACATAAATCACCAAGGAGAAATAAAAACCTCATATTTTTTAAGTTCCAAATGAAACGAAAAATTATTTCCCAAAAATTATAAACTACACATAAATTAGAATTACAATTGAAATGAGACCTAGAAATCAAGTAAGTTCTCACTACTTTATCCAAGTAGATAGTATCCAACAATAAAATGTTCGGGAAGTTGGGCATTAAGAAGTGCAATGCACTCACTTTCAAGCACCCAACTCTTAAAAGTGATATTTACCTATCTTACCCAAGGTCCACCAAATAGATTTCTATTAACAATCCTTTAATAGGATTAATGGTGGGGATTGGTCAAATATTAAAGATTATAATTTTTTTTTTTATGATCACTAATTAACTTTGTAAAATTATTCTTTAACATTTGGTATTCTTAATCTAGGTTGTTGAATTCTTATCCCTCTAATCTATAATAGTGATATGTATTGAACTTTTTAGTGTAGATTGTTTCCAATAAATTATTTATAAAGGATATAATCTTCCCTCTCATTTATTTTTTTGATTTATTCATTTCATAAAATCAAAAAAATATTAGAAACAACATTATATAAACTAAGATTGATATAATAAATTTACCAGTAACATGTATTTGGATATAATTATAGAAATAATTTAATTATACTATTTTAATTTTTTTAAATTGTAGAATAAACTCACTCTAGAAATCTTTATATTGACCATCTTCTTCTAAGAATATGCTAGAATCATCATGTTTTGAATATTAGTCCATATTAAAATTATAATATAGAACAAATAAGTTATTAAAAATGTAAACTCTTCTATATTAATATTTGATTGGTTGAAGGGATTAATTATAATCATAATATAGTATTGATTCAAGTTTTTCTCCTTGTTAGAAATATTGTTGTCATTGATGTCAAAAGAAAGAAGGAATTCATAATATTATCATTTATGTCATGATATCATCATCGTAGGTCCAAGATTGTTGTCATTGATGTCAAAGAGAAAATCATTTGTTCAAAAAAAAATAATTGAAGTTGTCACCAAAAATCATTCATTGATTATATGTTCAAAAAAATATGTATATATATACGCTACCAAAGAAGGTAGCTCTCTATATTAATGAATCTAAAGAGAAAAGTTACAATTTGACATAGCCATGTTTAACTAGAATATAGTCAAAATACTGAATACAAAAGAATATGTACCATATATATGCTACCAAAAAAAAAGTAACTCAGAAAAAGTTACAATTTGACATAGCCATGTTTAGCTAGAATATAGAGATACCCAGTGCAAAAGAATGTATACCCCTTCCCCAACTCCTTGGGCATTAAAATCTGAATTGGAGAGAGTAGATCTCCATTAGCTGTAACATATTCAAGGAACTTACTCATCTCCATTATATCCATGCCTTCCCGAAACAGTATCAGTGCCTTAGTAGTCTCACAGACTCGATCTTGCACTCACACCTTACTGCACTGAAAGTCCCAGAATCCATTCTCCTATGCTGGTTCCATAGACTGATATAAATTAAAACACATATAAATAAGTATTTTATTAAGGAGGCCGACCCCGTTTGGATATGACAATGAAACTTATATAAATCAATGATAAGATAATCACCCCAAGTTAGAGAAGAATGAAATATTAATAAGCAATGATGTAGGATAAATATATGCAGTGAATTTGTTGAAGAGCAATTATTATTCTCATTAACATGGGTAGCAAAGAATATTAGAAGAGGCAGTAATTAATAATATCAAGGTAGTGATTATATTTATGGAAAGATAATTATTCATATTGCAAGGAACATTGATCATAAGGTAGTGATTATATTTATGGAAAGATAATTATTCATATTGTAAGGAACATTGATCATAATAAAAGGTTTGAGAATTGGTTTTAAAATTGCACATCATTTCTTAACAAAAATTTATGTTCATTCATAAGGTCATTTATTTTTAAGAAATGTCTTCTTTCATGAAAGGGCGTGTTTGATGAGGTATAAAACAAGATAAAATAGAGATGTGAAAAACAATGAATATTATTTGAACATTGAGCAGATTTAAAGCAGACCAAAAGGTAGAAAGTATGAAGAGTATTTCCGATTCATATTGAAGAAAATATGCAAATTTATATGAGAAATATGTTCAAATTTATTTGAAGAACATGAGTAGATTTATATGAAGAATTGAAGCAGATCATTATGAAGGATATATGCAAAAATATATATGGTGAACATGTGAATTTTTTTGTGTAAAACATATGTAGATCTATAAGACGGTTTTATGCAATATTTAGTACATATGTGAAGGAGAATTAAAGGCAGATTCATATGTTTATGTGATGTAGATTTATAGGTAAATGTAAGGGAGATAAAAGGAATATTTATAGGCAGATAAAAGAAAAAAAATTGATGAAGAAGTGAGTAAATTCATGAAGGATTTTTTTTGAGATTCTTAAGGTAGATTTTGATGAAGTAGTGAGCACATTTATGAAGGTGAATTAGAGGGGATGTAAGTAGGAGTTTTAAATAATTTTATGAGCACACGATTATATTGAGAGGGGAGGTGAATTAGTATTATCAAAATTCTACCAAATTAAACATAAATAATCAATATGCAGGATCTAACAAATTGCAACCCAATAACACGAAAATTTACATGGAAACCCTTGTGAGAAAAAACCATGGAAAAATAATTATTTAATATAATTCATTCATTACAATTTCATAGGCACCAACCTACAAGAGACACCAATCCCTTAGACTGAGCACCAACTCAGTGAGAGACAACAAACTCTTGATACAAGGCACCAACCTTGTCAAATTAAGGCACCAACCTCTCCAATATGAGGCACCAACCTCTAACTCAAAAAAGTATTTTTCTTCTTGATAATTCTCCTTTAAAATATGAATTTGAATAATCTTTTATTATATTATCCTCACATAAATCTGTTGGTGTACATATGATATATATCTTTATATTCCATATCCTCCCTTCCACAATTATTATTCCTTTTGTATCTTTACGAAAAGAGACATCTCTTAGAAAAGAGATAACCTTTTAAGAAGATATAACTATTAGTTATGCTAATCGCTTCCCTTTGAAAATATATTAAATTCTTCTTTTAATTCTTGACGTCTTTCCTCAATCGCTGCCCATTAACAAATATCAATTATTGATTTTAATAAATAATTATGAATCATTGAATTTTCATAAACTAATAACAGCTTCTATACATATCAAACATTGCTTATATATATATATTTGTCTTGGAAAAGGTGGTTGGCCAAGAAATTTAGTTAAATGTTTATTTTATTTATCTTTCAAAATAAAAAGAGGGTCGACCAATGTAGAAATAAATTTGAAATTGAATAAATCGCAAGTGCTAATATAAATGAGGGTCAACTAGCACTTTAGGAGATTTCCTTTACACCTTGAAATAATGTGACCTCATATAGGTAGTCTGCAAAAACACACTACTCTCCCTATCTTTGTTGCTCTCCATGTCTCTATACTTATCCCCCTTTGACATCAATGGAAAATGATTCCATGGAGTTGTGAGATCATAAAATGACAAGCTTGTTGGGAATAGAATTCCATTTAATTTCATTCTAAACATATTTCATATAACTCCTAAGTCCTTGGAATGTGCTGAACAAAACTAGGATTAGGAAGAGATTAATTTATAATGAAATAAACATTTAATTTGGCATTTTTAGTTATTCCTAAATAATAGGAGCATGTGGGGATGCCTTGGGAGAGCTCCTACAAAATAGGAGCACATGGACGCTCACATCAGAGGTGGGATCCGCCTTGGTTCAGTTAACTGGTTGGTGAATTGAGTACACTTCAGAGATGCATCCTAGGTTCCTACAAAATAGTGATTTTGATTTATGCATGTTGAGTTCCTATAAAATGGGGATTGATGTTTACAAGGTTCAATTTAGTTTAGTTCATTTCAGTTCAATTATGTTTCAATTATCTTCAGTTGCATGTTAGTTAGCTTCAATGACTTGAGTTGCATGGACAGATAATAGGTGGATACATTCAGTTAAAAGATGGAGGATCATTCATGCATATTGTTTTGCATGAATTGGTGATAGATGTGTTTCAGTTAGCAAAGATTAACTTGGGCCCACCTTGGGCACCCAAGTTGGCATCTTTGAGTTACAACTATTGCATGAAAAATATATTTTCAATGATCAATTAAGTGGGACCCAGTTTGGGCGTCTACTTTGAGGATGAGCTTGAATGAGATATTTTTGACAACTATGAGGTTAACACTTCAGTGTTGGGTGCCAACTTTGAGGGAGACTCTTGTTTCACTTGTGCATGCATATGAGAACTCAACTTGGCAACCCTAGGCGTGGATTTTCTCAAGAGGCTTTGTGATTATATATTTGATAACTCTTATGAGTTTGTAAGCAAGAATATTGTCTATTATTGCAACAATTGTATGAGAGAGTTTTGTGAGAAAATATTGCAGGTTGTGAAGAAGATTTGTTGAAGAACAAAGGAAGCATATCAAGGAGAATTGAATCAATTTTATTGTAATCTTATTCAAAGGTTAAATAATACAAGCAAGACCAATTCTAGTGGATTTTTTTCTCAAAAGGGTTTCTCCACATACATGTTGTGTCCTTTCTATTCTATCTTATATTTCTTCTACAATCTTCTGTCTACTTTATACAACATTAAAATTGATTTAATTCAAGATTAATCATACACAAGATATTGTGACAAAGAATACTAAAATTGAATCTATAGTTACACAGGATTTACAAATTTTAGGCTACATTTTTACTAAAGTTTTACCTTAATTTTCAACATTTCGTATCAGAGCTAGAGGTTGGGTAGAGTTTGGGATGCCTTTCTCTTAAAATTTTGAAGGTTTTTTGGCTATAGTGGGAGCTTTTAATATTGTGTCAATTGCTGATTTGAAAAATTAGTGAGTTGCGATGGGTTCTACTTCTTGTTTAGATATTGAAAGGTTCAATGGATCTGGGTATGATATGTGGAAACTAAAAATGGAAGATATCCTTGAAGAGAGAGATCAATGGTTAGTTGTAGGTAATACGACAAAGAAACCTACATCGATGTCAGATGAGGATTGGGCTAAGCTTGATAAGAAGGCAAGAGGAACCATAAGATTATGTCTTTCTGATGATGTTCTCTTGAATGTTTCAAATGAAAAGATTGCATTTGATTTTTGGAAGAGGATAGGTGATATCTATCAAACTAAAAGCCTTACTAGTAAGTTGTATCTGAAAAGACATTTATATTCTTTAAAAATGAAAGATGGTGATTCTGCTGCACATCATTTAAATACTTTTAATTTGATTCTAATTTAGTTAGCATCTGTAGATGTAAAGCTAGAAGATGAAGATAAATGCATTTTATTACTTTTTTCTTTACCAGAATCTTGGGAAAATCTAATTGTTACTATTAGTGGTAGTGGTGCAAATCTGAAGATGGACAATATAATTCCTACTCTCCTATCAGAGGAGATGAGGAGGAAGTCTAAAATGGGCTCCCATGATGCCTTGTTTGTAAGAGGTAGACCTAAGGAAAAGGAATCTAAGGCAGACAAGAAAGGAAAGGGTAAGTCCAAGGGATGGTCTAAAACCCCTAGTAAGAGTAAAGTAAAGTGTTGGAACTATGGGAAAATAGGATAAATAAAGAAGGATTGTAAGAGCAAGAAAAGGAGTTATGATGCTTCTACTAAGAAATCCTTGGATGATGGTAATGATGCATTGACGATTTCATGTAAAACTGTTAGTGATGAATCTTGGCTTATTGATTTAGGTTGCTCCTATCATATGACTCCTAACAAAGAGTGGTTCTCAAAGTATATTGAATATTATGGAGGCAATGTCTTCTTTGGAGATAATAGCACAACAAAGTTTGTGGGAAAATCAGAGGTAAAGTTGTGTTTCAATGATGGTAGGGTTAATACCCTTAATGATGTTTTACATATTCCAATAGTTTCTATAAATCTAGTTTTTGTATCTAAGTTCAATGATTCTGGAATTCATGTGACATTTGATAAAAGTGGTTGTAGATTGGTGAAAGGGAATATGGTGGTGCTAAAGGATCTCGGATTGGGACTTTGTTTAAGTTGAATACCTCCAATTTGAATAAATCAACAAATGTAACTGAAGCTGAAAATACATGTATGTTGTGGCACCATAGATTGGGCCACATAGGTGAAAAAGGTCTTAGGACCATTCTTAATAAGAAATTGGTTGACGGTATTCTTGATTATAATATTGGAAAAAATGATTTTTGTAAACATTGTGTGTTTGGATAAAGAGACTCGTCATATTTACTTTGCATTGTGTTTGGATAAACAATGTGACTAATTTACATAGTCAAAGTATCCTATGATGTTGTAAGCTAAGTAAATATGATTAGTTTTGGTTAGCATTGTGTGTATTCTGTATCCTATGTATCATACTCGTACTAATCATGTTGAGGTATAGTATCACTTTGTGCGAGACATGGTTGAGAGTGGGAAGGTATTGATTGAGAAAGTAGACACTTTGGTCAATGGTGTAGATTATCTTACAAAACCAGTTCCTACAGAAAAGTTCTCTTGGTGTAGGAAGGCCATTGGCTTTGAGTCCTGTAGTTGATTTAAAAGTAAATGATTCCTTGCTTAGAATAATTTCAATGTATAATGTCAAGTGGGAGAATATTTAGGAATAACTACAAATCTCAAGGATTCCATGGAGTTGTGAGATCATACAATTCCAAGCTCCCCCTAAAGAATACATCCCCTTAGTGGAAAAAGAAAGGTGATACCACTCCCAGATTTTGTCTTAGAAACTCAAAAGTTTTTTTTGGCAGAGTCTTAGTAAAAATATCCACAATTTGACCATGAGTGTAAAAATAGTCAATATTTACATGTTCATATACTACTTGCTCCCTCAAGAAGTGATATTTTATATGAATATGCTTTTTTCTTGAGTGCGTCACTAGATTCTTTGAGATATTAATAGCAATAGTATTGTTAGATAATATGGATATTGGATTATTGTATTCTTCTTTGATATACAAATTCTTTTTTTTCAAAAAAGATGAATCCTTCAAGTTTCTCTATATATACTTCCTCTTCTAAGTGTGTAGTCAAAAATGTTGATTTAACATCCATCTAGTAGAGTTTGAAATCCTTGTAATAGGAAAAGTCTAGGAACATTCTTATAGCTTCTAAACTTGTAACATGAGAAAAAGTTTCTTCAAAATCAATCCCTTCTACTTGAGAATACCCCTTGCATGCTAGCCTTTCTTTGTTCCTTACTACTTGAACATCCGCAGTCAACTTGTTTCTAAAGACCCATTTGGTGCCAATAATATTTTTATTTTTGGATCTTGGGACAAGTTCCCAAGTCTCATTCTTTTTAATTTGGTTCAACTCTTCTTCCATGGATTTTATCCAAAAAAATTCTTCACTCACTTCTATAAAGTTCTTAGGCTCAATCTTGGAAAACAAAGACAAGTTTTCAAGATCTGGTGGGTTGACCAATCTTCTTCTTGTCTAAATTTCTATGTTTTTATCTCCTATAATTAAATCCTTAAAAGGATTCTTCTGAACAAATTTGGACTATGTTTTGGGTTGTGCCTTAAAAGGTGTCTTGGATGGATTTTTTGTGCTTATTTTCTCAATATTATCTAATAATTCCTCTAATTCTTCCTCTTTGCAACTTTCTTCCTCTTGGTAATTTTTTTTTGGTGCCTTTATTTTGTAGTATCTTTATTTACCCTTATATTTGCACTTTCAATCATTTTCTGCAATCTTTTCTTATAGTACATGCAAGCTTTATTTTTAAAGGAGTTCCAAAGAAATATTCCTTCATCAGATATTCAATAAAAATTAGCAAGATCCTCTTCATCTCTTCTTGTATATCATCTACTACCAAACACTCTAAAATATTTACTTTTGTAGGTCTTCCTTTTCATAACTCATTGAAATGGGGGAAATGTGGGTGATGATTTTGAATGGGGGTTATGCACCTACACTTTCCTTCCTTATTTCATTAGGAAAAATAAATCCCTTAGGGCACGATTGACTTTCAAACATTAGGTCAATCAACCTTGATGGAGATCGTGATGTTTTCCTTATGACTTAGGATGGGCTAAAGCAGCCTAAACTACACTTTTGAGAGAAAAACTAAAAAATAGTAAACAAACCCAATTATGCAATGTAACACTTAAAACATCAAATTTAAACCTTAATTTGATAGAATCTAGAAAGTTTCAGCAGATCTGAGAAGGTTATGAATTTATGCTCTTGTGACAAAAAGGTTGTGTTCAGTGTCCTCTTAGGAAAAATTTACCCTAGGGCGAATGGGTCTTGCTTTAGCGGTTCAAAATATACTTTCACAGTCCTCTACTCCTAGGCTTCTACTCCCAATTCCTCCAAGTTCCACAATCAAAATTTCATAATTAAATTCTAAAAGTGAATTTTCGTAGCTTGACAACAATGTTGACAACTTTACAACTTTGACAGCTTTTGCAATTTTTCACTTTTGATGAATCTTCAATTCTTCTTCAACCTAATATCTACAAAACACACAAGAGGGAAAAATTGTTTGTTTTTGGTGAATGGGGGTTTTCCTTGGTCAAACCCCATTTTGGTAATCAAACCTTGTAATGAAAAAATGAAACATGAAAGGAATGATGAATGAAAACTTGTTGTGTTGCAACTTGCCAAACCCTTGAATTGAGATCCTTGAAGGACTAAAACTTAATGTATCTCTCCAAGGTCTAGATATTGCATAAAATGACTTAATTGGATGTTGATTTTGATGCTTGAATCTTAACTTGAATGCTTGAAACCTACATCACAATGTTAGCTCCAAAAACATGCATGAATGATGATAACTTTCACATGATGCTTGAGATCTTGAATGCTATTGTAGATAACTGATAAATTTTCTCTTGAACACCTTTGCCAATAATCTTAGCTCTTGTGAAATTTGGATAAATTCTCTAGGAGTTTAATTGATAAAAAGACCTTATGTTTATAGATAATTTTCTAATTTATCCAAAATTAAACATTACAATCCAATATTTGAAATTGAATTTGGGATCATAAAAAGGCCATGAAAAACATATTAAAATTTTGAATTAAGAAACTAAAGGAGACCCATTTTCCCAAGGGTAAATGGGTCTTGGCCTAAATTTCCAAGACCTATTCATTTCAAGGTGTTAAAAATGATAATTACATTAATTAAATCATGATTCCCCTTTCATAAATTGCAATTAATTAGGCTTGAATATGCATAATCAAGCCAATTAGAGGCTTAATTAAGTCCAATTTATTAAGGGACCCAAACATAGTGTGAACATGTAAAGGAGTACATATTTTGACACTTTATTTAGCCCCCACTTTATTGAGAGGATGATTCATGCATCAAAATCACACTAATGTATACAAACAAGTGTCAAGAGAGGTCTAATTGTATAACTGTTGGAAAGATAAAACAATAAAGTTCAAGGAGGATTATCAAAACCCCAAGATCTATGATCTCATGACAAACCAAAAAAGACACAAATAGACACATACCTATGTTAAATATGCAGTAGCAAGCCAAGATACACAAGCATACAATGCCAAAATTAATGAGAAGAGGGAGATGGGATGGAATGGATGAAGCCTCAATTGTTTGTCCAATCGATATGGATCAAGCCTTAGTTGTTTCTCTAAAAATGTTTACAAGTGGAGATGCGTGGTCCAGTATGCAAACAAAATATACTCACACAGGGTAGTGAAATTCATTGTCCACTAGGTGAACCCCAAAAAGTGGCTAATTGGAAGTCCATTGTAGGTCTAGGCTCCCATTGTACTAACCATACCAAATTTATACCTCCTGGTAACTTTGATAAGTTACCACTGAAATGGTCACGAGGCTAGAAAGTTGTGTTATGCTAGGCACTCATGAAAAAGGCTCCACTAGAAAGAAAGTTGTGTTATTCTTGGTGGCCTTCATACATGCAATAGGATATTCAAAGGGGTTTTTCTTAGTTCATGACAGGTATCACCTTAGGGAACATCATGCCTAAAGTAGATCCAAGAGAGGACTAGTCGAGGATAAAAGATTCACAACTTAGGGAATGCAATCCATAGCATCACCACTAAGAGGAATATCATATTCTCATAAAGGTCGCAATCTTGAAGGAAATCAAACCCAATGACACCACCAAGAAGACACATCACATGAAGTAAGAAGATCACACTTTGAATAAAATAATGAGCAAGGACACGTATGCCCGCACTTTAAATAAATTTCTAAACACCATGTTATGAGCAATTACTTTAAAGTAGAATATGATAAATGCCAATACATGAGAGCTTTATTCAGAAATCCCTATGTAAAATATATGTTTCTAAGATAGGGCTACTTCATGGAAAGGAGGGTGCCCCCCATATGTAATCCTAAGATAACACATAAGGGATCCATGGATCTAGGGTCAATGTTTGTCATTGTTGCAATGATATAATCGAGCTTGGAACATTCATCATTCCCTAAATAACTCATAGAACAATGAGCACAAAGGAAGAATACAAATAGAGAGAGAACATAGAGAAGCTTTTGGGTCAACATGGAAGAGACATGAATGTCTCAACGCGTTGTGTCATCCCTAAAAGGAAAACACAAGACAAAAGATAAGGCAATGGTGTACGGCATATAGAAGAAGAATAGTATAGGGGATCACATTACATGCATGCAATCATAAAAAGAACAAAGAGAAGACTATTAGGGCACATATGATTCAACCTATAGTATTCTATTTGCTTCCCAATCTTTCTCCTCGTAGGTGGAAGGTAGACAACTAGCCAAAGGGACAACAACAAGTGTTGTACTAGGAGCATCACCAAGTTCAACATGTGTGGCGATTCACTCTTGTTAGGAGGATCATCACAGTTGTTATCATTTAAGCTCATGGAAGAGGAAAACAATAAATTCAACTCATTATTCACTTCATCAATCTTAGCAATCTCATCATCATCCAAGTTGATCATAACTAGAGGCCTAATGAAAATTCCCATAGAAGTTTCTTGTTTTTTTGGTGAAGGTGGAGAATCATCATGCTTTGCTTCAATTATTTTTTGATCTTTATTTTCTCTTTTATTCTCTTCTTTTAATCTATGAGCAATAGAACGATGTCTATGCCTATGCTCTTTAGCATTTCTATTTCCGCCCTTTGTACGATTTTCAAGTTGTGATTGTGTAGGAGAAATTTTATCAACCATAGGCTTCTTTTCTTCTTAAAATGGAGGAACAAAAGGAACCATGGGAGGTTGTTCAACCACTTTTTCTTTAAATCTATAAATTTGTTTGATCTTAGGAGGCACAATGGGACTTATTTGGTTAAATCTCTTGGTCTTTTATAGGAGATAGGAAAAGGATTTGTGATGGATTGATATTGGTTACTTGGAAGGGATTTAGGTTCAATCATGGTTTCATCAAAGATAGGAGGCTCAATCATGGGTTGAGGCATGTTACTAAGGGATTATTTTGTTGTGTGCTTTTCCTTAAATTTTTGATAAGATTTGAAAAATAATTCCTTACAAGGCTTAATAGGTTCCATAGCTTCAAACCAAAATAAATCCAATGAAAAATTCCCACAAGAAGACACATGATTAAATCCACTATGGTGCATAGTGAAGATCTCTTTGCCAAATGAAAATTTTAAGCATTTATGCACTGTAGTGTAAAAAATTGTACACTCTTGAAAATAGTTCAATATCACACTTAATTTGGACATATTTTAACACCCTTGCAATAAATACCCTTTTAAATCATCATTAATAGGCCCCTAAGACCCTTTATTTTAGATCTCAAGACTTATTTCAACTAAAATCCCAACAAAATCATCAAAAACATTAATTTTTTTAACAAACCATCTCAAAAAGCTAGGGTTGGACTCATACACCACCTTCGGCGAATGAGTCCCCCTAGGTGGGACTCATATTCCAAAAGTGGCATATGAGTCCCATTTGGCCCCTTTTTAGGGTTTGAGCTTAAAATTCAAGTTTTTAATTCAAATTTTTGGTTGATGTCATCTTTTGAGATCTAAATAACGATAAATTAGGTGTATTTCCTATATAAACAAGCTTCAAAGTCATTATTTCATCTAAGAAATAATCTAGAAGAGAAATTTCAAGATCTAAGCATTCACAAGCATTCAAGCATTCTTTCACAAGAGAATTCAAAAGAAAGTAGCAAGCAAAGTTGAAGTCTTGGAGCAACATTGTAGTGTTTTTGTAGGTCTTCAAGCTCACTTTCATTCAAGATCTAGCATTGTCAAGGATTGATTATGGTTGCCTATGGTGAATCATGATGGATTCTAGGTTGGGGAGATGCAACTAGCCATCCATCCAAGCCTAATGACTTGTTTCCTAAGTGATTCCATCCTCCATTATCATTCTACATTCAGCCTAAGGAAGGTACATGCATTATTAGGGATCATTTGGGTGATTAGCATCTCATTTTAGCACAATAGAATAGGGTTGCATTGCTTTTCAGATTTCCTAATCTTATATACACTTAAGGTTAGGTTTTATTTTTACATTTTCATTCAAGATACATTGTTTCTATCAAGGTTTAATTATCGAACTAGGGATTTGACAAAGGCAAACCCCCCATAAGCAAATCAACACTATATTTTTTTTTGCAAGTCTTTTTACAAATTAGGATCCGAAAATCAGATTGGGAAGGAAGAGAAAATATTGGAGAGTAGATCTAGACTTTGAATTTCCAAAAAAGTAGAATAGGACTGATACACCAGAAGTGGCATATGAGTCCCACTATAGGCAATTTTCCAAATTTGATGTTGAGTCTATACTATCAGATTCTTGTTCCAATCCAGAAACCCTTGACTGGGACTGATATGCCAGGAATGGTGTATGAGTCCCAATGTGCCCTAAATTTATATTTTTTAGCATTTCAAATTTTGTTTCATGCCTCTACAGATTTCCAGGTGTACATTTCTAGTTTCTCAACTTTTTGTTATGATTTATAGCTACTTCTAGGTCATTTAGTGAAGCTTTGCATATCATTAGATTTAATTGTTTGGTCATTCATTTCATTTGTCTTTCCAAGCCCTAGCTTTGTGGTGAACCCTCTTTTAGTCTCTAATCATACCCTAAGATAGTCCCTTGCAAGATCCCTTTCCCTTACTTCATCCTTGGATTGAGATCTCTAGGGCATCATTGAACATGAGAGTGTAGAAGATTGTTTTTCTATGGCCTAAACCATAAGAAACAATATTTTTCCACCTTTCATGCACTACCAATGAGATGACATCCATGGATTATAGCCATGGGTAACCAAGCTTCAAATGGAATTAGTCTAACAATGAGATGATGGAAAATGAGATATTCAATTTTTTCAGTCCAACTTTTAAAAGAAGAGTGATCAATCCTATTGTAGGACAAGAAAAACAATTATGCATTTTGATCTATGCTTTTGGTTGTTCATAATAATATTGATAAATTTCATTCACAAATAAGAATTCCTCAGTGATCATACTCTCTACACACATGAGATCAATTAATATCCCATTAGTAGGTTTGTCATTGATTCTTATGGCGATGTAAAGAGGACCATCGAGTGCACGTCAAATTATGTCATTTTGTGAGAAAGTAATGTCAAGGGGTATTTTGGTTTGGCCCTTACAAGGTTGAACATCAATGAAGCCAACCACAATCTAATTCTCCTTCATTTTCATTTATATTGTCATTATTTGTATCTTTAATTTTGTCAACATTCATCACATCATTCTTGGCATTGCTAGCTTTCACAAAAGAGATATTATGATTTGGCATTGGGTTGGTAAAGATTTGTAAATTTTAGTTTGGTGGGGCAACAGACTTATTTCCTTGATCATTAACACCAACAATATGGATGTGATTAGAATCAATGAGGTCTTGCACAATATGTTTAAGACAATCACATTATTTTGTATTTTGTCCATTTTGTCGACGATAATGGAAAAAGCCATTCGAGCTAAATTTTGGAGGTAAGGGCTTATTTGTGTCAATTTCTCTAACATGAGGTAAGGTAAATAAGTTCTTATAATTTTCAACATTATGGAGTGAAGAGTATCAAGTAAAGGGGTAAATTGTCTACTCCTCTCCCTAAATGGATATCCCTTATTTTGTTTGTTAAAAGGTTAGAAATTGTTATGGGGCACAACTTTGGACTTCTCATGAGGGTTAGAAGGAGTTTTTGCTTCACAATGACTAACCAAATTCTGGTAATCATGAAAGGTTGTGCACAAGTGTGTAAAGGAGGGAAACTTCAACATCTCAAGCTTAGCTTGAATATTGGTAAGAAAATTTGGAATGAATATTCTTTGAAGGTCAACATCAGGAATCTTAGTGTTGATTTATGAGTAAAGAAATTGGTATCATGCTATGAAGTCAGTGACATTTTCATCTTTATTTTGTTTACATTGCATTAAATCAGCTAAGGTCATCTTGGGACCCATGGGCACTTGGAAATGGTTAATAAAGGCATCAAGAGGTTCATCGAATGAATGAATTGAGTTATTCAATAAGGAAAAAAACCACTCCAAGGTAGTGTCTTTCAAGGATCTAGGTAAAATTTTAGCCAAGAGCTTTGTTGGAATGTGATATTGTTGATTGTTGTCATTAATGGTTGTCATTGATGTCAACATATCTTGGTTGATTGATTAAGGTTCGGTTTTGATGCTTTGGTGATTTGGATTGGCATGCTCTGGATGTTGTGTTGTTATGATCTATCTTTAGTTGTGCTTGTCCCAATCCCATTCATTTTGCAACATAATGAGATACACTCTTATGGGTCCGGACTGATCTGGAAAGCGGTTAGCGTGTCCCAGAACATTGTTTGCATTGTAATACGTATATCCTATTCCTTGGTTCTAGATATCATGAGTAACATGTAGCATGTTGATTTATGCAAAGAGGTTTTGTATGGTACATGTTTCATTCCCTTCCATCATGAGAATGTTTTTGTGGTGACCTAATTCAAATTGTGTTTGACCAACTTAGGAGATTATGAAGGCATGGAATGGTATAAGTAAAATTTGATTTTGTTCAATGAAAACAAGTGTGGTGAATGCAAATATGAGAGTCTTGATATTGTGAAGTATGTGAAACTATACTGGAGACAGTATACAATGAGTTTCTTCTGGTGTGACTGTTGGTGATAGTTATTTCCAGCGGTGGATTCCCTTTCATCATTCTTCTGGCAGTGAGCCTTTTTCTATTGGCATTGAGCCTTTCTCTTTTGACAGTGAGCCTTTTTATATTTGGTTGTAATAGTCGGGCAGTGATCCCACCACCAATGAGCCCTTATAAAAACCATCTTAACCGGTGTCACCTTAATTGGTGTTTTATAATTGAGAATTAGCATTCTCTATGGTTTTTCCCATCTTGGATTTCCACATAAATTCTAGTGCTCTTTTTGCATGGTTTTGTTAAGTGCTTTCATGTTCATATTTGTTTAATAGCTATCTGATTGATTTGAGTTTTCTCTGGATTAATTAAGGTTAAGAAAATTGTTTTATAATAACTAATTCACCCCCCTCTTAGTTATCTAAGTTGTTCAACAATTGATATCAAAGCTTTGGTTCCTCAAAGAAGAGCTTAATTTCTTGGGTAGATCTGATGGTCCACAAACTAATAATTCCTATGTTTGATGGATCTGACTATAGTTTCTAGAAAGTTTAGATGAGATTTTACCTGATTTCTCTAGGGTACAAAAATTGGAATGTTGTTGAGACAAAATATATTGAACTAGAAAATGGTCCTTCTAGTGTGGATGAGATTTCAGCCTATGAAGAGAATGAAAAGGCAAGCTATGCAATCTTTAGTGTTTTGTCTAAGACTGAGTTAACAAAAGTTATTTCATTGGACACTACTTATGATGTTTGGGAAAAGTTGAAAGAAATTTATGATGGAAATGATAGAGTCAAATTATCAAAGAAGTTTACAGCTAAGCACAGATATGAAAACTTGAGGATGGAAGAAGATGAGGATATAGAAAGCTACTTTCAGAGAGTTGGTAGTGTAATAAATGAAGTCACAAATCAAAGAGGCACTTTGATAGATGAAGATGTTATGGAGAAGATTTTGATGACCCTATCAGAGAGCTATAGTGACAAAATCTCATCTATTGAGGAAGTTTATGATCCAAAGAAATTCACTATAGAGCAACTATTCGACACCTTGACCGCGTTTGAGATGAGGAAATTTGGAAAAGAAAAGGAGAAATCTGAAACAACTGTCAAAGCCACAAAGACAAAAGAAGGTCCGGATATTGAAAGTTCAGATGAGTTGGAAGAAAACTTTACAAGGAAACTGAAGAAAGGTACCAACAATCACAAAGGTATGCTACCCCTTAAATATTTTAGATGTGGAAAGATTGGTAATTTAGCAACTAAGTATCTGGAGAAAGTAACAAGGAAAAAGTTTAAAAATATCAATAAGAAGGCCTATTATGTTAATGCAAATGATAGTATTTCTGATGATGAATCAAATCATGAGGATTGCTTGTTTTTAGTAGAAAAATATGAACCTAGATTTGATATCTCTAATATTTTTGGAGAATCTAATGAGAACACTGAAGCTGCATTATTTGTCAAAAGAAATAGATATGAATGGTTGATTGATAGTGGATGTTTGAATCATGTGACTAGTGACAAAAGTAAGTTTGTGAAGATTGAGAGATATGATGGAGGTTATGTTAGATTTGGAGATGATAAAACAACACAGATTGTTGGAAATGGTTCTATTACCTTTGATGGAAAACATAACACTCAAAATGTTTACTATGTGAAGGGTTTATATCAAAATATTTTGAGTGTTGGATAGATGTGTGAGAATCGCTATAATGTTTTATTTCAAGAAGATGGTTGTGAGATCTGGAAGAGTTCTAGAAGTATTATTGCAGTAGGAAAAAGAACAAGTGGGAATATGTATCAATTGGAAGGAGCTACAATGAGATACCTATTTTCTCAGTGCAGTGACAGTTGGCTCCGGTACTGGAGGATGTGTCATGTCAACTTTGACAACTTGGTAAGGATAAGTTCAACAAGAGTACTTAGAGACTTGCCAAGATTGAACAAACTGGATAACATTATCTGCAAAGGATGTCAAGAAGGAAAATAGACCAAAGGAACATTCTGAGGAAAAGAAGCATCATTTACCGAATTGTTGGACCTTGTACACACTGACCTATGTGGTCCAACCAGAACAATAAGCTTACAAGGTGAGAAATATTATGCTCTTAATAGATGATTATTCTAGACTAACTTGGGCTACATTTTTAAGAGAAAAATTCAGAGGCTCTAGAAAAATTCAAGATTTTCAAGGCAAGAGTTGAGAATGAAGTTGACAAGAGAATCAAGTGTTTAAGATCTGATAGAAGAGGAGAGTTTACTTCTGATGAACTCAACAAGTTCTATGAGAAACATGGCATTAAAAGGCATCTATCTACCCCTAGAACACCATAGAAAAATGGCATAGTGGAAAGAATGCACCAGATAGTTCAAGAAGCAGCCAGAACAATGATCATGGAAGCAGGTTTACCACAAGTCTACTGGAGAGAAGTGATACACATAGCAGTATACACACTAAACATAGTATTTTTCTTGAGAAAATATGGAAGACATCATATGAGCTATGGAATGGAAGAGATCCCACAATAAAGTAAAAAAATTTTGGAAGAAAGTGTTACATTCAGAGATGAGGACAATCTTGGAAAGTTTGATAGTAGAGCTGATGAAGGCATATTTTTGGGTTACTCTACAAGAAGCAAGGCATATTGATCTTACAACAAGAGACTGAACAAGATTGTTGAAAGAGCAAATGTGGAAGTAGATGAAGATATTCAAAGAAATGTTGATAGGCATATTGAATATGAATCAGATAACTCGGATGAAAAAGAAGAAAATGATAAGAAGAAGAAGAAGAGACAAAGGAGGCTCCGACAACTACAACCAAAACCCCAAGGTATGTATAGAGAAACCATTCAGAAAATCAAATTATTGGAGATAAAAATAATGGAATCATCACAAGAAGCAAAGCAGATCAAGAACAAGAATTATTGTGCTTACTCTGAGAAACTAAGCCAGAGACTATGGAAGAAGCATGAAATGATCAAAATTGGGTGAAGGCAATGAAAGAAGAGCTTGATCGGATAGAGAAAAGTTAGAGTTGGGAACTTGTGCCTAGACCAACAGACAAAAATGTAATTGGAACAAAGTGGGTATTCCAGAACAAGCTAGACGAAAAGGCAAAGGTAATGAGAAACAAGGCAGCATTAGTTTGTAAAGGTTACACTCAGATCGAAGGTATTGATTTTGAAGAAACATATGCCCCTGTTGCTCGGATGGAATAAATCTAGATGTTCTTAGCTTTTGTAGCTTTTAAGGATTTCAAATTCTATCAAATGGATGTAAAATCCACATTCTTGAATGGAGAACTAAAGGAAGAAGTCTACATTGAGCAACCAGATGGATTTAAGTCCAGAAGTAACCTGGATGTTGTTTGCAGGTTGAAGAAAGCTTTATATGGATTGAAGCAGGCTCCTAGAGCCTGGTATGGAAGATTAGACAAGTACTTTATTGGACAAGGATTTCAAAATGGATATGTTGATAGTATTTTATACTACAAAATTTACTCAGATCAAATATTGATTGTTGTAGTTTATGTTGATGACATAATTTTTTTTAGGAAATGATGACATGTGCATAAAATTTGTAGATGAAATGCAGAAGGAATTTGAAATGTCTATGATAGGTGAGTTAAATTTTTTCCTTGGATTACAAGTAAATCAAAACAAAAAAGGAATTTTCATTTCTTAGTCCAAGTATACTAAAGAATTATTGAAGAAGTTTGGATTGGAGAAATCCAAATTGATTTGTACACCTATCGTTACCAAAGATAAGATGACAAAAGAAGATGATTCACCTCAAGTTGATGCAAGTATGTACAAGTTAATGATTGGTGGATTGTTATATTTGACTACAACTAGACCAGACATTATGTATGTTGTTTGTTTAGCAGCTAGATTTCAGCAAGAACCAAAGGATTCACATGTTGTTGCAGTAAAAAGGATTTTTAGATATTTGAAGGGTATATAAGATATTGAGCTCTGGTATCCAAAGGATTCATATTTGACTTTAATAGCCTATACTGATGTTGATTGGGTCGGGTGTGTTGATAACAGGTAGAGCACAAGTGGTGGAGCTTATTTCCTTGGCTCCCTGAAGCTAAATAAAAAACAAGAAAGAATCAAGATTTTGTATCTTTATCTACCGCTGAAGTTGAATACATTGCAGCATCCTCATGTTGCACTCAGGTACTATGGATAAAGAAAAAGTTGAAGGACATTAGCATATCATTTGATGAACCGACCTCAATTATGTGTGATAATACCAGTACAATAAACATATCCAGGAATCTGGTACAACACTCCAAAACAAAACATATATACATTAGATATCACTTCTTGAGAGAGAAGGTATTGGAGAATGAGGTGAGACTTGAATATGTACCTAGAAAAGAGAAGATTGTAGATATTTTCACAAAACCGTTGACAAAGATACTTTTGATTATCTTTAGTAGAAGTTAGGAGTTTTGCCCCCTTCGAGTCTTCTATAATTTTCACCAAGGTGTGCATCAGTCAAGGGTATTATATGCTCACTCTTATCTGGATCGATTCTTGGTGGCTTCCTCATAGGGGGAGCAGAGTAAGTTTTTTAGGGGGAGTTTTTTCCCTTTGTCTTTGATGTCAAAGGGGGAGAAGAAAAGAGGTTCCTTGATGATGTTGATGTTGTTGAATTATTTAGTTTGTCATTGATGAATGTTGCCATCAATGACAAAGGGGGAGATTGTTGGAATGTGATGTTGTTGATTGTTGTCATTAATGGTTGTCATTGATGTCAACATATCTTGGTTGATTGATTAAGGTTCAGTTTTGATGCTTTGGTGATCTAGATTGGCATGCTCCAGATTTTGTGTTGTGATGATCTATCTTTAGTCATGCTTGTACTGGTCCCATTCATTTTGCAACATAATGAGATACACTCTTATGGGTCTGAATCGATCTAGAAAGTGGTTAGTGTGTCCCATAACATTGTTTGCATTGTAATGCGTATATCCTATTCCTTTGTTCTGAATATCATGGGTAATGTGTAGCATGTTGATTTGTGTAGGGAGGTTCTGTATGGTCCATGTTCCATTCCCTTCGAACACGGGAATTTTTTTGTGGTGACCTAATTCAAATTGTGTTTTGCCAACATAGGAGATTATGAAGGCATGGAATGAAATAAGTAAAAGTTGATTATGTTTGATAAAATCAAGTGTGGTGAATGCAAATCTAAGTATCTTGATATTGTGAAGTATGTGAAAGTATACTAGAGATAGCAGATAGTGAAATTCTTCTAGTGTGACTATTGGTGACAGTTATTTCCAGCAATGGATTCCCTTTCATCATTCTTTTGGTAGTGAGCCTTTTTCTGTTGGTAGTGAGCCTTTCTCTTTTGGTAGTGAGCCTTTTATCTTTGGCTATAATAGTCGAGCAGTGATCCCATTGGCAGTGAGCCTTATCTATAGTGAGCACTTTTTTAGTGAGCCCTTGTAAAAATCACCTTAATCGATGTCACCATAACTGGTGTTTTATAATTGAGAATTAGGATTCTCCATGGTTTTTCCCATCTTGGGTTTCCACGTAAATTCTGGTGTTCTTTGTGCATGGTTTTGTTAAGTGATTTCATATTCATATCTATTTAATTGCTATTTGATTGATTTGAGTTTTCTCTAGATTAATTATGGTTAGGAGAATTGTTTTATAATAACTGATTCACCCCTCATCTCAATTATCTGGACTGTTCAACAAGCTTGCCCTCAAAAATGAAGTCACTACATAAGGTTGTGTATGCCAAGGCATGATTACTAGGGTCTCCTTTTCCACCATATTTCTCAAATCTAGGGATCTTTATGCCTTGTTGCATTTGTGTTTTCAATATATCCAAGGACAAAGGGTTTCTTTTGACATAGGGTTTCTTTTGACATATTGTGGTGGTTGGAGGAACATAAATTGCATTTGGATATTGGTTTAGTCTCTTAGGAGATGTTTCTAGAGAGGTTTAGAGCTTTCCTTTTGTTAGACCACTGGAGGCAGCGTCATGTTGATGATTTCCACAAGTTGAGGTAGATGGCTATGTCTTTGGAGCAATATGACCATAGATTCTACGAACTTAAGTAGTATGTAGGTATTGGTGATGACGAGGCCATGTTGGTTCAACATTTCATTAAGGGTATAAATACTTGTATCAGTGGGGGAGTCTATGTCTTTGAGCCAAAAACCATGGAGGTGGTAGTAGAGAAGGATCATTTAGTAGAGGAGAATCTAGCCATGGCGCTAGGAGGTCAAATAGTTGTGCAGATTGGCAGTGTGCCTCCAATAGGATTTAAGTCTCAAGGTGGTCAGTCTCATGCAACGGGTTCCTCTAGGAGCCATCAATCACCCGCTAAGGGTGGACAACAGCTGCAACAACAAAATTCCCAGTTGAAACTTGAGAACTCTCAATCTCAACAAGGTAGTAGGTTTTAGTCTAAGAAAAATTAGAGTTGGCAGCAAGCCAAGCATTATCATCCTGACCAGCCAGCTCAGAGCACATAGTCTGTAGCTAGTGGAGGTAGCTTCAAGCAGTCTAGTATACCCTCAAGCAGCAAGGGGTATGGTAGTGGTATAGGAATTTTTTCTTGTGGCCAGCAAGGCCCCATATAGCTAGACTGTAACATCCCACTACACAACCCTGAAGGTTAAGAGCCAAATAGGACAAGATAATTTTTTTAGTTTTTTTTAGGGAATAACATACACATGAAGTTAATTACTGATTTGATAAAATGACAACAAACATGGTCAAATATGAGCTAAAGTACATCTCAAAGGAGAGGACTTATCCACCCTCCAGAGAAAATCCAAACAGGAGCAAAAGGATAGCTCCAGAGATTTGCTCCGGAACTTGTTGCTCTACTTCAGAACCTACAGTTCTGGAGCCCGATACTATAGAACCTATAGTTTTGGAGCTTGATACTACAGAACCTACTGTTCAAGAGCCCGATGCTCTGGAACCTATTGTTCCTAGTAGTTCTGGAGCCCAATGCTCCGAAACCTATTGTTCCTGGCAGTTCTGGAGCCCGATGCTTCGAAACTACTATTCTTGGAGCCCGATGCTCTGGAACCTACTGTTCCTGGAGCCTGATGCTCTGGAACCTGCTGTTCTAGAGCCCGATGCTCTGGAACCTACTGCTGCAACATACAAGACAGCAATAGAAGGCTTTGATGCTCCGAAACCTAAGAAAACAAAAGCATGAAGGAAGACACATTTATAATTCAAGTATTTACATGAAAATTAAGGAAAGAAAAGCCAATTATAATCTTCATAATATGAAGGATTATGATACCAACACCAGAACCCATAAACCAAATATAAAACATCACATTTCTTCTCATTTAATTTATGATTACATCTCAAGAGAGTACAAAATCATTTTCATGAACAAGATACTACATCAGATAAGATAAATACACAAAGGCATGTACATGAGTGTGATATGATAAATCAAATACACAAGAGTACAATGACATAGCCATGAATAAGATACATCAATTGATAGAATAAGTACAAGAGAGAGAGAGAGAGAGTGAATGTCTCCAACTGGTGCTCCCTTAACCTATACACCGGTCCCCAATGGTGGTGGCAACGCCTCCCTACCATGTGGACTCCAGAGAGACCACCCCACCATGCTCGGAGGTAGTCACAAGGCCCAAGCAAAAGCAACAAGACAGGGGTAACATAAAGCCAACACTGACATCAAACATGGAGCGAACACATAATACAATGCATAAAGCAATTATCACAACATGGAGAGGTTCATACCATACATGTCAGGTACTACTCAGGATGACTAAGGTGCAAGATACCAGATTATTGAACGGATAAGGAGACTCAACCATGCCCAAATCGACACCTCGTAGACGGATAACTCAACGCCCTATAGGTGGATAGGCCTTCTCGAGTGCATCCTTAGAATTTTCAAGTGCTCAAGGCCATGCACAAGGAGTCATAAGATTATAAGAAAATTTATACTATTATTTGATTCAATCATCACATGCATACAATAACCCAGCTACTACTTTCATTTGCAGCCACTTACGGGCCACTCTGTAGGGCCACCCCAAATGACCTCGACTTAAGCCCATCTCATTTAACCAAACGAGGAATTCAAACAAAAGAAAATAAAAGGGAAAGCCATAATTTTCTATCCAAGAAACCATTTTAGACAGCTAAGATAAGATTGCTATAAGAAGACTAATTTAACAGCAAAAACATATCATGAAGAAGAGGCATCAAAATTACATAGAAATTCAAAGTGCCTGGATCGAATTTATGACCTAGACCCAGTTCATATTTTACTGTTTCAAATTGTAAACCACCTTCAAATTTTGATTTTAGAATCAAAAACAAGGTGCTATTTTGAGAAATGTCATTTTGACAAATTAGGCAAGAAAAACATACAAAATCAAAAGTTCCTGGAATTCGAATCAGACAAAGACCTAGTTGAGATATGGAAATTTAAATACATAATACACTATTATTTTATAAATTTATTGCCAAGAACAGGGTGTTGTTCAAAAACGTCATTCGGCCATGTAAGGAAAAAAATATACATTAAAATGAAAATGCCCAAATTAAAAATTGGACAGCAACCCATTTGAGATATGGGTAATTTTAGATGAAATCCATCTTTATTTTGAATTTACCATAGGTATATTTTGAGCAGCAATGAAAAAACATGTTTTCACAAGTGGGCAAAACATAAAAAGAAGGAAAGAATCAAGAGTGCCCAGAAATTTATTTGGCTAGAAACCCATTTCAAATTTAACCATTTCAATTTGAATTCCATATTTTTAAAAGTTTAAGATAGGAGAATTTTGATCTATTAAAAAAAAAATCAATGGCAAAGAATCAAGTTTGCCATAAGAAAACTACAAAGCAGCAAATCAATTCCCCACACAAACATTATCGTTGCAACCATCAAGTATTCACACCAATTAAACAGAGGCACAAATTTTCCATAGATAAATGCATATCTTACCATTTCAAAGCTAAATTGCATTCAAACCTACCAAAATTCAAGAGTTTCAAGAATCTCAGAAAAACACCTTAATGCTGCCCCAAAATTGAAATGAAAGAATGCACTGAATATAAGATGCGTCTGGATTCCAAACTAGGACAGCAAGGCAACGAATTCATGCTACACCTTTGAAGCCATTACCCACAAATCCCTTCTCAAAAATTCTTCCCATCTTTGCTGCCCCAAATCGTAGAGTTTTCTCCTCTTTCCCTCAAGCATTAAATTGCTTCACATCCAAGATAACTCTCCCAAAAAATTCAAAATAAAGTATAAATATCAAAGGCAAAGTTGCCCAATTTCCCTTTTTTTATTATTTATATATATATATATTTTCTCCCAAAACAATAAAATGACATAAGGCATTTTAATAAACAAATTATTAACTCTCTCCAAATTAATTAATTAAAAATCTCTTCATATCCAACCTTCACAAAAACACACACAAAATGATAATTTATATCTAATCATTAAAATACACAAGCTCTCCGAAAATGATCAAATAAGATTATAAGAGCTCATAAAAGGATTAATAAAATCATTTAAAATGACATATTTAAAATCTCGTGGAAATAACAATTTCAATCTCCAATCAATAAAACACCATAAATGAAATCATGAAGAGATTTCAAAGAAACCACATCAAAACACTGACAACCAATTAAATATAAATATAACCACATAACAATTAAAGAAACCAAGACAAAATACCTCAATGAGATATATTGGTAAACCACATACAACTCAAAGGTGCACCAGACATACGGTTGAAAGGTGCCCCGAACATTACCATTAGGTAACCGGATGATATGACATCAACTCGGAAACACTGCACTAATAAGATGCAGTGGGCTAGGGTAGGGGGCATTTGGCATGTATGACTACCTCTAGTTACCACCATCAGGGAATAGGAGTATGCTCAGGCCTGTGAATCCAGGCGGAGTTGATACTTAGTACCTGCATCACTCCAATTACACATCAAAGTACATGTACATGTAACATATATCATATAACTGAAACATGTCAATCATCAGGAAGAGGATCATGATATCATAAGCCTCTCGGATATGAGTGTTATGAAATCATCCCTTCCTATCCATAGTCATACAAAAAAAAAATATCTAAGCATGTAATCTAGCATATTAATTGATCATGATAATCATCAATGTCTAATCTCAATATGATAACTTTTATAATTCTAACTCAAAATTAAAATACCATCTTACCCCTACTAGAGTTGGAGGGATGTTACATAGACAGTGTCCTTAGAAGAGCACATCAAGATTCAGTTAGAGGCTGAAAGCCTCAAAGTCGACAATGGGTGATGCAAGTAGGTCTCAAAGAGTGTTTACAGTGGTTGATAACTACCAAGCGGTACATCCGAGCATAGTTTTGGAGACCGCGGGTAGAGGATGGGTAGTTGGCTCTAGAGCTCATGACCATTTTGTGGCACACAAGACTCGCCCTCAAGGATCGAGACATTTAGCAAGTGAGGGTCCAATGAGATCCTAATGATGAGTCTTCAGCTACTTGGGAGGATGCATCCCAAATGTGGGAGTTACACCCTTACTTGGTTGCAGGCTTCTAGGAGTAAGCCTAATTCTAGGGGGGAGGATGTAGTTCCCATCATACTATTCTCTGTTACACCGGTAGTTGATTTTCTTAGGATCAAATATTATGACACTTCGTTGATGTTGGACTCACTACTACGATGATATTTTGATGATACTTTGGTGATACCTCTATCAATGGTGCCTTATGCTTATGTTATTACTAGTATATAGAATTATTTGATTAAGAGCATTATGTGATTATCTGATCATGGTTATTATGCGATTATCTGGTGATTTTTCTTATATTTTTTGTTATGTAACTGGTTGTTATGAGTTGATGTGGTTACTTGATTCATGTGTTTGGGTGAAAGGGACAGTGTCGCATTACTCACTTGTGAGTACCCTGCTACGATGTGATTTCCTTTTGTGATGTGCTTGATTGTATTATTATGTATATGTACGATTGTTTTGTGTGTTGCAGGTTGCAAGTACTAGGCATCGAATCCACCTGAATTGGCAGGTCTAAGCATGCCTTAAACCCAATGGAACAGTTGATCGGAGATAACATTTGGTCCCCTACCCTAGCCATTGTGCTCGAAGACAATGAGTATCTAGTCTGTTACCTCATTAACGTTGTCTGATGTTTGTGGTCAGTTGGTCTTTGTTTTCGACCCTAGTTAGGGTTGTATTGATATTTGGTTTGTTTAATTTAAATTTTTTTAATAAATGTTTATTTTGATTAATTGATGTATTAAATAAATTAGTAAGTTAAAAGGGCACTTTGAAAATTAAATATAAATATATTTATTAAAAATTATAGTTTATAATAGATTTAAAAAGTGTAATGAAATATTATAATATAAAATAAAAAATTATAATGGAATGTGATAATTGATAAATAGTAAAAATAATTAAAAATGTAGATTTTTCTTGGAGCACATGCATAAGTTTGAACTGATTGTCGTAAAAGAAACTTGATGTTTTATTTGAGATTTTAGAGATTTTATTGGATTTTTGTTTTCAAAAATCAAATAGCCCTTCTTTTTGTAAATAATTATCTATTTTAGAGAGATTTTCAGGATTATTGATTTTTGCTTCTGGGAAGAGAAGAAAATGTGGTTTGCAAGATAATTTATTAGGCTATAAATTTTGTGGGGAATTGGGGAATTATTGGAAAGATTGATTGAAAATTTTGAAGAGGTTGTTGTTGCTACAAAAGATTGTCCTCAGCATTGGATTCCCATCCTAGCCTGCGTTGGATCTAGGTTGGATTGTTCTTTGTTCTTTGTTATGTTTCTCTAACTAATGCAATCAATTTATTTCTTTTTTCTGCCTATTGAAAAGAAACGCTTGATTGATTGAGATTGCTTGCAGACATGTGATTATCTATTTTATTTCTGTAGCGAAACAAATTATATATATATATATATATATATTGCAATCATTGTATTCTAGAAAGATTTAAATTCCATTTGGTTCATATCTTATAGCCTTTTCATTTCACAAATCGACATCTCTGGTATATTGGCACAAACCACAACATCCTGATGTAGAGCAGGGTGGAGGTTTTCAATCCAATCACAATCAAGCAAACTTTACAAATTTTATAACCTAACTTGGTCATTTTCTCACAAGTCCTTCAATTTCCTTTGTAATACTCCAAACAGTGATTTTCCATCATATCTTTCAAAGAAGAATTCAAACCCAAAATTGAATCACCATTGCAGATACCCTTTATGCCACTTTGAAACATATCAAGTTTGAGAATATGCTTGTTTTGTAACAACACCCTCTAATCTTGACTGCTGCGCTACAATTAGGCCTAATTAGGCTAGTTTCACAAAGCAACAACTAGGATTTCAATCTCCAGACTATGAACCATCCTCTAACATGTCATATGGGGTCCAATTACGAAAATTTCATCAATTGGAATGATCTCCAAACAATTCTTGTACAAAACCCTACTTCTACCTATCTTCCTAAGCTTAATAAATAGAGATTTTAGGCTAGGGCAGCATCCAACTTGCCCCAAACTCCATCCTTTGGATCTACAAACCTTATAAACATTAATATTACCACAATTACCTCCATTCCACCGATTCTTAGAATTTTCCACCAATGGAATGGTCCCTTAATTCATGTCTTTCCTATCAAACCCTCAAAAGTAGGGTTTCTTGACTATTTTTAGTAAATTGATTCAAACTCACTCCAATCTCAATGAAAAATGATGAGACCAAATCCAAAAGATATTTAATTCATCCCTCCAACAATTCCAACATGCTTTAGATCATTTTTAGGTTGTACAGGGCTGTACAGACTATTGTAGCGGCAAGAAACACAAATAAAATATAGAAAACTATGAATTTATTTATTGTTTGATCACCAAAACATCTCCAGAAGTTTTCCTCAAGATTTTCAAGGCATATTTAAAAATTTACAACTCCAAACCAATGGTTTCAAATGGATTTTCAAATGATTGACCGTTCAACTTCCATATACACCAAAAATGCAAATGTTGCTTGAGCAACTTTGCAACATTTTGCAACAAAATGACATCTTTTCACAAATTGACCCCACATGACCTAAAACAACTTAAAACATGTGAACATGGTCTGAATAGACCTTATTACAACAAAAAGTGACTCAACATCATAAAATACTAACATTAGACCCCTATTTCCAAGAAGACTCAAGTGCCCCTACACCATACACCTAGGGAGAACAAAATATCAAGCTCCACTTGATATTAGATCTTAACTGTGGCTCCATGATTCTTGATGTCTTCCTCTATCATCTAGGTGGAATCCTCCATTGGAATACCTTGCCACTTCAGTAGGTACTCATTGTACACCTTGCACCTTGTTCTTTTAGCTTCTTTGGTATCCAAGATGCACTCTAGCTTCAATGGTTGACTTGGTATAAAATCCTTAACCAAATCTTAATCTAGAACCTCTGATATTATTGCATATTCACCTGCAATCATAGCCCCTTTATAAGGGTATAGATCAGAAACATTAAAAATTGGAGAGATAGCAACTCCAGGAGGGAGTTCTATCTCATAGGCATTTGCTCCAAACTTGTGGACCACCCTACAGGGCCATATCTTCTTCATCTGTAGATTTGAATACTTTTCTTTAGGAAGCCTTTCCTTCCTCAAGTGAGCTAATACCAAGTCCCCCACTTTGAAATAAACCTCTCTCCCTCTCAAGTTTGCATGTTTTTTGTATTTTTCAACACTCTTTTGAAGGTTCTATTTAACTTGCTGATGTATGTCTTTCATGGCCACTGCAAACTCTTCTCCTTCAGTATTCCTTCTCTCCATGCCACTCAAATCTCTGAGCTCAAACACTCCCCTAGGATGCAATCCATACACAATCTCAAATGGGAATTTTCCAACACTTTTGGTCATAGATTCATTATATGCAAACTCATCTTGGGGTAGGATCAGATCCCATTAGGTTGAATGTTCTTTTGCCAAGGATCTCAGGAGATTTCCAAGGCTTCTATTAACAACTTCAGTTTGCCCATATGTTTGGGGATGATAGGAAGAGCTAAAGTTCAAATTTGTTCCCAACTTCTTCCAAAGGGTTCTCCAAAAGTGACCCACAAACTTATTGTCCCGATCAGAAACAATGGTTAATGGCAATCCATGAATCCTAACCACCTCCTTGAAAAAAAAAACCCTACAATGTATGAGGCATCATTTGTACTTTTACATGGTATGAAATGTGCCATTTTACTAAATCGGTCTACAACAACAAACACACTATCAAATCCTCTTTGATTTTTGGGAAACCCCAACAAAAAATCCATGTTGATGGATTCCCATGGCCTATTTGGTATTGGAAATGGTTGATAAAGACCTGCATTTGTGCTACAACCCTTGGCTTTTTGACAAACAACACACTTTTCAATAATTTTTTTGACATTGCTATGCATCTTAGGCCAATAGTAATACCTTCTTACCTACTCCAAAGTAATGTCAACACCAAAATGACCCCCTAAGCTACCACAATGCTTTTATTCAATCAGATTAGTCCTCATAGAGTATTTGGGAAAACATAATTGAGCACCAGGTTAAAAAGTAAACCCTCTTGAATCAAGAAATCAGAATTCTCTTCATGGAAAGTGCCACTAAACTGACTACATGAATCATATATCTGTTTGAAATCATCATCCTCTACATACATACCTTTCAAAGCATCGATTCCAACACTCTACAACTAAACCTCTTGCACCAACAATGTTCTTCTGCTCAAAGCATCTGTCACCTTGTTTGACTGCCCCTTTTTGTGTTTGATGGTAAATGTGTAACTTTGTAGGTATTCCACCCACTTCACATGTATTTGGTTGAGTTTGTCTTGGTTGTTTAAGAATTAAAAATGATGATTGTCAGTAAAATAAATAAATTCCTTAGGAAGGAGATAGTGTCTCCACTTCTTCAATGTTTGGACCATGGCATACATCTCCAAGTCATAAGAGGAATACTTTTTCTTAGCCTCATTGAGCTTCTCATTGAAAAATACAGCAGGCCTGCCCTCTTGGCTCAAGACTACCCCAATTATATACCCACTTGCATCACATTCAATCAGGGATAACTTTAGTGGTGAATCTTCACCAATTGGCAAATTCCAGGAATCGGGCAAATCGAAATTGGCGATCTCTAGGTATCCAGCAAGGTGTTCAAATCACCTGGATTTCATGAACTATCGGTCCAATGCATGTCCATTCGCCAGCGGGTTTTTTTTACGAGGCATGTTTAGGCAATAAATTTTCCATAACAGACTAGGCATTTCCAATGGACTGATCAATATTTTCGCCTGGAATCTTGGGGAGCATGTCATAAAACACCAACATATTCACCAATACTATTAAAACAACATTATATGAGGACCCATTTCGCCAATTAAAATTTATAAATAATTGCTTGTGAAGACCCATTTCGCCAATTAGAATTCATAAATAGTTGCTTATGAGGACCTATTTCACCTTGAAAATTACAAGGTATCATTGTATAAGCATGCGGGATTAACCAAATTTTTAACATACCATTTAAAAATCCCACTAAATTTGCCAAATATGGATTGATATAAATACAATTGAAACTGTTATTTGTTCTTACACATTTTATTTGGTTGTGAGGTTCTACTTCTCGATTCAGAAGTAAGCGAAACCCGAAAACTTAGACTCAAAGGTGAGTGATCATTTCTTCATACTGTTATTAATTATTAGTTATAATAATTAGATTCCTTTATCTATTTTCCATTCTTGCTTGAGTCTTAAACATGATTTTGAGTAGGGAATGGGATCTATATTCTTTGTCGGTCTATCCTTCTTAAACAAGAAGACATTTTTTCCAGCTTTTATTCAAAGTGAGATATCAATATGTCAACCAACAACTGCAAGGGTAAGACTCCTGGGGTTAATGAAGAGACTGGGAGGCCATCAAAATGACCAAAACTTGGAGGTACCATATAGTCTTACTTTGGAATTGGAAAAGCTTCTAATCCATCAAATCAAGGTGGAGCTACACCATCAAATCTTCCATCAAATATTATTGAAGATGACAATGGCAATACCTCACCACCACAGGAAGGTTAAGGGGAGATTGTAATTGTGTTAAATCAAAATGTATGAAATGAGGATGGAAATACCATAGAAGATGTTCCAAGGGATACCTTGGATAGCCAAGATGAGATAATTGACTTGGATGAGGATGATGTTGGTAGCAAGAAAAGAAAAGGCAAAGCAAAATTAGGGTGTGAGTGGGAAATGACAAGGAATTTTCAAATTGGTTGGTTTTTGAAGTACCCATTCCTTCAAGCAGTGGGGGTATCAAATGAAAACAATATTGAAAGGGCAAAAAATGTCAACTATAATATTTGTAGTTGGAAATATGGAAGAGACAAGACCATGCAGCTAAAGCTTGACACTATAGAAAAGCATATCGACAAAGTTTACGAAAAAACAAATCATAGACGGAAAGGAACAATCAGTCGTGCGATGGAAATAAAATGAAGAATGTCTTCATGTTAAGTATGCCACAGATTATGGAGAGCATAACCATAGAATTTCAAAGATTAAAAAATGTGAAGGTACACTTGAGGCTCATTTTGGAAAAGCCATGGCAGCAGCAAATCTGTCAAAAAGTGTTTAGATGAGTGTTGTTTTTCATATTTTGTCTAGGGGGCATCCTATGACAGACTACCCAAAATATTTTGATTTATTATCTTATTTGAGTGTTCCCCACTTTCCCTTCTCAAATTGGTCAGTAAACGCTGGCTGGGAATGGGCGAACTATCTTGCTGTAGTGGAAAAGCAAGATTTAAAGGAGAAATTAAAAGAGTCAAATTTCATTGCATTATCTTTAGATGAAGTTACTGCGGTAGACAATACTTCTTGGGTTTGTATGCATTTGTATAATGTAGAACAACATGTTTGCCAATCTCATCTTCTTTGTGTTCATAAAATGAAGGACAATTCAACATCGCAAAATCTATTTGAACTAGTCAAGAAATATTTGAATGAAATTATAGGTATGGATGAGTTGAAAATTGCCAAAAAGTTGGTGTGTGTAGGAGCTGATGGAGCTGCAGTGATGTAAGGTCAAAGGACCGATCTTTGCACAAAGTTACAAACTACTTATGCACCATACATGTTTGGCATTCACTGCATGGCCCACATAATGAATTTAGCATTCAAAATTGTAAGCAAGTTTCCTATAGTATCAAAAGTTGAAATCTGGTTCCCGAGATCCACACATACTTCTGCCGAAGTCCCAAACATTTCCTTGAATTTCAAAATTTTGCTGAGGGAATAACACCTAGAAACAAGCTTCTCAATTATGTCGATACCAAATGGATCTCCCTGCATAGACCAGTGCAACGAGTTCTTTCATAATATCAATCTTTGATTTGAGTGATGTACGAGCATCGCAGTACAGTAGACAAAGCTCCTGACCTCTTACATAGGTTAAGCGATATAGAGACACTCTTGACTTTAGCTAGTCTTCTCCCCATGCTGGATGAGATGAACAATCTTGTGAAGAAAGCCCAAGACAGAACTATGTATATTTATGAATATGCTAATCTACGTAAACTTACATGCTTGGCCCTCGATCATCTATATCTAGATCTAACACAAGAAGGCACAAATTATTTGATGTGGCAGAAAATTATTGATTTGAATAATCCTGATAATTATTTACAGCTTAATGCAAGCAGGCACTTATGTATTTGTTTACGTGGATATGAGATACCAATGTACCATTGTAAGACAGCCAGGTGCTCTAGAAAAGAACTACCTGTTACTGAGGAAGATTTTAATGACATTGTTAAATGTGTTAGTGATAATTTGAAGGAAATTGCAAAATCTCTTTCCTCAGAGATTCGTGATAATTCCCTCGACATGAAATACTTGAAGCCATGGGTATTGTGTATCCTCAATTTTGGGTAAACTGAGATAACCCAAAATATTTTCATGATCAAGTAAAAATCTTGATCGAACAATTTTTGAAAAAGGTAACATACAATGAGTAGACAATACAAGGAATTTTAAATGAAAGTAATCATAGAAAACAATGTGGGAGTTTTGCAGTAGCTATGAGGGACCAGTATAATTCCATGGGCAAGGAGAAGGCCTTTTAACCGGGATCAATAAAAAAGGTTTGGACAAGCTTAGGTCAGAGTGAAATATTGTGTGGTTCGATGTCAGAATATTTCAAACTTGTTGATTTATGTCAAACAATGATATTGGGGTCGATGGAGGATGAGAGAGTTTTCAGTACATTGGGGTTTTTGAAATCAAGGTTAAGAAACAAACTGGACAAGAATTTGGAAAATTGCTCGAGGATGAAAGGAAGTGCGTATAATGTCAAAAAATTTCCTTTTGAAAGGGCACTGACAATCTGGAGGTCCACATGTGAAAGAAGAGGGACCGTATTTTGCAACACAGGCTCTCCAATTCTAAGAGTCGTCGATAGTGGTGGTAGTACTAGTGGCAGTGGCAATGGGACTGGGCCTGGGACATATGACAATGATATTGAAATTGACACAAATCAAATAATGAATGTTGAATTTGAGACATAGGTCAAAGAAAGTGCAGAGCAGTCTCAGAATCAAGATGACTCTTTTACTTTATCTGAAGATGAGCATCGGTTTGACAACCCTGACTCCGTTTGGGAAATGGAAGAGAATTAGAAGGTTTTAGGTATTTTTACTGCACTTCATGAATCAGTTTCGATTGTTCCAAAGTCCAAATTGTAGATGATATTTTATATTGTATTCAATGAACGTTGAAATTGTGAATCATTGCACTTCATGATATCTTATTTTATATTGCACTCAAGCACTGCATGATCATTGCACTTCAAGTTCAGAATATTTTATTTTATATTGCACTCCAAGTCTCCATTATATTTTATATTATATTGCACTTCATGAATCATATGCCAAAGTCAAACTGTAGTTGATGATATTTTATAAATTATATAAAATTCAATACCATCGGCCTAACAATGCTTCATCGGTGGAACCCCCATCACAGTCTCATCGATGGCCCGATGAAAATAGCTCACAACCTAGTATCGGTGTAACAATACTCTATCGAGCTGACTCCTAAGGTGTTTTCCCGATATACCGATAAAGTTGTCAACAAAAGTAACCATGAATTATAATTTATGACCATGGGCATGAATTATCTTATTTTATCAATAATCACAAAAATATACCACACTTTGATTTTATGAACAATGCAAATTGTAGAAATTTGTGTGACAAGATCCATATTATAGCCTACATTCACATTGCATCCATAAATATTAAACAAAATTGAAATTCCATAGTGATGTAGTCCTTCCCCCATGGCCCATTCCTAACAAATTAATACCATCGGCCTACCAATGCATCATCGGCGGAACCCCCATCATAATCTCGTCGATGGCCCAATAAAAATAGCTCACAACCTAGTATTAGTGTAACAATACTCTATCGAGATGACTCCTAAGGTGCTCTCCTGATATACCGATAGAGTCATCAACAAAAGAAACCATGAATTATAATTTATGACCATGGGCATGAATTATCTTATTTTATCAATAATCACAAAAAAATACCACACTTTGATTTTATGAACAATGCAAATTGTAGAAATTTGTGTGACAAGATCCATATTATAGCCTACATTCACATTGCATCCATAAATATTAAACAAATTTGAAATTTCGTAGTGACGTAGTCCTTCCCCCATTCCTAATAAAATTCAATACCATCGGCCTAACAATGCTTCATCGACAAAACCCCCATCACAATCTCGTCGATGGCCCGATAAAAATAGCTCACAACCTAGTATCGGTGTAACAATACTCTATCGGGCTGACTCCTAACTCCTAAGGTGCTCTCCCGATATACTGATAGAGTCAAGTTGTCAACAAAATTAGCCATGAATTATAACCATGGCCCATGGGCATGAATTATCAAATGCATAAAGTATATCGGGGGAACTATGGTGCATCGGGGAAACATTATCTGGCATCCCACTGATAGAACGAAGGATAGGTATCCATCGGTGGAGAGGGTGGCTATTGGTGAAAGACTGATGTGACATCTAGAGGCATCATGTAGCCATGTTGCGATGCATTTATGAACCAGAATTGAAGTGAATTATATCATAAGTTGATCGCATAGTTGTTACAAAATCCTGGAAGATTTCGCTTAGGGCAGAAGCAGAAAGGAAAAAACTTGAAGTTCTGACGCAGCAAAGACCGGTGGACTGTGGAGGTGACTTGGTGAGACTCACGTAAGTACTTCACTTTCAAACCCAGCTGAGAAGCTATTTTACTCAAAATCTTAAGATTTAAATAATGGAAGAGAGTACAAACAAACCCAAAGCTAAAAAATAGAAAACCAAAAATCCTAAGAGACTCCTAAATGAAGACCTAATAGATCAATGTCCTGGGTCAGGGCCGAGACCCAAGAGAAGTGCTTAAATGAATCCTTCCATGGATTGATTATGGGACAAACAAAAGGGCTTAGGGGATATTTGGACACCACAAAGAGGGTACGACCTCTTCATGTACCATTACAGAAAAAAATTTAGGTTTCAACCAGTCTGCAATCCATGGAGGTTGAACCTGGGAAGACTTGTGGTGCCCAATGTGTTTGTGAACGTAGAGCTAATTAAAGCTCTTGCTATTAGATATGACCCCAAGAAAATAACTATTCAGTCACATGGCGGGGGTGACATGCTTGTTATTTGTAGGGATCTCATTTCTAATGTATTTCAGTTAGAGTGTTCGCCGAATTTATCATTCACAATCAAAGATCTCTTGATAGAGTATCGCCACATGGATACCAGCTATAAGAGATGGAAATTACCTTTGCATAGGCCCAAGGATGAAGGAGGCCAACTCAGGAGGTTCTCTAGTAGTGAAAACCCTCATTTCCATGAAGATTTGTTCGAAGAGTATTTCTGATACACCTATTATTCAGCTGGTCAGGTTTTGGGAGTAGAGGTTCCACCTCTCATGCTGATTGCCCCAATGTTCTTAGCTATGGACATATAGAGCAAGGATTCCAGGCCATTTGATTATGCTAGCTACTTGGCCAATTCCCTACATCGTGGGCTTGAAAAGATTAAAAAATAATAGTGATAATATTAACTTTGAACACTATTCTTTGCTTATGCATTTGCTATTGTACGAGGGACAAGTCAGAGGGGTCTGGAGTCAAGAATTAAGGATAAAAGATATAGATGAAAATGGAGATTTTAAACCTATACAAATGTGGACTTCATTGTGGGATAGCTGATTTGGTAGGTCTCATTGCCTTTATTTTGAATATTTTTTTGTAAAACCATTGATGAAGTTGTTGGGCTATCCGTGCAATTATAACCTATCCCTAGAAGTACAATTATTTCTAAGACCAAAGGAAAATGACCGGAGAAATAAAGTGAACCATAACTGGGGAGACTGGTATGCTTTCCCTAACTGTACAGTGATAAGGGTTTATGGGTTTGAAGGGGCTCCACACTTGATGCCACGATTAGTTCCTGACCGAATTGCTTTTTTAGAAATTGTGAGGCAATTGGCAAAATCTGATTCTAAACACCTCAAAGGACATAGAAGACAATCAATTATGCCCAACACCTTATGTTTTGGAGACTTTATAGTGGTTGCCAATGAAGGATATGGAGAAATTGATGGTAAATTAGCACAGAACAACCTACCTCTAGGTGATGTGAGGAAAAAATTTGATGCAGAAGGGTTTATTGACAAGGCTAGATTATCACAGGGGCTATCAAGGTATGAACATTTGTTCTCAATCGAAGATGTCATAAGAAACCATGATGAGGCTTCCACCAAGGAAAGAATGGCCACCTATAACAAGATTATGCTTGCAGAGGAATGGAAGAGGAAAAATGTCCCATCTTATTCAAAGGAATTTGGTGAGATACAAGACCCTTTAACAAGAATTGACCAACTCATTGCTCATGTCAATGAACAGGTAAAGGATGTTCCCCTAGTTGTTTTTGATGCACCTCATGCAACCTATTCAGGAGTACAAGGTGAAGACATAGAGCCCTTGGATTACATACCTTCACAGCCTACTCCTGAGGTATGTTTTTCTATAGATACTAATATAAGTGAAGAAGAACAAGGTGATGAAGAGGGTGAGCAGGTCAAACAAATCGGTGCTCTTGTGATTGCATAGTACGAGCCCCCTCAAGAGCAGAATATTGTAAGATTTGAGGAATCAAATGAAGTATTTGATGATGTGAGGGTCAGGGTTGGACAATAGTTTATTTTTTATTGTGATTTTGTTAAATCTTATGAATTTAAATCATTTGTTTATGAATATAAAGGTAAAAAAATGAGACAACAGATACAGGATATCACTCCTGAACATGAGGCAACCACTCTGGAGGAATTGAAAAGGGAGGTAGAAAAGGAAATGGATTCCATCACTCCTGAAAGAGGTAAGGAATTTCTTCAAGAAGCTAGAGTGTTGCTCCTACCAGGGTGGGATATTAGCTCTTCAATTGTATTTGATAGCTTCTAAAAAAGAGGGGATACGACAATGAACTTAATAGAAGAAGCAAGTGATAAAATGTATTCAGGATTTGGGTACAACCCAGATGAAGCCACCTTGCTTATTTGGTCATTATATCCCCATGATAAAAGACCTGTTATAATTAGTAATCCAAACCAAATGTTTGGTCATCTCTTGGTTCAACGAGTAGTGGATACCAACCCTATGGAGACAACAAAATTGAACATAAATGTAGCAAAATTTACCAAAGCACAGATCAAAAAATTGATTGAGAAAAATGAAAAATTGAAGAAGGAGCCAGCAAATCAGAGAGAAAAAACATCTTCCTCCTCCACATCAGAGTTTTACTCCCCATGGCTTGAAAAATATAAGAGAGTGCTTGATGCATTGGCTGATGCAGCCTACTGGAAGAATTTCCATCTAAAATACCAGGGGAAATGCAAAGAATTGGAGAAAGAAGTGAAAACCATCAAATATAACATTGTATCTAAAATGATAAAAGAAAGGTTCAATAAAATGATGAAATGTGCTATTGAATATTGGGAAGTATTCAAATAGACACACACTGCATTGGTGGAGAATGAACGATTGCAGCCTAGAATGATGGAGAAAAAAAAGGAGCTCGTAGATAAGAATATCATGAAAGGACAAATATTGATGACATATAACAAGCTGGTAGAATCACATAATGGATATCATAAAAGGCTTAGGGAATATTTTGACTGCTTTGATTCAGTCCCACTCCCGACACTTTATTTTGGCATTGGAAATCCACGAGAATATGATGATTGGAAGGAAGAGCTTGTTGGGCTTCTAACTACTGTGTTGCAAGAAATAAATGACGAGGTTATGGTTTTACAAAACACTCATAAGCAACTCAAAAAAATAATGTCTATGGAATATGATATGAAAGAGGCGATCTCTAACATGGACACCTATGCTGAACAAAAGTACATCCATCACCTCTTTGTAGTCAATCTATTTATTAGCCAAACTGTAGATGTGTCAGAATCAGATCCAATGGGACAACCATCAGATTCAGAGGAAGAACGCGAGCCGACAGCATGATGAGTGCCCTATCATGGAGTAGAAGCCTTGAACAGATCTTAGGTGGTTAGTGGTCACGGTCTTCTTCTTGGAGATTAACGTATCGGTGCATTCACCTATGACATTGTTTTATTTATAATTTGAGTTATGTTTAGCTGTCAAACATCATGAATTTTTGCAAGGGGTTTGTAGCTTGTTGCCTCTCATATATAAGAGAGATCAAGACCCCAATAGGAGATCAATGGATCATCACATCATTTTTAATTAGACTTTAGAGTAGAAAATAGTAAGAAGATAGATAATAGATAGCACCAATTAGCCCATCCATCTCATATCATAAACTATTTTTATAATGCATATCATTTGAACTTTGAAGATCAATACAATGGAGAAGGTTACACATATTTACTGATTTGCTTTCGAGTGTTCAACTATTGTGGATTCATATCCTTATAAGTTATTAACTTATTCGGCTGTCTCCAAAGTGGTTGTTTATGTTATTCAAATTGAGTGTGTAGAAGTACATTTAATTTTTTAGTACATTGAATTTGAATTCTACAGGAATAGGGGTTGTGACCATGGGGTTTTAGATTTATTCATGGACATGATCATTGATCAAGTAGTAATGTGGGCCACAAAATGGATCTTTTCACACAAATCTCTGCAATTTGTGCTAATCATAAAATCAAATAAAGTGTATTTTTGCAGTATGTGGGATGTGGGTGAGGTGTAAGTTAGTGGATACTGATCAAGATTTTTAGTAAAAACATAACAAAAGCTAACAGTTCAACATCCATAACTTAGAAGCTCTACCAAGAAGTAAATATAATGAGCTAGCAGTTCAACATCCATAACTTGGAAACACTACCAAGAAGTAAATATAATGAGCTAATAGTTCATCACTAGTTCAAATGATAAAATAAATAATACAGAATCCAAATAATTGAACATCATCACATTACTGAAGTCTGAATTTGATCTTTTTAATTGAATTTCACATGAAGGAGTAAATATTGGCATTGGCAATGTAAAATCTTGTCAATGCCCAAAGACAAGCCTGCATAGAGCTGAGTTGGAACTTCGCAACTCATATTATCAGAGATTGAAAATAATAAATCAAGTAATAATACCCCTCCATTTTGCTTCTCATTTCATGTTGTTTTATGCTTTGCTTGGGTTGCAGCTACTTTGATACTAGACACATTTTTTTATGATGTTTTGATCGCTACTCTTGAGCGACAACTATTATTGTGTGATGTGATTATCTAATTTTGTTTCACATGCTTTAATGGATTAATGATGTTAGTAGAGTTATCATGAGATTATTTATGTGAGTATTGATTATGAAGTTAGTTTCAGTCTTTGAGGAGTGTATTGGTGAAGAAGACGAGTTCACATCACTCGCTTGTGAGTGCCCTGCGAATCTGTGATTTCTTCTTCACTATGTGTATTATATGATGGATATATTATGTTGCTTACTTGGTTGCAGGTTGCAGGTACATGACATTGACTCCACCTGGTTTCACAGGTCTGAGCATGTCGATCCAACGGTTAAGTTGAACGGGAAATAGTAGCTAGGTAACATGTGTCAGGTCTACACCCTAGCCTTAGTGTGTCGTCAGTCCTGATTATTGAGTCATGTTGTACGTTATTTAATGTTATGAAATTTTTGAAAAGTGCTTACTTATTAAATGGTTTTTAGAAAATTGCATTGGTTGAAAGTGATGATTATTTTATATTGTATTAAAGTTATGCTTATATGTTTATTTAAAATTATTAATGTAAATTAATTAAAGTTAAATTATTTAATTAATTAAATTTAATCTCAAGGGATTAGATTTAGTTATTAAATAATTGAAAGTAAATTAATTAAAGTTAAATTATTTAAGTAATTAAATTTAATCTCAAGGGATTAGATTTAGTTATTAAATAATTGGAAGTAAATTAATTAAAGTTAAATTATTTAATTAATTAAATTTAATCTCAAGGGATTGGATTTAGTTATTAAACAATTTAAAATAATTAAGTAAGTATATTGGATTGTTTTAGATTAAATTAAATCAAAAGGAATTGATTGGAAATTGAAATTTTATTTCAAAGTCAAAATTAGGGTTACATTAGGTTATTTTTGGTGTTTTGAGGAAATGATGTTTTTAAAAGATGAGGGCAGAAAAGTTTGGGGATTTTTTTCTTTCTTTTTTTTGACAGACATGAAATTTTTGAAAATTTTGCACATGGAAGGGTTTGAAGCATTTCTTTAGTAGAATTGAATTGAAACGAAAGAAATTATGTTGAAGAAGGTGGAGCTATTGGATCAGGGCTGGCTGGAAATTCATTGCATTGTTGAAGAGGAGTTGTGAGGACCTTAAGGGAAGCTCTACATCAAAAATTCTTGTTATTTCTTGTGGCTTAAAATACCAGGTTTTCCTTTTATTCTATCATTGATTGTTCTTGTTTATCTATTTTTCTAAATGATAGAAATTGAAAATTTGTGATTTATTTAAAACCCTAGGTTGAACTTCAACATTTAGGATTCAGATCTGTATTTCTAAACACAAACCCTCTTTAGAAAATTCTATTGAAAAGCTCAAGAACAATTTATTTATTTTTCTTTTGTTTAAATTATTTGAAACATGATAGAATGGTTTCTTTTGAATTCAGATTTTAATCTCTTGATCATAAGATGTTCTATTATTGTCAAATTTTATTACTGGTTTTTAAATTTATTTCTTTCAATTTTACCAGTAATAGTGTTCAAAACAAAAAAATATAAATGTAAATATACATTACATGTATCATATTTTCAAATATGATACACATAATATATATTTGAAAATATATGATCTTTTAAATTAAAGCTTTTGCTTTTTGAATTATTTAGAAATGTCGCCGTACGGCGAATGCCTGAAGATCGTACTTGCGCGTACGAAACTGTTGCATTTTTATTTTATTTTTTGTTTAAAAAAAAATGTATGTAAGTGTGGGGGAGGTTTGGACCCCCCCACTGTCCTTGCGTATGGAGGACGCAGTGCCCACTGGGTAGTGCGCCCACCACTTGGGGGGACGCACTATCCTGTGGGGACAACGGCCTCCCTTGGTACGCTACTGGCCACTGTACTGTATGTACAGTCGGCGTAGGCGATAGGGTCGGCGGTACCGTCCGCCGGATGGTGTACCGTCTGGTTCCCCTTTTTTTTCTTTTAAATTTATTTTATTATCTTTTTTTTTAATTTTATTTTAAATTTGTTTTTTTTTTTTTGATTTGTTTTTATATTATTTCATTTTTTATTTTATTTTAATTTGTTTATTTTGATTTTCGATTTTTGTATATTGTATGCGAATTTTAATTCGTATTTTATTCTGGTTTCAGTTAATTTCGTTTTATATAGTATTTTTGTGGGTGGAGATAAATATTAGATATATATATATATATATATATATATATATATATATATGTTAATATTATATGTAATATGATATTAAATATATATGTATATACATATTTATTAATTGAGAAATTGTAGATTTTTTTCTGATACAATTAAATTAACTTTCTAATATCCTTTTTAGAAATCTAGAATTGTATCAGCAATGTCTATTTAATCTTATGCTTAGAGATAGTTTATGTATGAATAAAATAGATATATTTAATTATATATCCTTTTGATGTCTTGTTTAAATATATTATTATATGCAAAATAAGTAGGCAATAATTTAACTTGGAATAACTATGGTGCATGATTAGATAAAATTGTGAAAAGTAATTATGTCAATGAAGATACTATTATGTGTAATGAAAGCTTTGAAAGATTGTCTTCTAATTTCCATGAGAAGTATTAGATAGGAATATGGATTTAAGATATCCAAATTTAGTAATTTTCATTGCCAATGCATTATTATTTGGATTTCCCTTGTTATTGATTGTTTAGGGAATGAGTGTTTGAGGTTTTAATTGTAAAGTCTTCCAGTGGATGTGGTTCATTCCCTTGTCAAGTTATTGTTTGTTTTTCCCTTGGGTAGTGTTACAAGTGTTTTGGTTTCCTCCTAGTGTTGGGGTGGATCGATATATTGTTGCCTCCTAGGATAGGAGAGAATACATTGGTTCAGATCTATAACACTTGAGTAACCCTTGGAGTTTAGATTGTGTAGTGTGTTATCCATTAGAAGAGTGGCTTTTATTAGGGGCTGAAGCCCAAAGAGGTAAACCGGGTAACCTTCAAAAGTGATTTTAACAACTGAAAACTAAAGTAATGTACTTAGATGACTAGGATGTATTTCACATTAACCAAGATAAATTAACCTCACTCATAGACACAAGGGTTTGTTTAAACTTGGGGTGAGTGAGAAGGCCTGGTGGAAAGATCAACTATCTTGTCCTTATGAGAGGTAGTTGATTCCACTTGAGTGAGTATGAGTGTCAGGATTCGGTTGAGGCCACCAGGATTACCGGAGCCTATGAAGAATGCCCAGAGGAGACCTCATGACAAACCTTGCGATGACACTCTGTCAAGGATAACATTGTGTTATGTTGCGTGTATGGTTTCTTTAGCACACTTGATTATAAAATATCTGGAAGCAACGTAACCATGATTAGTGTTAGACTTATATTGTACATTTGGGTGGTTGAGTCAGTTTGTGTGAGTATGAGTCTGCCTTTGGTTAGAGGTAGTAGATTTCTCGTCCATCTTACTTTGTTACTATCTCCTTGCATGGGGGGTGGGCCTTCGAGTACCACTAGGTTGGGTGGAACATGCACCAAAACCATTGGGTCCCCCTTGATCTTCAGTGCTTGGTGGCGAGACATCCAGATGGACAACTCGTGGATCTTGCTTTTATTTCTTGTACTTTGTATTTCAAATTGTAATGATATTGATTTACCCCTCTTGTGTTATGAGGTGGACCTTGTAATTCTCACACAGGTATTTTGACTCATTCTGGGAATGAGGATTGTAATCTAGAAATGGTTTATGTAATAGATTTATGTAATGGATTCTTTATTCATATCTTGTATCTTCTTATGTTAGTTGAATGTTATTACTTGAGTTATTTAATTGCTTTGCAATTTAGATGATGTATGTTAATGGGGATTTAAGTAATCCCAGTTATGTAACCCTAGGGGATGTTGTTAATTATAGTTGAACATGTATGTTTAATTCACTTTAAAAAAAAAAAATTAACACACTTTTTTAGTAAATTGAAACTTCCTCTAGGGTTGCGTGGCGAGGCATTACACATGGTATTAGAGCCTAGGTTTAAACATTGGGTACTCTGGGATTATGATGTACCCATTAAGCTTAGTTGTGTAGGTTTTCCAAGTGTACCTTGTCTAATATCCCTTTTGTGTCTGTGTAGGAGTATGTCTCCTAGACGCGGATGAGGGAGAGGACGTGGACGTGGTCAGGTAAGCATACTTGAAGGGAGTCAGCATGACTCTCCACCACATGTTACGCTCATACTAGATCAGGAGGAACATCAGACCTCACAGAATGGCCCAGGGGCCGATGGATAGTAGGATCCTCCGAGGGTCGAAGCTTCACGAAAAGCTTTGGAAGACGCTTTGGCTCTTCTAGGTCCAAAACGGGTAGATGCAGAGGTTAATCCTGGGTTGAGATCAGTTCCGGCACAGTCAGAGAGGTTAGCATCTTCTCATATGAGAGATCTGATTCGGTCGCAACCACCACTATTTAATGGAGTAGGTATAGGTTTAGAGGCTGAGACTTGGTTGATAGGCCTTGATCAATGCTTTTCCATGCAGCCCTTTGATAGTAATACTAAAGCACGGTGCACTATTATTCACCTCCAAGGTTTTGCAGCCACTTGGTGGAAGCTAGAGGAGAAGAAGCTCCATATCGACATGAGTACGGTGTCTTTGGAGATCTTCCTTGAGCAGTTCAGAGCCCGCTTTCTCTCTGATCATTGGCGCTAGCATAGAGGTGATGAGTTCCATGCCTTACGACAGTTGGCCTTGACTGTGGACCAGTACGAGAGGCGATTCTATGAACTTAAATAGTTCGTTGGGATAGGAGATGATGAGGGGATGCTAGTGTAGCATTTCGTCAGGGGCTTAAATGCCCATATCAATGGAGGAGTGCGGGTTTTTGAACCCAAGTCTATGGAGGTAGTTGTGGAGAAGGCATGGCTTGTGGAGGAGAACCTGACTATGGCATTGGGAGGTCAGGCAGGTGTTATTGTTGGCAGTGGTATAGGAGCAAGGTCTAGTGTTCGAGGTGGTCAGTCACAGGGAGCGGTGCCTCCTAAGACTCAGCAGGTATCAGCATAGGGCAGTCATCAGCAATCTTTCCAAGGAAAACAGAAGGGTTTTCAATAGGGACAGGGTAACAGGAACTGGAGGTGCATGAAGCGTTACAATTCTGAGCAACTTGCTTAGAGCTTTCAGTCTACCTTTAGAGGCAATGCACAACAGTCTAGTGCACTAGCAGGAGGCAGAGGTCATGGTAGAGGAACAGGTTGTTTCTCTTGTGGTCAGCACGGCCATATTGCTAGGATGTGTCCCAATAAAGGCACATCGAGATTCACTCAGAGACCAGCAGCGTCAGAGCCGACAGTGGGAGATGCAGGCAGAGGTCGCTGTGTATTCACAGCGGTTGATAACCGCTAGGCAGAACACCAGGGTACCATAGTTGAGACTCATGGTATGATATTTGGTAACTTGGTTACTATCCTATTTGATTTAGGAGCATCCGACTCCTTTATTTCTTCATCTATTGTGTCACGTTGCAAACTGGGAGCCGTAAGGCAAGATGATAGGTGGCAGGTTGAGTTAGCATCAGGTGCAAAATTTGCATCACATTCTGTAGTACCTAACTATAGGTTGGAGAGTGGACCACTTCTTACTACCTTAGATCTTCGGGTTATACCATTGGGTTCCTATGATGTTGTCATAGGTATGGATTGGCTTGAGGCTCACCGAGCAGTTATTGATTGTCGACGAAAGTCAATTCGATGCATTAATGCATCTGGAGGTGAGGTTGATGTTATAGGAGTTCAGAGACTGATATCCTTGAGGAGATGTGTTCGGCAGGGATGTCAGTTGTTTGTTGTTTCAGTTGACAATTTGGGATTAGGAGATGTAGAGGAGAAGGTATCTCTGAGTAGTCATCCCATACTTCAGGAGTTCTCAGATGTCTTTCCAGATGACATTCTAGGTATGCCATCGAGGAGAGATATAGATTTTAAAATTGACTTAGTACCTGGATCGGAGCCTATTTCATGAGCTCCCTACCGTATGACTACTTAGGAGCTGAAAGAGCTTCACTTGTAGTTGGAGAAGTTGTTGGAGAAGGGATTCATTCATCCTAGTGTTTCTCCATGGGGGGCACCTGTCATCTTCATGAAGAAGAAAGACGGTTCACTTTGGTTATGCATTGACTACCGACAGTTGAACAAAGTAACGATCAAGAATCGTTATCCACTTCCCATAATTGATGACTTGTTTGACCAAGTCAAGGGTACTACCATCTTTTCAAAGATAGATCTTAAGTTGGGATACCATCAACTCCATATTTTTGACGCAGATATCCATAAGACGACGTTTCGGACGCGGTATGGTCACTACGAGTTCATGGTGGTACCATTCGGATTGACGAATGCGCCATCTGTGTTCATGAGTTTGATGAATGGAGTATTCTGCACATACCTTGATAGGTTTGTTCTAGTGTTTCTTGATGATATACTGATATATTCCAGGACAGTAGAGGAACATGAGGAGCATTTGCGATAGGTACTTCAGTGTTTATGGGAGAACCAACTTTATGCCAACTTGTCGAAATGCGAGTTCTTCAAGTCTGAGATCATGTATCTTGGTCATGTGATCTCAGGAGAGGGAGTGTCTGTGGATCCTTCAAAGATCCAAGCTATTCTGGATTGGCCTACGCCCATGAATGTGGCAGAGATTCATAGTTTTATGGGGCTTGCAAGATACTACAGGAGGTTTGTTCAGAATTTTTCCAGAGTAGGTCATCCTATCACTTCTCTTCAGAGGAAAGGGAAGAGGTTTGATTGGATTAAGAAGTGTGAGTCAGCTTTTCAGGTTCTCAAGGATAAGTTGACCAGTGCACTAATTTTAGCGATACCTAATCCTACAAGATATTTTATGGTTTGTACAGATGCATCCTTAGAGGGCTTAGGAACAGTCCTGATGTAGGAGGGCCGAGTTATAGCTTATGAGTCATGGAAGCTTAAAGATCATGAACTGAATTATCCCACACATGATCTTGAGTTAGCAGCAGTAGTCCATGCATTGACTAGATGGAGACACTTTTTACTTGGGCACAGATTTGAGCTTCATAGTGATCACAGGAGTCTTCAATACATCTTTACTCAGCCGAACCTTAACGCTAGGTAGAGGCATTGGATGGAGTTTCTCTGTGAGTATGACTTCGAGGTGAAGTACATTCAGGGGAAAGAGAATTTCATAGCTGATGCACTCAATAGACGTAGACATGTGATATCCGAGATGACTCTTATAGTGGATTTACGGAGTCAGATTCTTGCTACTCTTCCAGCGGACAGTTGGTATCAAGATGTGAGAGCAAAGATTGAGGCAGGCAGACCTCTTGAGGGTAGGTTCTCAGGTTATTCACTTGAGTCAGATGGGTTACTTAGGCATTCTGAGCATATTTACATTCCTTCAGTAGGTGGCCTTCGCACTTTGGTTTTGACAGAGGCACATCGTGCACCGTATTCAGCCCATCCTGGGGTGAAGAAGATGTACGCAGATTTGTGCCAGTTGTATTTCTAGTTAGGGATGAAACGGGATATTGCAAATTTTGTAGCTAGATGTTTGGAGTGTCAGCGAGTGAAGGCTGAACACCAGCACCCAGCAGGTCTTCTTTAGCCACACCTTGTACCAAAGTGGAAGTGGGATATCATCTCATTGGATTTCATTATTGGTTTACCCAACTCCTTGCGATGACATGATGCTATTATGGTAATGGTCGATAGGTTGATGAAGGTAGCACACTTCTCGCCTATGCGCTCTACCTATAATGTGTCATCAGTTGCTAGAGTGTTCATGGAGGATATTGTGAGGTTGCACGGTATTCCACATCGGATTATTTTTTATAGGGATCCAGTGTTTACTTCGGCTCTTTGGACGTCATTGCAGCATGCTATGGGGACACAGTTGAACTTTAGTTCAGCGTATCACCCAGAGACAGATGGACAGACTGAGAGGGTTAATCAAATCCTCAAAGATATGTTATGCATGTATGTCATGGACCAGCAGACATGATGGGAGGATTATCTTTATCTAGTGGATTTTGCTTATAACAATAGTTACCAGAGTTCTATTGGCATGGCACCTTTTCAGGCCTTGTATGGGCATCCTTTTCATACACCTCTGAGTTGGGATTGATTAGAGGATAGAGTGTTATTGGGGCCAGAGATGCTGCAGGATATGGAGCAGCAGGTGGATCGGATTAGAGAGCACCTAGTAGTAGCATAGGATAGGTAGAAGAAGTATGCGGATGCGCATAGAGTGGATCGTCAGTTTTTTGTAGGCGACAGACTGTTCTTGTGGGTGCGTCCATGAAAGAGTCCAATCCATTATGGAAAGGGTTCTAAGTTGGCCCCTCACTTTGTCAGACCTTTTGAGATACTCGAAAATATTGGTCCAGTTTCTTACCATCTTGCTTTGCCACCCAGTATTGCACGTACTCATGACATTTTCCATGTTTCAGTTCTTCGTCCATATCATCCAGATGTTACTCATGTCCTTAATTAGAATTCTTTACAGGTAGAGGATGGATAGCTAGCTTTGGAGCCCATGGTCGTAATGGAGCGCAAAACGCTCGCTCTTTGAGGGCGAGATATTGATCAAGTTTGAGTTCAGTGGGATCCCAGGGATGATGCTTCATCCACTTGGGAGGATGCAGTTAGGATGAGGGAGTTATATCCCTACTTGTTTGTAGGCTTCCAGGAGTAAGCCTGGTCTTTAGGGGGGAGAATGTAATACCCCTCTATTTTGCTTCTCGTTTCATGTTGTTTTATGCTTTGCTTGGGTTGCAGCTACTTTGATACTAGACACATTTTGTTATGATGTTTTGATCGCTACTCTTGAGCAACAACTATTATTGTGTGATGTGATTATCTGATTTTGTTTCACATGCTTTAATGGATTAATGATGTTAGTAGAGTTATCATGAGACTATTTATGTGAGTATTGATTATGACGTTAGTTTCAGTCTTTGAGGAGTGTATTGCTGAAGAAGACAGGTTCACATCACTCGCTTGTGAGTGCCCTGCGAATCCGTGATTTCTTCTTCACTGTGTATATTATATGCTGGATATATTATGTTGCTTACTTGGTTGCAGGTTGTAGGTACATGACATTGACTCCACCTGGTTTCACAGGTCTGAGCATGTCGATCCAACGGTTAAGTTGAACGGGAAATAGTAGCTAGGTAACATCTGTCAGGTCTACACCCTAGCCTTAGTGTGTCGTCAGTCCTGATTATTGAGTCATGTTGTACCTTATTTAATGTTATGAAATTTTTGAAAAGTGCTTACTTATTAAATGGTTTTTAGAAAATTGCATTGGTTGAAAGTGATGATTATTTTATATTGTATTAAAGTTATGCTTATATGTTTATTTAAAATTATTAATGTAAATTAATTAAAGTTAAATTATTTAATTAATTAAATTTAATCTCAAGAGATTAGATTTAGTTATTAAATAATTGAAAGTAAATTAATTAAAGTTAAATTATTTAATTAGTTAAATTTAATCTCAAGGGATTAGATTTAGTTATTAAATAATTGGAAGTAAATTAATTAAAGTTAAATTATTTAATTAATTAAATTTAATCTCAAGGGATTGGATTTAGTTATTAAACAATTTAAAATAATTAAGTAAGTATATTGGATTGTTTTAAATTAAATTAAATCAAAAGGAATTTATTGGAAATTGAAATTTTATTTCAAAGTCAAAATTAGGGTTTTCCAAAATGGGAAATGAAATTAATATCTAAATTTAAGTTTTGCATTGAATGTGAATTAGGGTTGCATTAGGTTATTTTTGGTGTTTTGAGGAAATGATGTTTTTAAAAGATTAGGGCATAAAAGTTTGGGGATTCATTTCTTTCTTTTTTTCACAGGCATGAAATTTTTGGAAAAAGTTTGCACATGAAAGGATTTGAAGTATTTTCTGTTGGAGAATTGAATTGAAAGGAAAGAAATTATGTTGAAGAAGGTGGAGCTATTGGATCAAGGTTAGTTGGAAATTCATTGCCTTGTTGAAGAGGAGTTGTGATGATCTTAAGGGAAGCTCTGCATCAAGAATCCTTGTTATTTCCTGTGGCTTCAAATACCAGGTTTTCTTTTATTTCTATGATTTATTGTTCTTAGTTTATCTATTTTCTAAATGATAGAAATTGCAAATTCGTGATTTATTCAAAACCCTAGGTTGAACTTCAACATTTAGGATTCAGATCTGTATTTCAAAACACAAACCCTCTTTAGAAAATTTTGTTGAAAAGCTCTAGAACAATTTATTTCTTTTCTTTTGTTTAAATTATTTGAAACATGAAAGAATGGTTTCTTTTGGTATTCAGATTTTAATCTCTTGAACATGAGATGTTCTATTTTTATCAAATTTTATTACTGGTTTTTAAATTTATTTCTTTCAATTTCACCAGTAAAATTGGTTCTGGAAAAAAAAAAATATAAATGTAAATATACATTACATATATCATATTTTAAATATGATACATATAACATATATTTACAAATATATGTAAATTTGAGTTTTGCATTTTGAATTTAAAAAGAACTGCCATACGACGATTTTCGGAAGCTCGTACTGTGCGTACGAAGCTTTTGGTTTTTATTTTTTTTTATTAAAAAAAACTGCAAGTGTGGGGAGGTTCGGCTCCCCCACTGTCCTTTTGTTTGGGGTACGCAGTACCCACTGGGCAGTGTGCCCACCGCTTGGGGGGACGCATTGTCCCGTGGGGACTACGGCCCCCTGCGTACCTTTCATCGGCCGTTGTACTATGCGTACAGTCGACGCAGGCTGCGGTCTACGGACTGCGAACCGCAGGCATCGACAGTACCCTCCGTCGGATGGGTACCGTCCGGGCCTGCCTTGTTTTTTTTAATTTTTTTAATTTTTTTTATTTTAATTTTTTTTTTTAATTGTTTTTATATTATTTCAGTTTTTTTATTTTAATTTGTTTATTATGATTTTATTTTGATTTTCGATTTTTGTATATTTGTATGCGAATTTTAATTCGTATTTTATTCTGGTTTCAGTTAATTTCTTTTATATAGTATTTTCTGTGGGTGGAGATAAATATTAGATATATATATATATATATATATATATATGTTAATATTATATGTTAATATTATATGTAATATGATATTAAATATATATGTATTTATATATTTATTAATTGGGAAATTGTAGATTTTATTCCAGTACAATTAAATTAACTTTCTGATATTCTTTTTAGAAATATAGAATTATATCAACAATGTCTATTTAATCTTATGGTTTAGAGATAGTTTATGTATGAATAAAATAGATATATTTAATTATATATATATATCCTTTTGATGTCTTGCTTAAATATATTATTGTATGCAAAATAAGTAGACGGTAATCTAATTTGAAATAACTATGGTGCATGATTAGATAAAATTGTGAAAAGTAATTATGTTAATGAAGATATTATTATGTGTAATGAAAGTTTTGAAAGATTGCATTCTAATTTCCATGAGAAGTATTAGATAGGAATATGGATTTAAGATATCCAAATTTAGTAATTTTCATTGCCAATGCATTATTATTTGGATTCCCCTTGTTATTGACTGTTTGGGGAGCGAGTATTTGAGGTTTTAATTGTAAAGTCTTCCAGTAGATGTGGGTCATTCCCTTGTTAAGTTATTGTTTGATTTTCCCTTGGGTAGTGTTACAAATGTTTTGGTTTCCTCCTAGTGTTGGAGTGGATTTCTATGTTGTTGTCTCCTAGGATAGTAGAGAGTACACTGGTTCAGTTTGGTAACACTTGAGTAACCCTTGGAGTTTAGATTGTGTAGTGTGTTATCCATTAGAAGAGTGGCTTTTGTTAGGGGCCAGAGCCCAAAGAGGTAAACCGGGTAACCTTTAGAAGTGATTTTAACAACTGAAAACTAAAGTAATGTACTTAGATGACTAGGATGTATTTCACATTAACCAAGATAAATTAACCTCACTCATAGACACAAGGGTTTGTTTAAACTTGGGGTGAGTGAGAAGGCCTGGAATGGCAAGATCAACTATCTTGTCTTTATGAGAGGTAGTTGATTCCGCTTGAGTGAGTATGAGTGTCGGGATTCGGTTGAGGCCACTAGGATTACCAGAGCCTATGAAGAATGCCCAGAGGAGACCTCATGACAAACCTTGCGATGACACTCTGTCTAGGATAACACTGTGATACGTTGTGTGTATGGTTTCTTTAGCACACTTGATTATAATATGTCTGGAAGCAACGTAACCATGATTAGTGTTAGACTTATATTGTGCATTTGTGTGGTTGAGTCAGTTTGTGTCAGTATGAGTCTGCTTTTGGTTAGAGGTAGTAGACTTCTCATCCATGTTACTTTGTTACTATCTCCTAGCATGGGGGGTGGGCCTTCGGGTACCACTAGGTTGGGTGGAACATGCACCAAAACCGTTGGGTCCCCCTTGATCTTTAGTGCTTGGTGGTGAGACATCCAGATGGACAGCTCGCGGATCTTGCTTTTATTTCTTGTACTTTGTATTTCAAATTGTAATGATATTGATTTACCCCTCTTGTGTTATGAGGTGGACCTTGTAATTATCACATGTATGTATTTTGACTCATTCTGGGAATGAGGATTGTAATCTGGAAATGGTTTATGTAATAGATTTACGTAATAGATTTATGTAATGGATGCTTTATTCATATCTTGTATCTTCTTATGATAGTTGCATGTTATTACTTGAGTTATTTAATTGCATTGTAATTTAGATGATGTTTGTTAATGGGGATTTAAGTAATCCTAGTTATGTAACCCTAGGGGATGTTGTCAATTATAGTTGAACTTGTATGTTTAATTCACCTTTTTTTTAAAAAAATTTAGTATGCTTTTATAGTAAATTGAAACTTCCTCTAGGGTTGCATGGCGGGCATTA